>JAJGOT010000512.1:7500-317500 GCA_022457155.1 Cladopsammia gracilis | reverse complement strand
TTCTATAGCTTTGATTTGAATGGTTATACTATAGGATTTTATCCACAGACCCAAAAGTTAGAACCATCTCGTACAGCATAATAAACAGTACCACAGGAAAGTACTACTCAGTAGCTTTAATTTGCATGGTCACACTTTAGGATTTCATCCACAGACTTAAACTTTAGAACCACCTTGCACTGCATAATAAACAGTACCACAGGAAACTACTGCTCAGTAGCTTTCATTTGAATGGTCACACTTTAGGATTTCATCCACAGACTTAAACGTTAGAACCACCTTGTACTGCATAATAAATAATACCACAGGAAAGTACTATTCAGTAGCTTTCATTTAAATGGTCACACTTCACAGTAGGTTTTCATTTATAAATTCAAAAGTTAGAACCACCTTGTACAGTATAATAAACAGTTGCACCACAGGAAAGTGCTGCTCAGTAGCTTTCAACTGCACGATTTTATACACAAAAACTATAACCACATGGCATGGCTCTTGTAGTCAAAGTGTTTAACCTACTTCCTTTATGTATTTGTTAGCTTAATTTTTTAAGGTAAATTAGCATGCAGATACTGGTAGTACGTCTCCTTGAAAAAATGATCATGGTCATCAGTGATCTTAGAAGACCAAAGCTGGACAAACAACAGCATGTTATTGTGCTAAGTTATTTGACACAAAATACTTTAAAGATTCGTTTCAATGTATTTCTACCCACGTTTTTTCGGTTTTCTTTAAGATTTCAAACTAAAATAGCAAAGAGTGACATCAGTACCAGTTATAACATCTAATTTATATTTACATTTCCTATCGTTGATTCTAAGCAACCTTTTTTTTTTAATTTGAGAGACCAGAAAATAATATCAATGGTCAGATTATTAAGCGGATTAAATGGTTACCTGTAACCTCAACTTGTATGTTATAAGCCCATGTAGTGGAAACCACTTGAAGCTTGCACTGGAAAGTTGCCCTTCCTAGTTCAGTCACTGTGTTTATTGTTAAAGTCGAAAATTCTCTCGTGCTTTCAATACGGAACCGAGTTTGATATCCACGTCTGTCGTTCACTGTTGAACGACCACTTAGCACGTAACCTATCGTGTCTGGTTGGCTGATACCATCACCAATGTAAAAGAAGGTAAATGTTATACCTTGGTCAGCAAATAGAGTATAATTCCATGTCAAATTATAATTTGTACTCCCGTTCAGTACTCGAATAACAGCAGTGCGAATATCGGCTGTTCCTGGATTAGATTGATTCCAGGCCGGAGGAAGGCCTACTCTGGGACCTTAAGTCGCCTTAAGTCGCCTTAAGTTGCCCTAAGTCGCCTAAAGTCGCCTTAAGTCGTCTAAAGTCGCCTTAAGTCGCCCTTTGTCGCTTAAGGTCGCCTGAAATCATTAGACTTAAAAAAGGCCTGCACACCTTAAAATTGCCCTAAAAGGTTTCACTTTTACCATTTCTTGAATATATAATAATTTTATTGCCCCAAATCTCTTTTTTAGTTCCCATATACGATTATATACTGCAAGGGTATGGCCCAATGCAGTAAAACACCATGCTTCAATAGTCATGCACCATGCCCTAGTTGTTTCAATTATATTTGCCGAACCCTATAAAGGATGGACCATTTAATTTTTGAGGGGGGGGGGGGGGGGGGGGCAAATACCAAGAAAAAAAATTCACACACCAATAAAGTACAGAAAAGTATGGAAAAATCACAAAAAAAATTCTTGCACAGCCTCAAGATGGTAAAAAAATTTCATGCTTGCTAAAACAAAATGCCCAACCCCCCACCCCTAAAAATAAAATGGTCCATCCCCAAGGAGGGTACACTCATTCATCTTCAAAACATTGACAGCTATTTCTATAGGTTTACTTATATTTCATGGACAAAGTGTTGCTGAAAGGATGAAGTTGTGACTTATATTATAATCAACATCTACATGTAATATGAGCAACATCATAAAAAAGAAACACTGCTGATTAGCAGTCAATACTGACATACTGTATGGTGCAGGCATTCCTTCACCTTCAGGGTATTATAACAACAGTGAGAGCTGTTTTGGATCACCAAGATCACAATAATTTGAAAAGTATTTTGGGGTTAAGCCCAATTATTGCTTATCACTTTTACATTGAGCAAGTAAGCTTGAAAAGATCACAAGCTTAACCAAAGGCAATGTAACTGTATACAAATGTACTTAACTTTTAAGCTTACTTACCCAACGTGAAAGAGCAACCAAAAATGGGCTATTTCTCCCGCATACAACCTCTAAGCTGGGTTCTAGCCATCCAACATTATTCTATTTACAACCAATCGTAACTGAACGTTTGAAAACTTGAAGCTTCTTTACAACTTGTACATGTCATCTTCTTGACTTGATGAAGCAAAGAGTTTAAATTAACGTATACGCTCAAGATTGCAAAATTTCCGTTGATTATGTTACTATGACGGCTCTCTGTCACAAAGGTCAAAAGGATTTCTTGTTATCAACCATTAAGCAGGAATGTGCAAAGGATTTGCAACTGCTTCCAGCAGGAAAATTTGCCTCACTCGAGCAAACATGGCCGCCACATGTTTTGACCACGTGACTTCTTTTTGGAAATGGATGCCCACGCGCGCGGGCGCGCGCGCAATTAGCACTCAGTTGATTCGGCAAACAAAGCCAAAGTTGAAGTGTTGCTGTTGTTGAAATTGAAACACATTCCCACTTTACAGTACAGCCTGACTAGGCTTCGTGGCTCCCTCTAGGCTACCACTCACGTGCTTCACCTTCGTGGCGTAGATTGTAAATCAAGCTGGCCTGGAATTTTTTAAATCGTTCTTGTAACCATTGACTGGCTTCCTGCTTGTATTGCGAAAAGAAAACTAATTCCGACAACTCAATTCAAGGAAAGGTAGATGCAAATTTCTGAAATTTATTGGTTAAGCGAGCGCGGGAGCTAGTCGCGCGGGAGAGGAAAAGAAACGCGCGAAGCATGGAAACCATCTACGATTGGAAAGGAATTCTGGGAGAATCAAAATGTCGGACGCCAATGTAAATATTGTCAACTCTGTTATTTGCTGTGCATTCGTTTGTGATCCATTATTTTCTGGAAATTTTTGAGGTAATAATTAACTTCTACACCGGTAAATCTGTCAACAGCCTCATCAGTAACACTTTTTAGTTTTGTTTTGACAGGTTAAATTAAAATGTTGCCAGGTGGAAAAGTGTGAGAGCATTTCGGGCCTAGAAGCAGAACTAATCAACCCTGCTAGAAAGTCTCCTACGAGGGTTCGGTTCCCTGTCAGTGGAACATCCAAGTTTTTAGGAGCCGGACAAATAGTTGGAGAAAATGGGAAAGATGCCCTATTGAGAAGGACCCTCGCTTACGGTACCAAATATGATATTGGAATATTCTACGGTCAGTACAAAATGCAGACTGCAGACTGCAGATTGCAGACTGGGTATAAAATGCAGACTAGGTATAAAATGCAGACTGCAGACTGAGTATAAAATGCAGACTGAGACCAAAATTGGGTATAAAATGCAGACGGACTGCAAAATTGTCATTTCGTGCAATACACGATATATTTTCATCGTTAACTCACCCCACTGTCATGTAATCACCTTTCCGAGTTCGTTTCCTTGCAGTTTCCTCTCCATATGCATAGACAGTCCGTTTACTTTTTGCGCTGAAACAGGACAAACATCACGTTCGATCGTGGAGCCGCCATCTTGAATAATCAGAGGGTATGTCTAAAATCTGGAACGAGAAATCTGGAACGAGAAATCGAGGAACGGGGATCGAGGAATCTCTAAAACAGGGAATCTCTAAAATGGGGAATCTCTAAAATAGGGAATCTCTAAAATGGGGAATCTCTAAAATAGGGAATCTCTAAAATGGGGAATCTCTAGAACGGGGAATCTCTAAAATAGGGAATCTCTAAAATAGGGAATCTTAAAAGCAGCTGTTATGAGAAATGAGATCACAAGAGTTTTTTCAAGGTGGCCATAAGTAAAGCTGTCCGCTCGTGATAAAAATTTCGTTCAGAAAACTCTGACAAGGCAAAGGACATTGCTGAGGGTCCGTTGCACGCGACTTTTAATGTATACTCGTTAAGAACATATATGCATATATTGGTGGCAAACGACATTTTAAAGCAGCCATTTTACACAACATATACTTGTTAGAGGAAAATACAAAAGTTTTCACACTGGTAGAGATCGGCGGCCTGTCGATGCCTGTTGATGTCATGTCAACCCTTGCTATTTCCTACGTTCAACTGAACTTGGCTATAAAGCCTGTCATGTCCAATCAATGAATATCGATCATTTGAAAAGCAACTGATTTATTAATCAATATATACCCTATAATAATGAATAGATTATCATCGACCGCTTGTTCAAATGAAGACATGAGGGAGACTAACTGGCAATAAAAAGGAAACTAGAGATTTAGAGATTCCCCATTTTAGAGATTCCCTGTTTTAGAGATTCCCTATTTTAGAGATTTCCCGTTCCCCGACCCTCGTTTTCCGATTCCCCGTTCTCTTTTTACAGACATGGCCATAATCCGAGCAACCCCAACAAAGTCATTTCCGATTTGTGATCGTGATTTCCGATTTGTCATTACCGCTCCCTGTTATCGCTGGCTTTGATGTTTACCCACTGCTTAAAAATCACCATCACCTAAATATCAGCTCCCTGTACCAAAAATACGTATAGTATTATTCAAAGCTTTCAAGAAATAAAATTACTTTCACATGAACAATATCGCTTAGAAAACGTTCCAGAACTACAACTTACCCGGATGGTAGATAAGAGGGTCGCTCCGAGTCACATGATTCTCAGCTGATATCGACTTACAATGGGTTAAATCGCGGAAAGCTTGTTTTTTCCGTTCGCCGAGGCAAATAAGCACGTTATATTCTTGTAATAATAATTGTGATTTTGCATGTGTATGAGCACATCTACAAATTCCTCAATTAAGCTTATAAAAGTTTAATTTCTCAATCTCAAATTTACGCCAAAATGCGTGTTTAGTGTATGAGATGAAACTATGAAAGTTTGAAAGCGTTTCTCGTTTTAGTTTTGGAGATTCGATTTTCTGTAGGAAACCGTAGTTTTTTGACTGAGTCCTTGATATTGTAGTCGCCTTAAGGTGTTTCCCTCCAGTTTCCGTGCAGCCGCACCGACCATTTTTAATCGGACGTTTAACTAACTTTCTTTTATTGAATTAGTATGAAACTTACACAAAGTATTGTACAAAGTTTGAAGTTTATAATAGTGTAACAATTTTGTAAATCGGATTTAAAATTGCGGAGATAAACGAGAAACATTGAAATCACTTGAGTCTAAATTCCCAGCGATTGCGATGGCATCTAGAAAAATCAAAACTATTACGATAAACTATGACATATGGCAAACAAAACAACTAAAAATTAGAAACTTTTGTCAAGCCGATTTTGAGTTAATCAGAAAAACATTTCGAACTTGTGATTTTGCATTTGTATGAGCACATCTACAAAATCCTCAATTAAGCTTATAAAAGTTTAATTTCTCAATCTCAAATTTACGTCAAAATGTGTGTTTATAGTATGAGATGAAACTATGAAAGTTTGAAAGCGTTTCTCGTTTTAGTTTTGGAGATTCGATTTTCTATAGGAAACCGTAGTTTTTTGACTGAGTTCTTGATATTGTAGTTTTAGCACATTTCTACATATTTCAAAAACCGCGAGATAGATTTTTTTTAAACTTTTATAGTCGTTTCTTTATAATATGAACAACATTGTCTCGAAGTTTCATCTTGATTGAAACATTGCAACATGGTCAAATAAAATAATAAAGTTCACCTAAAACGCGATTGAGATGTTGTGCTTTGATTGCACGGTTGAAGGCGCACGTCGCAAAGACGCTTTAATTAATTCAGATGAAGTGTAACGCATTTCTGCGTGTTGAGAATTATGCAAATCGAGTTGACTTCTTTCTTTTCCCTACAATTCAAAATGTCGAGAGTGTCCAGTGCACGTCAAATGCGAATAAAAAAACTGCTTTCAAATAAACGTCCCACTGAAATTCGTGGGAATGATAAAAATAACGTGGAACACAGCCCCTAAACATTACTCCGCAAAACATGATGGTCACGCAGAAATGCGTTGCGCTTCACCTGAATTAATTAATTAAAGCGTCTTTGCGCGCCTTCAACCGTGCAATCAAAACACAAAGTCTCAATCGCGTTTTGGGTGAACTTTATTATTTTATTTGACCATGTTGCAATGTTTCAATCAAGATGAAACTTCGAGATAATGCTGTTCATATTATAAAGAAACGACTATAAGAGTTTGAAAAAAATCTATCTCGCGGTTTTTGAAATATATAGAAAAGCGCTAAAACTACAATATCAAGGACTCAGTCAAAAAACTATGGTTTCCTATAGAAAATCGAGTCTCCAAAAATAAAACGAGAAACGCTTTCAAACTTTCATAGTTTCATCTCATACTATAAACACACATTTTGGCGTAAATTTGAGATTGAGAAATTAAACTTTTATAAGCTTAATTGAGGATTTTGTAGATGTGCCCATACACATGCAAAATCACAAGTTCGAAATGTTTTTTCTGATTTACTCAAAATCGGCTTGACAAAAGTTTCTAATTTTTAGATATTTTGTTTGCCATATGTCATAGTTTATCGTAATAGTTTTGATTTTTCTAGATGCCATCGCAATCGCTGGGAATTTAGACTCAAGTGATTTCAATGTTTCTCGTTTATCTCCGCAATTTTAAATCCGATTTACAAAATTGTTACAATCATATAAACTTCAAACTAAGCACAATATTTTGTGTAAGTTTCATACTAATTCAATAAAGGAAAGTTAGTTAAATGGTCGGTGCGGCTACATGGAAACTGGAGGGAAACACCTTAAATCGCCTTAAATCGCTTAAAGTCGCCTAAAGTTACGGCGACTTAAGGTCCCAGAGTAGGCCTGGAGGAGGTGCAGTCCACTGACATATTCCATCTATAAAAATACTCAAATTTAAGCAAACGAAGCATAATGTATGATATAATCTAAAATTAATAGCTATTTTACGCTTAAAAATATACAAAGTTATTATGGATTCACCTAAGCCACGGAAGATCGCGAAAAATATAATGACAATGCAAGGAAAACTCGACATCAACGTTGTAAATCCTGTGCTGGTCATAGAAATACGCATTTAGGTGAGAAAAATGTGAGTATTTTCACAAAAACAGTTTAGTATTGCGCAGCTGGAAACGAAAGTAAAAAGACTTGATCTGAGCTATAGGCGATTTGCACGATGGCGTCATTTGACTACAACTACCAGAATTCATTTCGTTATTCCTTTGTTATTTAAATTTTGTAATCCCAGTGCGGTTTAAATAACAATAGCCCTAATTTGCACTACAAAACAAAAAAATAGGCACTCAAGGAGTGCATGTGGCTACTGTTACTGGTGAGAAAGTTGAAAAATAGGCACTTGCGGGAGTGAATGTGGTTTACAGGAAGCATAATTTGTGGGTAATGACTGGCAGATAATTTTTGCCAGAGTTTTTCACTAACCAATTGCTGCCGCGGGTATGGAAAGAGTCGGGAAGAAGACAAATGTTATGGAATGTTTATGGAATTGTAGAGAGTTTAAAACTACACATCTTGGGCAAATTTTGAAACGCCTAAGCATTTCGTTCAAGAGTTAAAGGCGAACGAGTATTAGACATTTTTAGTAAGAAATGTATGGAGCGGCCATCATTGTGCCCCACTCAGGGGCACAAAGATGGCGGCCAAAAATTCAAAGTCTTAATTAAATTACACCAAAAATCAAATAAAAAAAATATTGTATTTGCTATAAGCTCCATTAAGTCGGCTTATAAGCACTTATAATGCAAACAATAACTTTCAGCTGATTCAAGTTTGTTTATTTTCACTGCTTATCTGAAATAGCGTGACGAATTGCGTGACACATTTAAAACCTTTGTAAATCGGAAGCAAAACATCGTTAAAACTTGAAACTTTTTGTGAAAGATTAATAATACTTGTATCCACATACCATGTTAGAAACAGCTTTGTAGGGTGTATACTTCATATTTTTTTAAATTTTTATGACGTCATGTGAAAACCAAGAGAATGGGTAGCAGAGTGTAAAAGAAGATTTTGTAGTAATAACAAAGTAAATGTTAATTCTTGGAGTCAAAGATATTAAGTTACGCTATCTGTTTTCATGTGAAAAGACGCATGCAAAGACGTGGAAAGACGCATGCAACGTTTTTAATCAATAGAAAGTCGATAACTTCCGATAGATGACAATCGTCGAAGTTTATCGTCGTTCGCCGTAAAAGCCGAAGATTCACGAAGATGATGAAGAAGAAACATTGGAAAACATCGTACAACGTATCGGATCATCATCGTATTCTCATGCCTAGTGGGCTCCCCAAGGTCTTTACGTTGCGAGTTTACATCGACGGGATTGACATTTTTAAAACGCTTGATGGTAATGCGGCCAGCAGGCTTGTTTAGCGACAAAAAGAAAAAAAAAATAAAGGTTGTCTTGGAAAAAACAAAAAAAAAGGAAAAAAAAAAGTTTGGCTTTCGTCGAGAGTCGAACCTGCGACGTACGACTATGCAATATATCCAACGAAACAATCCACTGGGCTAGCAAAGCAAATCGTTAACGAAACCCGTAAAATTATTTTTTCAAGGAATTGATGTCATTTCTCAAAGATGGCGGCTGTTACACGCTCGATAAATATTTTTACTAACGATTCCAGAGGGAAAACGCTTACGGAACGATTCAAAATTTGCCACATGGTCAGGAAAACCTTCAAAGTGACTCGTGGAAGCATTTTTTCAGGAACTCCACGGTCGAAACTGACATAAATTACATTACTTCCGGTCTTACATCTTACGGACTTACGGACTTACGGACTTACTTACTTACAACCCGATGACAATGTAGCTACTGGTATTACATACAAGTAGCCACAAAAACCTAAAGAATTCTGGTAGTTGTAGTCATTTGACGTCATCGTGCAAATGGTTTATTCCCAGGATCAGACTAGCTTCAGAGAGAGGCTCATGCAAATATATTTAATGATGTTCTGTATCAAGCTGTGATCCATTCGACCTAAAATTCCGATTAGAATTTTTAAAAAATTCAGCGGCAAATGGAACAGTAAATTTCGGTTTTACCGGATTTCTCGGGAAAAGAGAAGAACCACCCTTGCGAGATGTTCCCAAATTCGTAAACATTCTTCCAAAAAACTTCCGTTCCGTTTGGTTTCCTTTCTGGAATTTCCGGAAAATTTGATTAAATGGTTCGCAGTTCGCCAACACCGAGCCTTCTCAAAAGTTCTAAAATATTCCATGGGTCTTTTCCTTCTCACGGGCTTTTTCCCTTTCCACATTATTTGCGTTGCTCGCCCTTGCACAAAAAAACTCATACAATTCTGACTCCAAATATACTACTAAAAAAACACTTATACAAGGCCTTTGAGCTGAAGTCTATTCTTAGTAATTCTATGTAGTGTTCCACGTATCAAAAGAGCGCATGCTCAGTGTCAAGTGTCAAGCCTTGTTATGGAACGCAGTCATTATTTAATAATGGCGGAACTTCAATCATATTTCTATTTTCTTGTCATCTACCTTCTTTCTGATGTCCCTTCATCAGGTAAGGAAGCTTTCTTTCTCCCGTTATGTTCTATTGGGAATTTAACACTATAAGATTTCGTAATGCTCTATTCTGACGCCCAATGATCTATAGCGCTATCACATTTCACATTTGTTTACGTTTTGTTTTAATAATCGATCAGTTTTTCATTGTCATTACAGTGACTCCCTCGCTACTTGTTACGAACAATATCTTGACTTCGGTTTTAATCAGCTGTAAACTTATATTTTTCTGTGGAGAATGTACGCATTAATTTTGAAACAGATTTAAGGTCTTTCGCTATTCCATGAAATCATTTCACTTTTCCAAAAAACTGTTTTACAACTTCTTTTTATTGCATCTACATCATAGTTCTTGCCGATCAGTATTCTATTTAAGTGAAATCACTTCCATAATTGATTTATCTTTCCATTATTAAACTGTTCAAGAAGTTAAGGCGCATTGACATGAGCCTTTTTCAAAGTTTCCACTGGACATTTCCTTATAAATTCATGAGGACAATGAACAATGCAATGCTTCAAAACAATTTATGTTTACTTGAACACTGCCATAGCGCGGTTCACTGATTGCAGTCATACGCCGAGGAAAAAAGCATCGAATCGTTCGTATCAAAGTTCACAGCTCGATCCCAGTTTTGGAAGTGAAAAATTTATTTTCAACGAAACTGCAATCGGTGTCCGCTTAGATCCGTCCACGGGCCATTTTCTATGAGGACCCAGACAGCGTTGCAGACAGTTTGAAGTATGAGATAAATTTCTTTTAGATGAAAAAGTGCCAAGGTGAAGGAAAGAGAAGGTACATTTTTTTCTGTGGCAACACATGTTCTTCTCAGGGCTTAAAATTTTCCACTAATGTCTTGCCGAAACTCTTAGTTAGAGACTGCACCAAGCATTGACATCGCCAGTCTTTCGTTGATTTGAAGGTTAGCCTCTAAACTCTAGAAAGAAGCAGAGAGGCTTTAATTTAGTAACTGTAAATTGCTACTGGACGGTTGGACGGTCGAGCCACAACGGAAGCAGTTAGCAGAGACTGGTGCAACTGAGGTAAAAATCTTGGAAAAAAAGTTATTTGCATAGCAAGTCATGTTTTAAATATTTTAAAAACAAATATGTTACCGTTTGATGTGCTGTACAAACACCCCCAATTGCTTTGCCCGTGAGTTATACCCAGGCCCGATGCCGGCCTCTTTGATATATAACCGATGTAAGGAGTTTAAACGGAACGAATCCGCTGTATCTGAAGTTACATTTACCTTCATGTACCTTTTCAAAACTGGGCCTAGGTTTTGAAGGATGCATAACATTTTCCTTTCTAAAAAAATCACTGAGATATTGCGGAGCTACATCGATCCATTTATCCTTTACGAAGTTAAAGTTCATATAAGCATAGTAAACTTTAGGGGTGTAACTGACATTTGCACAATAATAATTTCTTCCAGACGCTATATTTATGTGGACTGCGCCTCCTCCAGCTTGGAATCAAACCAACCCAGGGATAGCAAATATTCAAACTGCTGTTACTGAAGCGATAAATGGAAGTTCTAATGTTACTTTGAAGTGGAATTACACTCTATTAGATGGCCAGGATATCGATTTCACCTACTTTGCTATCGGGGATGGTATCAGTCAGCCGGATGACATCGGCTTTGTGTTGAATGGAATATCTTCCTTAAATGACACGAATGACTACCGAGCACGGTTTAGCATTAATAGTACGAATGAATATTCTACAGTGATATTAAAAACGGTGTCAGAAAGAGAGAACGCTACATTCCAGTGCAGGGTACAAGTAGGATCAGATACATGGGCATACAATATACGGGTTGAGGTAACAGGTAAGATTGTGAACTTTAAATTCTGAAAAGAATTCTTGCTACAGCGTCCGAGGAGGATTTTTATTAAGTCAATCCATGATATTCGATCTACGAAGATCCGTTTCTGTGTTAGTAGACTGACTGTATTCACCACGTTGGTGTCTTATTAAGATGATTTTAATCAAAGTGAAAGAAATTGTGGTCTTGATTGGTTGTTTGATTCACAACATTGACAATGACAATGACATTGAACGTTGTGAACATTAAAAAGTCTCCACTTTGAACTATCTTTTCTATTTCTGCAAGTGAACTGCTGTTGGTTTATGTTGATAAAGGTGCTTATATTTAGGTCCTTATGTTTTCTTGGTTCGACTTTGTAGTTCCTGCAGGCATCATCGACATCTCTGGTAATCAGACAGTCAGTCCGAGTGAAACAGTTCATCTCATCTGTTCAGCTACTGGTCATCCAGCACCGGGCATCAGCTGGATAAAAGTGTCTGATAACAATGTTGTCACCTTTCCTTTGGCCATCAGTGGTGTAAAGGATGAAGGAGCCTACAGATGTACTGCTAGTAATGGAATCGGAAACCCGGCCAGCAGGGATGTCTTTATCACTGTGCAAAGTAAGTCCAAACAGTATTTATGATAACATACACAATGCGAAAACAATGAGGCTGCCCTCTTTTACAATACAATTTCTAAATATTGTCATTAGTTAACCATGTTTGGAGGAATTGAATATGTAATGGCGAATAATTGTGGCCTGCAGGAGTAGCAATATTTTTAGTACTTCATTTTATAATAATGGAAACTAAGCGCTGACAGTTCGAGCCAGTGGCAACGTCCGAAAGAAAAATAACAAAATTAAATGCACATTTTGATACTAAGCTCAAACGTTCTTTGTTACAGACTACAGTCCAATAAACACAAATCTGACAACTAATTTGAAGGCAGACAACATTGTTGCTGTAGATTCCAATTTTACCCTCATCTGTAGTGCACGTGCAGACCCACCTGCAAAGTATCGATTCTACAGAGGACAGGAAAGTTTGTTTAACACCACAACTGGCAGTAATATTGCGGTGTATACGACATCAATCAATGAAAAAATAAATCAAGTGAACTTCAGTTGTACTCCATTTAATGAGTATGGTGAAGGACCGACAGAATTTATTACTCTGCCAGTGAAATGTAAGTAAATTCGCATGTATACAGCTACTTTAATTAACGTTGTCGGGTGAAAGCTTAAAGCTCAAAGCTCAAAGCCTAGAAGTCAAGACCGAACGAATAAGCCGAGCGCCTGTTCCAGGCATGCAGATAGTTGGAAACGGCGAAACGAAAAGAAACGGCGCGAATGAGTGATGCGATGAGCGCCGCTCCTAACTATCTTGACTTGTAGCTTTGAGCTTTTATCCGACAACGTTAATTGAAATAGCTATATATATAAAGTGTAGAACTGGATATTCGTAAAACAGTGCTCAATACATTAATGTAGAGCGAAGTATATGTTTATGGAGGAAAGAACCAAATAAACTACGCTTTCATCCCGACAAGCCTGTTTCGTGGTTGCCCACTCATCAGGGGATTCAATAAGAATATTCCTTACCGTCGCTTCTTATATACAAAATAATTTACATAATAACAATAATAAATCTATGCAGCGCGAAGTTTAACAGTTCAGCTGTTGCGTAAAAGGGCTTTGTTTCTATGGCGGCAAGAAGACACGAGTTCATTACGTTTGTTAAGTGTAGAAAGTTTCGGTCGGCAAATGATAAGAAATTTTTCCTTTAGGCAGAGGTTGCATCTTTTGCTTGAGCTGTTGTACGGTGAATGCGAAGACAGGATGCGCCATGAAATATAGTGTTCGATGTTGTTGTCTTTGAGAGTCCAGATGTACTTGCTTAGTTCAGTTGAGTTTCTGTGTTTAGAGTGGCGGAATGATGCGGTGTGGTTTCGGTATCTTGTTTTGAAGTCGTTTTCCGTGAGTCCGATGTATGTTTCTGTTGTGTTGTTGTCGTTGCGCGTGACTGTAGCTTGGTAGATGACTGATGATTGTAGGCAGTTTCCGTCGAGTGGGCATGTGTTCTTTTGTCGGCAGTTGCATGTCTTCTTGTCTTGAGTGGTATTAGAGTTAGCTGTGGCGGCGTCGTTGGCTTGCGTGGATGACTTTAGAATCTGCTTATTATGGTTATCAATGATCTGTTTGGCGTTATTCATGCAGCTGTAACTTATTTTTATGGTGTTGCGGTTGAAGATTTTTCGGAGCTTGTGATCTTTAGGGAAGTGCTTGTCTATTAGGGCGAGGAACTTGTATCCGATGTTGGTGCTGGTGTTTTTGCTAAATGGAGGGTTATACCAGATGATGTTGTTGCGTTGTCTGTTTTTCCGTCTGTTTGTTGTTGGAGGTTCATACTGTAGCGTGTATTGGTAGCCGCTTTCGTCGAGTGCTTTCTGGTATGGAGGGACGGCTTTGTCAAAGGATGCTTTGTCGGAAGATAGGGATGAAAGGCGTTTGTTGATGCCGGCGGGAATGTTCTTTGCAGTGATGGGCGGGTGATTGCTCTCGCGGTGGACGTATTGAAGTTTAGTGTTCGGTTTAGTGAAGGGCTGATAGGTGCTTTGGTTGAGGTTAAATGTGACGTCTAGGAAGTTAATGATTTGTTTGTTAGCTTCTATGGTAATGCGTAGTCCGTTATTATTAAAGATGCGGCATATTTCTTTCTTGGTGTTCTCTGTGTCTCTGGGTGAAGCGTTAGTAATGGCTAGTCCGTCGTCTCGGTAAAGTCCTACGTTAATATTTAGGTGCTGGAGTTGAGATAGGAGGAAGTTTCCCACGAGTTCGCATGTTTCGGTGCCGTCGAAGCTTCCCATGGTGACGTCGAATGTCGTGTTGCCTTTCTTTTGCCAGGGTTGGTTCTTGTGGATTAGGATGGAGCTTTTAGCGTGGATTATGATGTTTCTTTCGTCGGCGGTGATGTTATCGTAGTTAGAGGCGAAGTCGAGTGCTTTGTTAAGGAGGTCTTGGCTGATGGAGGGGTAGAACTCTTCAATGTCGAAGCAGATGAAGCTGAAGCCTAATCCACAAGAACCAACCCTGGCAAAAGAAAGGCAACACGACATTCGACGTCACCATGGGAAACTTCGACGGCGCCGAAACATGCGAACTCGTGGGAAACTTCCTCCTATCTCAACTCCAGCACCTAAATATTAACGTAGGACTTTACCGAAACGACGGACTAGCCATTACTAACGCTTCACCCAGAGACACAGAGAACACCAAGAAAGAAATATGCCGCATCTTTAATAATAACGGACTATGCATTACCATAGAAGCTAACAAACAAATCATTAACTTCCTAGACGTCAGTGCGGTTTAAATAACAATAGCCCTTATTTGCACTACAAAACAAAAAAATAGGCACTCAAGGAGTGCATGTGGCTACTGTTACTGGTGAGAAAGTTGAAAAATAGGCACTTGGGGGAGTGTATGTGGTTTACAGGAAGCATAATTTGTGGGTAATGACTGGCAGATAATTTTTGCCTGAGTTTTCACTAAACAATTGCTGCCGCGGGTATGAAAAGAGTCGGGAAGAAGACAAATGTTATGGAATGTTTATGGAATTGTAGAGAGTTTAAAACTACACATCTTGGCAAAATTTTGAAGCGCCTAAGCATTTCGTTCAAGAGTTAAAGGCGAGTAAGAAATGTATGGAGCGGCCATCATTGTGCCCCACTTAGGGGCACAAAGATGGCGGCCAAAAATTCAAAGTCTTTATTAAATTACACCAAAAATCAAATAAAAAATATTGTATTTGCTACAAGCTCCATTAAGTCGGCTTATAAGCACTTATAATGCAAACAATAACTTTCAGCTGATTCAAGTTTGTTTATTTTCACTGCTTATCTGAAATAGCGTGACGAATTGCGTGACACATTTAAAACCTTTGTAAATCGGAAGCAAAACATCGTTAAAACTTGAAACTTTTTGTGAAAGATTAATAATACTTGTATCCACATACCATGTTAGAAACAGCTTTGTAGGGTGTATACTTCATATTTTTTTAAATTTTTATGACGTCATGTGAAAACCAAGAGAATGGGTAGCAGAGTGTAAAAGAAGATTTTGTAGTAATAACAAAGAAAATGTTAATTCTTGGAGTCAAAGATATTAAGTTACGCTATCTGTTTTCATATGAAAAGACGCATGCAAAGACGTGGAAAGACGCATGCAACGTTTTTAATCAATAGAAAGTCGATAACTTCCGATAGATGACAATCGTCGAAGTTTATCGTCGTTCGCCGTAAACGCCGAAGATTCACGAAGATGATGAAGAAGAAACATTGGAAAACATCGCACAACATATCGGATCATCATCGTATTCTCATGCCCAGTGGGCTCCCCAAGGTCTTTACGTTGCGAGTTTACATCGACGGGATTGACATTTTTAAAACGCTTGATGGTAATGCGGCCAGCAGGCTTGTTTAGCGACAAAAAGAAAAAAAAAATAAAGGTTGTCTTGGAAAAAACAAAAAAAGGTAAAAAAAAAGTTTGGCTTTCGTCGAGAGTCGAACCTGCGACGTACGACTATGCAATATATCCAACGAAACAACCCACTGGGCTAGCAAAGCAAATCGTTAACGAAACCCGTAAAATTATTTTTTTAAGGAATTGATGTCATTTCTCAAAGATGGCGGCTGTTACACGCTCGATAAATATTTTTACTAACGATTCCAGAGGGAAAACGCTTACGGAACGATTCAAAATTTGCCACATGGTCAGGAATTAAACCTTCAAAGTGACTCGTGGAAGCATTTTTTCAGGAACTCCACGGTCGAAACTGACATAAATTACATTACTTCCGGTCTTACATCTTACGGACTTACGGACTTACTTATTTACAACCCGATGACAATGTAGCTACTGGTATTACATACCAGTAGCCACAAAAACCTAAAGAATTCTGGTAGTTGTAGTCATTTGACGTCATCGTGCAAATGGTTTATTCCCAGGATCAGACTAGCTTCAGAGAGAGGCTCATGCAAATATATTTAATGATATTCTGTATCAAGCTGTGATCCATATGCATTCGACCTAAAATTCCGATTAGAATTTCTAAAAATTTCGGCGGCAAATGGAACAGTAAATTTCGGTTTTACCGGATTTCTCGGGAAAAGAGAAGAACCAACCTTGCGAGATGTTCCCAAATTCCTAAACATTCTACCAAAAAACTTCCGTTCCGTTTGGTTTCCTTTCTGGAATTTCCGGAAAATTTGATTAAATGGTTCGCCTTCTCAAAAGTTCTAAAATATTCCATGGGCCTTTTCCTTCTCACGGGCTTTTTCCCTTTCCACATTATTTGCGTTGCTCGCCCTTGCACAAAAAAACTCATACAATTCTGACTCCAAATATACTACTTAAAAAAACACTCATACAAGGCCTTTGAGCTGAAGTCTATTCTTAGTAATTCTATGTAGTGTTCCACGTATCAAAAGAGCGCATGCTCAGTGTCAAGTGTCAAGTACGGAACGCAGTCGTTATTTAATAATGGCGGAACTTCAATCATATTTCTATTTTCTTGTCATCTACCTTCTTTCTGATGTCCCTTTATCAGGTAAGGAAGCTTTCTTTCTCCCGTTATGTTCTATTGGGAATTTTCGTAATGCTCTATTCTGACGCCCAATGATCTATAGCGCTATCACATTTCACATTTGTTTACGTTTTGTTTTAATAATCGATCAGTTTTTCATTGTCATTACAGTGACTCCCTCGCTACTTGTTACGAACAATATCTTGACTTCGGTTTTAATCAGCTGTAAACTTATATTTGTCTGTGGAGAATGTACGCATTAATTTTGAAACAGATTTAAGGTCTTTCACTATTCCATGAAATCATTTCACTTTTCCGCAAAACTGTTTTACAACTTCTTTTCATTGCATCTACATCATAGTTCTTGCCGATCAGTATTCTATTTAATAAGTGAAATCACTTCCATAATTGATTTATCTTTCCATTATTAAACTGTTCAAGAAGTTAAGGCGCATTGACATGAGCCTTTTTCAAAGTTTCCACTGGACATTTCCTTATAAATTCATGAGGACAATGAACAATGCAATGTTTCAAAACAATTTATGTTTACTTGAACACTGCCATAGCGCGGTTCACTGATTGCAGTCATACGCCGAGGAAAAAAGCATCGAATCGTTCGTATCAAAGTTCACAGCTCGATCCCAGTTTTGGAAGTGAAAAATTTATTTTCAACGAAACTGCAATCGGTGTCCGCTTAGATCCGTCCACGTGCCATTTTCTAGGAGGACCCAGACAGCGTTGCAGATATGTATGAGATAAATTTCTTTTAGATGAAAAAGTGCCAAGGTGAAGGAAAGAGAAGGTACATTTTTTTTCTGTGGCAACACATGTTCTTCTCAGGGCTTAAAATTTTCCACTAATGTCTTGCCGAAACTCTTAGTTAGAGACTGCACCAAGCATTGACATCGCCAGTCTTTCGTTGATTTGAAGGTTAGCCTCTAAACTCTAGAAAGAAGCAGAGAGGCTTTAATTTAGTAACTGTAAATTGCTACTGGACGGTTGGACGGTCGAGCCACAACGGAAGCAGTTAGCAGAGACTGGTGCAACTGAGGTAAAAATCTTGGAAAAAAAGTTATTTGCATAGCAAGTCATGTTTTAAATATTTTAAAAACAAATATGTTACCGTTTGATGTGCTGTACAAACACCCCCAATTGCTTTGCCCGTGAGTTATACCCAGGCCCGATGCCGGCCTCTTTAATATATAACCGATGTAAGGAGTTTAAACGGAACGAATCCGCTGTATCTGAAGGTACATTTACCTTCATGTACCTTTTCAAAACTGGGCCTAGGTTTTGAAGGATGCATAACATTTTCCTTTCTAAAAAAATCACTGAGATATTGCGGAGCTACATCGATCCATTAATCCTTTACGAAGTTAAAGTTCATATAAGCATAGTAAACTTTAGGGGTGTAACTGACATTTGCACAATAATAATTTCTTCCAGACGCTATATTTATGTGGACTGCGCCTCCTCCAGCTTGGAATCAAACCAACCCAGGGATAGCAAATATTCAAACTGCTGTTACTGAAGCGATAAATGGAAGTTCTAATGTTACTTTGAAGTGGAATTACACTCTATTAGATGGCCAGGATATCGATTTCACCTACTTTGCTATCGGGGATGGTATCAGTCAGCCGGATGACATCGGCTTTGTGTTGAATGGAATATCTTCCTTAAATGACACGAATGACTACCGAGCACGGTTTAGCATTAATAGTACGAATGAATATTCTACAGTGATATTAAAAACGGTGTCAGAAAGAGAGAACGCTACATTCCAGTGCAGGGTACAAGTAGGATCAGATACATGGGCATACAATATACGGGTTGAGGTAACAGGTAAGATTGTGGACTTTAAATTCTGAAAAGAATTCTTGCTACAGCGTCCGAGGAGGATTTTTATTAAGTCAATCCATGATATTCGATCTACGAAGATCCGTTTCTGTGTTAGTAGACTGACTGTATTCACAACGTTGGTGTCTTATTAAGATGATTTTAATCAAAGTGAAAGAAATTGTGGTCTTGATTGGTTGTTTGATTCACAACATTGACAATGACAATGACATTGAACGTTGTGAACATTAAAAAGTCTCCACTTTGAACTATCTTTTCTATTTCTGCAAGTGAACTGCTGTTGGTTTATGTTGATAAAGGTGCTTATATTTAGGTCCTTATGTTTTCTTGGTTCGACTTTGTAGTTCCTGCAGGCATCATCGACATCTCTGGTAATCAGACAGTCAGTCCGAGTGAAACAGTTCATCTCATCTGTTCAGCTACTGGTCATCCAGCACCGGGCATCAGCTGGATAAAAGTGTCTGATAACAATGTTGTCACCTTTCCTTTGACCATCAGTGGTGTAAAGGATGAAGGAGCCTACAGATGTACTGCTAGTAATGGAATCGGAAACCCGGCCAGCAGGGATGTCTTTATCACTGTGCAAAGTAAGTCCAAACAGTATTTATGATAACATACACAATGCGAAAACAATGAGGCTGCCCTCTTTTACAATACAATTTCTAAATATTGTCATTAGTTAACCATGTTTGGAGGAATTGAATATGTAATGGCGAATAATTGTGGCCTGCAGGAGTAGCAATATTTTTAGTACTTCATTTTATAATAATGGAAACTAAGCGCTGACAGTTCGAGCCAGTGGCAACGTCCGAAAGAAAAATAACAAAATTAAATGCACATTTTGATACTAAGCTCAAACGTTCTTTGTTACAGACTACAGTCCAATAAACACAAATCTGACAACTAATTTGAAGGCAGCCAACATTGTTGCTGTAGATTCCAATTTTACCCTCATCTGTAGTGCACGTGCAGACCCACCTGCAAAGTATCGATTCTACAGAGGACAGGAAAGTTTGTTTAACACCACAACTGGCAGTAATATTGCGGTGTATACGACATCAATCAATGAAAAAATAAATCAAGTGAACTTCAGTTGTACTCCATTTAATGAGTATGGTGAAGGACCGACAGAATTTATTACTCTGCCAGTGAAATGTAAGTAAATTCGCATGTATACAGCTATTTTAATTAACGTTGTCTGGTGAAAGCTTAAAGCTCAAAGCTCAAAGCCTAGAAGTCAAGACCGAACGAATAAGCCGAGCGCCTGTTCCAGGCATGCAGATAGTTGGAAACGGCGAAACGAAAAGAAACGGCGCGAATGAGTGATGCGATGAGCGCCGCTCCCAACTATCTTGACTTGTAGCTTTGAGCTTTTATCCGACAACGTTAATTGAAATAGCTATATATATAAAGTGTAGAACTGGATATTCGTAAAACAGTGCTCAATACATTAATGTAGAGCGAAGTATATGTTTATGGAGGAAAGAACCAAATAAACTACGCTTTCATCCCGACAAGCCTGTTTCGTGGTTGCCCACTCATCAGGGGATTCAATAAGAATATTCCTTACCGTCGCTTCTTATATACAAAATAATTTACATAATAACAATAATAAATCTATGCAGCGCGAAGTTTAACAGTTCAGCTGTTGCGTAAAAGGGCTTTGTTTCTATGGCGGCAAGAAGACACGAGTTCATTACGTTTGTTAAGTGTAGAAAGTTTCGGTCGGCAAATGATAAGAAATTTTTCCTTTAGGCAGAGGTTGCATCTTTTGCTTGAGCTGTTGTACGGTGAATGCGAAGACAGGATGCGCCATGAAATATAGTGTTCGATGTTGTTGTCTTTGAGAGTCCAGATGTACTTGCTTAGTTCAGTTGAGTTTCTGTGTTTAGAGTGGCGGAATGATGCGGTGTGGTTTCGGTATCTTGTTTTGAAGTCGTTTTCCGTGAGTCCGATGTATGTTTCTGTTGTGTTGTTGTCGTTGCGCGTGACTGTAGCTTGGTAGATGACTGATGATTGTAGGCAGTTTCCGTCGAGTGGGCATGTGTTCTTTTGTCGGCAGTTGCATGTCTTCTTGTCTTGAGTGGTATTAGAGTTAGCTGTGGCGGCGTCGTTGGCTTGCGTGGATGACTTTAGAATCTGCTTATTATGGTTATCAATGATCTGTTTGGCGTTATTCATGCAGCTGTAACTTATTTTTATGGTGTTGCGGTTGAAGATTTTTCGGAGCTTGTGATCTTTAGGGAAGTGCTTGTCTATTAGGGCGAGGAACTTGTATCCGATGTTGGTGCTGGTGTTTTTGCTAAATGGAGGGTTATACCAGATGATGTTGTTGCGTTGTCTGTTTTTCCGTCTGTTTGTTGTTGGAGGTTCATACTGTAGCGTGTATTGGTAGCCGCTTTCGTCGAGTGCTTTCTGGTATGGAGGGACGGCTTTGTCAAAGGATGCTTTGTCGGAAGATAGGGATGAAAGGCGTTTGTTGATGCCGGCGGGAATGTTCTTTGCAGTGATGGGCGGGTGATTGCTCTCGCGGTGGACGTATTGAAGTTTAGTGTTCGGTTTAGTGAAGGGCTGATAGGTGCTTTGGTTGAGGTTAAATGTGACGTCTAGGAAGTTAATGATTTGTTTGTTAGCTTCTATGGTAATGCGTAGTCCGTTATTATTAAAGATGCGGCATATTTCTTTCTTGGTGTTCTCTGTGTCTCTGGGTGAAGCGTTAGTAATGGCTAGTCCGTCGTCTCGGTAAAGTCCTACGTTAATATTTAGGTGCTGGAGTTGAGATAGGAGGAAGTTTCCCACGAGTTCGCATGTTTCGGCGCCGTCGAAGCTTCCCATGGTGACGTCGAATGTCGTGTTGCCTTTCTTTTGCCAGGGTTGGTTCTTGTGGATTAGGATGGAGCTTTTAGCGTGGATTATGATGTTTCTTTCGTCGGCGGTGATGTTATCGTAGTTAGAGGC
Source organism: Cladopsammia gracilis (assembly GCA_022457155.1). Classification (NCBI taxonomy): domain Eukaryota; kingdom Metazoa; phylum Cnidaria; class Anthozoa; order Scleractinia; family Dendrophylliidae; genus Cladopsammia; species Cladopsammia gracilis. The sequence goes on along the minus strand of JAJGOT010000512.1, from coordinate 295,625 downwards.
GAAGTCGAGTGCTTTGTTAAGGAGGTCTTGGCTGATGGAGGGGTAGAACTCTTCAATGTCGAAGCAGATGAAGCTGAAGCCTAATCCACAAGAACCAACCCTGGCAAAAGAAAGGCAACACGACATTCGACGTCACCATGGGAAACTTCGACGGCGCCGAAACATGCGAACTCGTGGGAAACTTCCTCCTATCTCAACTCCAGCACCTAAATATTAACGTAGGACTTTACCGAGACGACGGACTAGCCATTACTAACGCTTCACCCAGAGACACAGAGAACACCAAGAAAGAAATATGCCGCATCTTTAATAATAACGGACTACGCATTACCATAGAAGCTAACAAACAAATCATTAACTTCCTAGACGTCAGTGCGGTTTAAATAACAATAGCCCTTATTTGCACTACAAAACAAAAAAATAGGCACTCAAGGAGTGCATGTGGCTACTGTTACTGGTGAGAAAGTTGAAAAATAGGCACTTGGGGGAGTGTATGTGGTTTACAGGAAGCATAATTTGTGGGTAATGACTGGCAGATAATTTTTGCCTGAGTTTTCACTAAACAATTGCTGCCGCGGGTATGAAAAGAGTCGGGAAGAAGACAAATGTTATGGAATGTTTATGGAATTGTAGAGAGTTTAAAACTACACATCTTGGCAAAATTTTGATGCGCCTAAGCATTTCGTTCAAGAGTTAAAGGCGAGTAAGAAATGTATGGAGCGGCCATCATTGTGCCCCACTTAGGGGCACAAAGATGGCGGCCAAAAATTCAAAGTCTTTATTAAATTACACCAAAAATCAAATAAAAAATATTGTATTTGCTATAAGCTCCATTAAGTCGTCTTATAAGCACTTATAATGCAAACAATAACTTTCAGCTGATTCAAGTTTGTTTATTTTCACTGCTTATCTGAAATAGCGTGACGAATTGCGTGACACATTTAAAACCTTTGTAAATCGGAAGCAAAACATCGTTAAAACTTGAAACTTTTTGTGAAAGATTAATAATACTTGTATCCACATACCATGTTAGAAACAGCTTTGTAGGGTGTATACTTCATATTTTTTTAAAATTTTTATGACGTCATGTGAAAACCAAGAGAATGGGTAGCAGAGTGTAAAAGAAGATTTTGTAGTAATAACAAAGAAAATGTTAATTCTTGGAGTCAAAGATATTAAGTTACGCTATCTGTTTTCATATGAAAAGACGCATGCAAAGACGTGGAAAGACGCATGCAACGTTTTTAATCAATAGAAAGTCGATAACTTCCGATAGATGACAATCGTCGAAGTTTATCGTCGTTCGCCGTAAACGCCGAAGATTCACGAAGATGATGAAGAAGAAACATTGGAAAACATCGCACAACATATCGGATCATCATCGTATTCTCATGCCCAGTGGGCTCCCCAAGGTCTTTACGTTGCGAGTTTACATCGACGGGATTGACATTTTTAAAACGCTTGATGGTAATGCGGCCAGCAGGCTTGTTTAGCGACAAAAAGAAAAAAAAAATAAAGGTTGTCTTGGAAAAAACAAAAAAGGTAAAAAAAAAGTTTGGCTTTCGTCGAGAGTCGAACCTGCGACGTACGACTATGCAATATATCCAACGAAACAATCCACTGGGCTAGCAAAGCAAATCGTTAACGAAACCCGTAAAATTATTTTTTTAAGGAATTGATGTCATTTCTCAAAGATGGCGGCTGTTACACGCTCGATAAATATTTTTACTAACGATTCCAGAGGGAAAACGCTTACGGAACGATTCAAAATTTGCCACATGGTCAGGAATTAAACCTTCAAAGTGACTCGTGGAAGCATTTTTTCAGGAACTCCACGGTCGAAACTGACATAAATTACATTACTTCCGGTCTTACATCTTACGGACTTACGGACTTACTTACTTACAACCCGATGACAATGTAGCTACTGGTATTATATACCAGTAGCCACAAAAACCTAAAGAATTCTGGTAGTTGTAGTCATTTGACGTCATCGTGCAAATGGTTTATTCCCAGGATCAGACTAGCTTCAGAGAGAGGCTCATGCAAATATATTTAATGATATTCTGTATCAAGCTGTGATCCATATGCATTCGACCTAAAATTCCGATTAGAATTTCTAAAAATTTCGGCGGCAAATGGAACAGTAAATTTCGGTTTTACCGGATTTCTCGGGAAAAGAGAAGAACCAACCTTGCGAGATGTTCCCAAATTCCTAAACATTCTACCAAAAAACTTCCGTTCCGTTTGGTTTCCTTTCTGGAATTTCCGGAAAATTTGATTAAATGGTTCGCCTTCTCAAAAGTTCTAAAATATTCCATGGGCCTTTTCCTTCTCACGGGCTTTTTCCCTTTCCACATTATTTGCGTTGCTCGCCCTTGCACAAAAAAACTCATACAATTCTGACTCCAAATATACTACTAAAAAAAACACTCATACAAGGCCTTTGAGCTGAAGTCTATTCTTAGTAATTCTATGTAGTGTTCCACGTATCAAAAGAGCGCATGCTCAGTGTCAAGTGTCAAGTACGGAACGCAGTCGTTATTTAATAATGGCGGAACTTCAATCATATTTCTATTTTCTTGTCATCTACCTTCTTTCTGATGTCCCTTTATCAGGTAAGGAAGCTTTCTTTCTCCCGTTATGTTCTATTGGGAATTTTCGTAATGCTCTATTCTGACGCCCAATGATCTATAGCGCTATCACATTTCACATTTGTTTACGTTTTGTTTTAATAATCGATCAGTTTTTCATTGTCATTACAGTGACTCCCTCGCTACTTGTTACGAACAATATCTTGACTTCGGTTTTAATCAGCTGTAAACTTATATTTGTCTGTGGAGAATGTACGCATTAATTTTGAAACAGATTTAAGGTCTTTCACTATTCCATGAAATCATTTCACTTTTCCGCAAAACTGTTTTACAACTTCTTTTCATTGCATCTACATCATAGTTCTTGCCGATCAGTATTCTATTTAATAAGTGAAATCACTTCCATAATTGATTTATCTTTCCATTATTAAACTGTTCAAGAAGTTAAGGCGCATTGACATGAGCCTTTTTCAAAGTTTCCACTGGACATTTCCTTATAAATTCATGAGGACAATGAACAATGCAATGTTTCAAAACAATTTATGTTTACTTGAACACTGCCATAGCGCGGTTCACTGATTGCAGTCATACGCCGAGGAAAAAAGCATCGAATCGTTCGTATCAAAGTTCACAGCTCGATCCCAGTTTTGGAAGTGAAAAATTTATTTTCAACGAAACTGCAATCGGTGTCCGCTTAGATCCGTCCACGTGCCATTTTCTAGGAGGACCCAGACAGCGTTGCAGATATGTATGAGATAAATTTCTTTTAGATGAAAAAGTGCCAAGGTGAAGGAAAGAGAAGGTACTTTTTTTCTGTGGCAACACATGTTCTTCTCAGGGCTTAAAATTTTCCACTAATGTCTTGTCGAAACTCTTAGTTAGAGACTGCACTAAGCATTGACATCGCCAGTCTTTCGTTGATTTGAAGATTAGCCTCTAAACTCTAGAAAGAAGCAGAGAGGCATTAATTTAGTAACTGTAAATTGCTACTGGACGGTTGGACGGTCGAGCCACAACGGAAGCAGTTAGCAGAGACTGGTGCAACTGAGGTAAAAATCTTGGAAAAAAAGTTATTTCCATAGCGAGTCATGTTTTAAATATTTTAAAAACAAATATGTTACCGTTTGATGTGCTGTACAAACACCCCCAATTGCTTTGCCCGTGAGTTATACCCAGGCCCGATGCCGGCCTCTTTGATATATAACCGATGTAAGGAGTTTAAACGGAACGAATCCGCTGTATCTGAAGGTACATTTACCTTCATTTTACCTTCATGTACCTTTCCAAAACTGGGCCTAGGTTTTGAAGGATGCATAACATTTTCCTTTCCAAAAAAATTCACTGAGATATTGCGGAGTTACATCGATCCATTTATCCTTTACGAAGTTAAAGTTCATATAAGCATAGTAAACTTTAGGGGTGTAACTGACATTTGCACAATAATAATTTCTTCCAGACACTATATTTATGTGGACTGCGCCTCCTCCAGCTTGGAATCAAACCAACCCAGGGATAGCAAATATTCAAACTGCTGTTACTGAAGCGATAAATGGAAGTTCTAATGTTACTTTGAAGTGGAATTACACTCTATTAGATGGCCAGGATATCGATTTCACCTACTTTGCTATCGGGGATGGTATCAGTCAGCCAGATGACATCGGCTTTGTGTTGAATGGAACCTCTTCCTTAAATGACAAGAATGACTACCGAGCACGGTTTAGCATTGGTAGTACGAATGAATATTCTACAGTGATATTAAAAACGGTGTCAGAAAGAGAGAACGCTACATTCCAGTGCAGGGTACAAGTAGGATCAGATACATGGGCATACAATATACGGGTTGAGGTAACAGGTAAGATTGTGGACTTTAAATTCTGAAAAGAATTCTTGCTACTGCGTCCGAGGAGGATTTTTATTAAGTCAATCCATGATATTCGATCTACGAAGATCCGTTTCTGTGTTAGTAGACTGACTGTATTCACAACGTTGGTGTCTTATAAAGATGATTTTAATCAAAGTGAAAGAAATTGTGGTCTTGATTGGTTGTTTGATTCACAACATTGACAATGACAATGACATTGAACATTGTGAACATTTAAAAGTCTCCACTTTGAACTATCTTTTCTATTTCTGCAAGTGAACTGCTGTTGGTTTATGTTGATAAAGGTGCTTATATTTAGGTCCTTATGTTTTCTTGGTTCGACTTTGTAGTTCCTGCAGGCATCACCGACATTTCTGGTAATCAGACAGTCAGTCCGAGTGAAACAGTTCATCTCATCTGTTCAGCTACTGGTCATCCAGCACCGGGCATCAGCTGGATAAAAGTGTCTGATAACAATGTTGTCATCTTTCCTTTGACCATCAGTGGTGTAAAAGATGAAGGAGTCTACAGATGTACTGCTAGTAATGGAATCGGAAACCCGGCCAACAGGGATGTCTTTATCACTGTGCAAAGTAAGTCCAAACAGTATTTATGATAACATACACAATGCGAAAACAATGAGGCTGTCCTCTTTTACAATACAATTTCTAAATATTGTCATAAGTTAACCATGTTTGGAGTAATTGAATATGTAATGGCGAATAATTGTGGCCTGCAGGAGTAGCAATATTTTTAGTACTTCATTTTATAATAATGGAAACTAAGCGCTGACAGTTCGAGCCAGTGGCAACGTCCGAAAGAAAAATAACAAAATTAAATGCACATTTTGATACTAAGCTCAAACGTTCTTTGTTACAGACTACAGTCCAATAAACACAAATCTGACAACTAATTTGAAGGCAGACAACATTGTTGCTGTAGATTCCAATTTTACCCTCATCTGTAGTGCACGTGCAGACCCACCTGCAAAGTATCGATTCTACAGAGGACAGGAAAATTTGTTTAACACCACAACTGGCAGTAATATTGCGGTGTATACGACATCAATCAATGAAAAAATAAATCAAGTGAACTTCAGTTGTACTCCATTTAATGAGTATGGTGAAGGACCGACAGAATTTATTACTCTGCCAGTGAAATGTAAGTAAATTCGCATGTATACAGCTATTTTAATTAACGTTGTCGGGTGAAAGCTTAAAGCTCAAAGCTCAAAGCCAATAAAAATAAACCGAGCGCCTGCTTCAGGCATGCAGATAGTTGGAAACGGCGAAACGAAAAGAAACGGCGCGAATGAGTGATGCGATGAGCGAGAAAAACGTCCCTTTTGCGCCGCTCCCAACTATCTTGACTTGTAGCTTTGAGCTTTTATCCGACAACGTTAATTGAAATAGCTATATATATATATATATATATATATATATATATATATATATATATATATATATATATACATACATATATCTCAGATGTTTTCCATTTTTGCTATGTTACTTTTGTGCAGTACCTTTGGTTCTATTAAGGAGGCTCGTACCCATTTCTCAAGTTCACACCCTTTCAATTTTAATCGGCCATATCTTTTGTTGTAGTGCATAAAAAGTCAAGCCACTTTGCATGCAAACACACAATACATTGAACTTTATGGGAGTATAAGATTTGTTTACATCTGTGCTTCCATGGCAACGGAATGGTGATCCTCCGAAATTCACAAGTTACGGAGTTTCTCTAGATCAAAAGAAATTTTTGTAAAACCCGCTAGTGGACTAATTGATTAGACCATGGGCTTCAACTGGACAAAATTTAAAAGAAATGTATGAGAGCGTTTTCGAAATTTTTATTATTTATTATTTATTATTTATATTTATATAGGGATGAAGTTTTGGGGATTATAAATACAGTGAAAAACATACTATCGACATAATTGGCTAATATCTAAAGAAAATGATGCGCGATGGGGATGCAGTTTCATCTCATAGTAGTTTGATTCCATTTGAAATGGTGTGTGAAAAAGTGAGGGGGTTGCTTTGGCCGATTGCGAGAAAGAAGGATTTGATTAGCGTGCGTTCAGCTGCTCTTGTTGCCATTTTTGTATGTAATTTGGTCTTCGCCTACAAATGTGATGATAATTTGGAAACCGCGAGATAAATGTTTTTAAAAATTTGACAATCTCGAGATTGGTCATCAATGTATATGGCCTGCAAGTGTCAAGGACATTGAAGACATGCAAGGCAATAAAATAGGGCCTCCAGTGTACCATTTTTTTTTCCCGCAGATTTTGTGTTTACAAGTGAGCGTCCTCATTATTCACGAGTATTGTTTTCGAGTTTCATATGCACGTGCAAAGCTTTAGCAAAAAATTTATTTGCATCGGAACAGAACGCTCGATTGCTTTCCGAAGAATTTTCCGAAATATGCTAGTAGCTGGCTTGAGAACTGTAATAACATTACGCACTCAATGTTGCGCTATTACGCTGTAATTCAGCCATACCGAGGGTCTCTTTAAAATTGCAGGACAAGAAGAACATATTCCAATTTGTAAATTTATAAACGTAATGCAGAAACAGTGCTTCTTTAATATGTCACACGCAAGAACAGCGTGACAACTTTATATTTTAGCTGAGAATTCTGCTTTGCGCTATTTTATATCTAAATAAGGAACAGATGCTACGCCGATTGCAACAAATAACCAGAGTGAGACAATCATAAATGTGTTATTTCTGCATCCGGCACTTGATGAAACGTGACGTTTCCGACGTTGTCTTCATCAATACTGTTGTCATTGCTATTCGTAACACAAGCCAGTTATTAGCATGTTTCGGAAAATTCTTCGGAAAGCAATCGAGCGTTCTGTTCGATGCAAATAAATATTTTTGTAAAGTTTTGCACGTGCATATGAAACTTGAAAACAATACTCGTGAATAATGAGGACGCTCACTTGTAAACACAAAATCTGCGGGAAAAAATTGGTACATTGGAGGCCCTATTTTATTGCCTTGCATGTCTTCAATGTCCTTGAAACTTGCATTGCAGGCCATATGAATTGATGATCAATCTCGAGATTGTCAAATTTTTTAAAAAAATTATCTCGCGGTTTTCAAATTATCATCACATTTGTAGGCGTAGACCAAATTACATACAAAAATGGCAACAAGAGCAGCTGAACGCACGCTAATCAAATCCTTCTTTCTCGCAATCATTTACGACCCTGGGGACGTATTCACGAAATCCTGCCTAAGATATATCTTAAGATATAACTTAAGAGAAAAATTAGGGATTTCCTAAGATATGTCCTAAGTGCTATTCACGAACGATATCTTATGACAATCCTAACTGGTAAGCGTAACTTAGCAGTCCCCTAAGTTTAATGGTTGCGGGCAGTTATCGATTAGTAAAAGTAAACCAATCAGAGATAGTTTATCATGGCGCGCTCTTCTGAATAATAAGTTATGAAAATTACATGAATGAAATTGGATTTTCTATTGTGTAAATTGTTGTTGCAATGACAATACAATAACCTTTATTTCATCTCGAATTTAAGATAGCAAAACTGATAATATCTTCGTTCATGGTCAGCAGCGAAAGCAACATACAAATCCAACATCATTTTAATAAGGGCTGCTTCGATATTTCTTGTACAAGCGGGCTTTTTTTGACGAAAAACGGAAATTTAACTCTGCAATGAGAAAGAAATTTGGAACCCGTTAATGACACGAAGGCCCAGATGTAACTAACCGTGTTGCTTGACGTTACTAGAAAATATTCAGGAAAGCAGTATAATCGGTAACTACAGTGGAACCTCGATTTAACGAACCTCTATTTAACGAAGTCCTCGATATAACGAACGATATTCTATGTCCCGGCCAAAGTTACAGTAAAATGTATGGAATAGAACCTCGATATAACGAATTCCTCGATATAACGAACATAATCCGGAAGCCCAAACGTAAAATCTACCTCGATATAACGAGAAAGAAAGAGAAAGTGTCGTTTTTTGGTAAACAAAAGCTGCGCGTCTGCTCAAAAGTGAAAATAATTGCTACTGAAAGCCACCATGCTTAAGGTCGCGGGGGATACTTGGCCATGAATAAATTCATAAGGCAAAATTTTGGCGGGGGTGTCACTTTTAAAAACGTTATATCGTGAAGGTTTGAAAGCCGATTTCGCTAACATTTAACAGAGATATTGGAGAATAATGGAAGTGCGTAAGGTTTGTTTTTTATTGAAGTGATCGCGCTTTGCGGCAATGCTGTAAGCCACTGAAGTTATCTTTTCTCAAAACGTGGTTTTGTGTCCAAGTTTTCTCCTCGAGAAGAACACAAAGCAAGTTGATTTCCCCACTCACTGATCCGTCAAAACGTCTATTGTGTCATATCTGACTCCGATTTTTTGATTTCAACTTTAACCCTATTCGGCCTGGGCTTTTTTTGAGTTTCTGAGCCTGGGGGGGGGGGCACATTGTGCCCCCCCTTCGTAACTTCAAGAACATTAAGGCTATGACAATGAAACCTAGAGGGTACATAGTACGCCCAAAACTGTCTCCTTCGCGGTCCGCATAATGGAACGATGACGTCATATGACGTAGTTATTAGGTAATTAGTTATGCAACCGCCATCTTGGATCCGCCATCTTGGATTTCTGAATTTTTTCAAAACCTCTTAAAAACCGTCCAAATTCACCCAAAATTAATCAAAACCAATAAATAAACGCTAAATGACGTAAAAATATAAAAATTACACCAATAAACATTGTTTTTCTTCATTGAAAGGTATAAATATGCATTTTTCAAAAAACATGGCTGTCAAAATCTTGTTGCCATGGAAACATCAAGTCACGTGATCAAAAAATTGTTATATGAAATTGTTGCCAGATAAATTTTAGGAAAAGTCACGAAGTTTGATGGCGTTTGCATACATATTAAGGAAGTTATGAATGTTGAAAGTTAGCGCGGGCACTTTGTGCCCCCCCCCAGGCCGAATAGGGTTAATTAAAAGTTATTAGCTTTTAAAGAAGTAAAATTGTCCATATTAGAATTTGAAGCCTCATATCTTCCCTTTGAAAGCCTATTTAAAAATTTCGAGTCAGATATGACAATCTACAATACACCTAGTTTACCTCCTTGCAGTGTCAACTCATGAAATTCTCTATCCGCGCTGAATTCTTGGACACAAAATTGCTTGTTTTTACGCTTCCGAAGGCTTCCCGAGCAAACACGAATTCAAAAAATATAAATTTATGCTAATTTTAATTCACGCGCTATTGTCAACACTTCATGCGGAGAGAACAATGCGTTAAAAAATAGTGTATTTTACCAGACAGCGCTTTGCACGTGCAATTATTGATGCCGAAACATTACAGAGCCTGTTCGTGAATATTTCGTGCATTTTCGGTATCAGCCGTCGCACTTCGTGCATACTCTTTTCATAAATGCATACCGATGAGCGGAACCTGTCCCCCGCGACCTTAATAAATTGCCTCTCAAAACGCGGCACTTCTGAGCGACGAAAATTGCATTGAATTGCGTAACAGAAGTCACCTGTGTTACAAATCAATCATTAACTATGACCTCGATATAACGAACTTTTTGGTCGTTTCCCCACAAGTTCGTTATATCGAGTTTTTCGATATAACGAACCCTCGATTTAACGAACAAATTTGGCCGGTCCCCAGCGACTTCGTTAAATCGAGGTTCCACTGTATTGTGATACACAATAATCACGCTGAAAATCGACGTAAATTAAACTCGTCAACAATCAAATTTAGCACTCGTCAAGACATGTTTTAATAAGTAAGGAGGTCAATTTTGACCTCCTAAGTTTGGAGAAAAATTAAGACATATATATCTTAAGTTAGGAGGTCTTTGTGAATACCAGTTAAGACATGTCTTAAAAATTTAGAAGGGTCCTAAGTTTAGGAGAAAAAATAAGACGTCTTAAAATAGGAGGTCTTCGGGAATACCAGTTATCTCCTAAGTTATATCTTAGGAGGCTCTTTGGAGTTAGGATGCTTTCGTCAATACGGCCCCTGAAGAGCATGATTTGTAAATCTTAATCCAACTACAACCGTGGACAAAATAGCTTGGGACACTTAAGAAAATACTACACAATGACAATTTTTTTCCAAGACAGCAACTATCGTTCCATTTCCTAGTCCCCCCTCCCCCCCCCCCCCCCCCCCCCCAATACAAAGTTGAGACATTGTGGCTTGGTTATGTGCATAAAACTCAACATTGTATTGGGGGTGGGGAGGGGGAGGTAACGACAAAGTCAATTTGTGGGGAAAAAGGTAAAGTGTCCCAAAATTTATGACCAAGATTGTAGCACCAAAAAACTAAAGTTTATTCTAGTGAAATCTTCAAATCGTGTACGTTACAATTTTAAAATTGAAAAACATGCCCGCGCTGACTTTTAAAATTCATATATATATTTTTTTCTAATATAAAAGCAAACACCACCAGACTTTATGACTTTCTTAACACTTTATCTGGCAACACTTTGGAAAGACATCTCATTAAGTGGTACGTTTCTATAGCAACAAAAATTAACATCCATGTTTTTTAAACTTTGGATATTTTTTTTACCTTTTAATGAAAATCTAAAAGTTAATTCTCGTAACGTTTACATTTTGTATACCATTTTGGAACCAATTTGGACTGGTTTTTAAGGTTTTGGAGAACTATAAAAATCTAGTATGGTAGATCCCAGATGACGATTAGTAAATCAGCAGAGTTTTGAATTTGTACATGTACAAGTGTAGTCTTGTTTGTTTGTTTGTTTGATACATTTATTTGATAATAATTATAGTATGTTTACTGATTATACTTATCTGCCGAGCTGACTGAGTTACCATGTATAAATAAAGTTGTCTCCCTCCCTTACTTCCTTTCTAGACCTACCATCTACTTCAAATCTTACGAGTGTTCCTAAAAACACCACAGTGCTGCGGGGCAATACCGTGTCATTAATCTGTAGTACAGAAGCAAACCCTGATGCCCATCTGTATCAATTCTATGTCAATGGTATCTTTATTGGTAACAGCAGCTCGGGTGTGTTCAATGTCACTGTTGAGACAGATGGAGTATACACCTGTGTTCCTATTAACACAGTCGGCACAGGACACAATGCTTCTACCAACATCACCGCGGTTGGTGAGTCAGTAGATAGTGGTTAGATCCCTGAATTCAAATGATTCTCTTAGAATTGTTTATTTTTTATACATGATGTATGCCTTTCAAGTGCTTCTGTTTATGAATATGTTGTTGTTGCTGAATCCTAAAATTATTTTTGCAGATGCCTCGTCAGCAATAATCGAAAAGACAGCAGACACTGTGATAGAGGGGAACAACATTTCATTATTTTGTAATGCATCTGGCAAGCCTGAACCCACCATAACATGGATCAGAGTTGGCAGTTTAGAGGTCCTCTCTTATACCGAATCACTCACAGTTGTGAATGTCAGCAGACCTGGGACCCCTGATCACATGATCCAGTATCAGTGTACAGCCAGTAATGGAGTGGAGAGTCCTGCTATAGCTGTTGCAAATATTTCTGTGCTTTGTAAGTCTACGTTAATGTCTTTTTCGTGTTCTCTTAAGTTTAACTTAACAAACATGACATAATATTCCAAGTGTCAACGTCAGGATCACATGTGCTCCGTTCCTCAATAGAAAATGCTAGGCTTCAAAGCAGCAATTCGTTTGATTGTTTCAAACAAATCAAAGAAATGAATTTAAGATAAACATTTTGGTCCGTTTACTTGAAGTAAAAAAAAAAATACTTTTAACTTAGTGTTGTTTTAAGGAGGCTCGTACCCATTTCCCAAGTCCACACCCTTTCAATTTTAATGGGCCATATCTTTTGTTGTAGTGCGTAAAAAGACAAGCCACTTTGCATGCAAACACACAATACATTGAACTTTACGGTAGTATAGGATTTGTTTACATCGGTGCTTCCATGGCAACGGAATGGTGATCCTCTGAAATTCATAAGTTGCGGAGTTTCTCTAGATCAAGAGAAATTTTTTGTAAAACCCGCTAGTGGACTAATTGATTAGACCATGGGCTTCAGCTGGACAAAGTTTGAAAGAAATGTATGAGAGCGTTTTCGAATTTTTTAGGGATGAAGTTTTGGGGATTATAAATACAGTGAAAAACATGCTATCGACATAATTGGCTAATATCTAAAGAAAATGATGCGCGATGGGGATGCCGTTTCATGGCATAGTAGTTTGATTCCATTTGAAATGGTGTGTGAAAAAGTGAAGGGGTTGCTTTGGCCGATTGCAAGAAAGAAGGATTTGATTAGCGTGCGTTCAGCTGCTCTTGTTGCCATTTTTGTATGTAATTTGGTCTACGCCTACAAATGTGATGATAATTTGGAAACCGCGAGATAATTTTTTTTTTAAAAATTTAACAATCTCGAGATTGGTCGTCAATTTATATGGCCTGCAAGTTTCAAGGACATTGAAGACATGCAAGGCAATAAAATAGGGCCTTCAATGTACCAATTTTTTCCCGCAGAGTTTGTGTTTACAAGTGAGCGTCCTCATTATTCACGGGTATTGTTTTCAAGTTTCATATGCACGTGCAAAACTTTACAAAGAAATTTATTTGCATCGAACAGAACGCTCGATTGCTTTCCGAGGAGTTTTCCGAAACATGCTAATAACTGGCTTGCGTTACGAATAGCAATGACAACAGTACTGATGAAGACAACGTCGGAAACGTCACGTTTCATCAAGTGCCGGATGCAGAAATAACACATTTATGATTGTCTCACTCTGGTTATTTGTTGCTACCGGCGTAGCATCTGTTCCTTATTTAGATATAAAATAGCGCAAAGCAGAATTCTCAGCTAAAATCTAAAGTTGTCACGCTGTTCTTGCGTGTGACATATTAAAGAGGCACTGTTTCTGCATTACGTTTATGCTGATTTCCAAATTGGGATATGTTCTTCTTGTCCTGCAATTTTAAAGAGACCCTCGGTATGGCTACATTACAGCGTAATAGCGCAACATCGAGTGCGTAATGTTATTACAATTCTCAAGCCAGCTATTAGCATATTTCGGAAAATTTTTCGGAAAGCAATCGAGCGTTCTGTTCCGATGCAAATAAATTTTTTGCTAAAGTTTTGCACGTGCATATGAAACTCGAAAACAATACTCGTGAATAATGAGGACGCTCACTTGTAAACACAAAATCTGCGGGAAAAAATTGGTTCATTGGAGGCCCTATTTTATTGCCTTGCATGTCTTCAATGTCCTTGAAACTTGCAGGCCATATAAATTGATGACCAATCTCGAGATTGTCAAATTTTTAAAAAAATTTATCTCGCGGTTTCCAAATTATCATCACATTTGTAGGCGTAGACCAAATTACATGCAAAATGGCAACAAGAGCAGCTGAACGCATGCTAATCAAATCCTTCTTTCTCGCAATCGGCCAAAGCAACCCCCTCACTTTTTCACACACCATTTCAAATGGAATCAAACTACTATGAGATGAAACTGCATCCCCATCGCGCATCATTTTCTTTAGATATTAGCCAATTATGTCGATAGTATGTTTTTCACTGTATTTATAATCCCCAAAACTTCATCCCTAAAAATTTCGAAAACGCTCTCATACATTTCTATCAAACTTTGTCCAATTGAAGCCCATGGTCTAATTAATTAGTCCACTAGCGGGTTTTACAAAAATTTCTCTTGATCTAGAGAAACTCCGCAACTTGTGAATTTCAGAGGATCACCATTCCGTTGCCATGGAAGCACCGATGTAAACAAATCCTATACTCCCATAAAGTTCAATGTATTGTGTGTTTGCATGCAAAGTGGCTTGTCTTTTTACGCACTACAACAAAAGATATGGCCCATTAAAATTGAAAGGGTGTGGACTTGAGAAATGGGTACGAGCCTCCTTAAACTTCCGTATGTTTACTGTATTCATTCCAATTGTTATTTAGATTTTCCATCTACTTCAGTTCTTACAACTGTTCCTAATAACAACACAGTGCTACGTGGCAATACCGTGTCATTGATCTGCAGTACAGAAGCAAATCCTGATGCCCATGTGTATCAGTTCTATGTCAATGGTATCCTTATCGGTAACAGCAGCTCAGGTATGCTCAACGTCACTGTTGAGACAGATGGAGTATACACCTGTGTTCCTATCAACACAGTCGGCACAGGACATAATGCTTCCATCAATATCACCGCAGTTGGTGAGTCAGTGTTTAATATGGCATCTCCGAATACAGTTCGTACACAATTCTTTTATTATAATTTTTTTTTTATTTTGTTATACATGATGTTTGATTTTTTCATTTTGAAGTGCTCCTTTTTATGTAAATGTGCTAAAAATCCTAAAAACTAATTTTAATTTGCAGATGCTTCGTCAGTAATAATCGAAAAGACAGCAGACACTGTGATAGAGGGAAACAACATTTCATTATTTTGTAATGCATCTGGCAAACCTGAACCCACCATAACATGGATCAGAGTTGGCAGTTTAGAGGTCCTCTCTGATACACCATCACTCACAATTGTGAATGTAAGCAGACCTGGGACCCCTGATCACACAATCCAGTATCAGTGTACAGCCAGTAATGGAGTGGAGAGCCCAGCTATAGCTGTTGCAAATATTTCTGTCCTTTGTAAGTCTACGTTACTTTCGTTTTCGTGTTCTCCTAAGTTAACTTATACAAACATAACATATTCCAACTGTCAAAGTCACATGTGTTTTGTTTTGTTTTGTTTTTAAATGGCATGCTTTTAAGCAGTAATTCATTCGTTTGTTTTAAATAAATCAAAGTAATGAATTACTTTTGATACTTGGAGTACAAATTAAACCGTACCGTTATTTGATAATTCCATACGTGTACTCAGTGTATTCCAATTGTTTTTTAGACCTTCCATCTACTTCAGCTCTTACAGCTGTTCCTAATAACACCACAGTGCTTCGTGGCAATACCGTGTCATTAATCTGCAGTACAAAAGCAAACCCTGATGCCCATATGTATCAGTTCTTTGTCAATGATGTCCTTATTGGTAACAGCAGCTCGGGTCTGTTCAACGTCACTGTTGAGACAGATGGAGTATACACCTGTGTTCCTATCAACACAGTCGGTACAGGACACAATGTTTCTATCAACATCACCGCAGTTGGTGAGTCAGTAGATAGTGTTTAACATGGCATCTCTAAATTCAGTTCATATACATGAGTCTTTTATATAATAGATTGTTGTTTTTGTTATACACGATGTTTGACTTTTTCATTTTGAAGTGCTCCTGTTTATGTAAATGTGCTAATAATTTAATCCTAAATAACTTTATTTCATTTTAATTTGCAGATGCTTCGTCAGTAATAATCGAAAAGACAGCAAACACTGTGATAGAGGGGAACAACTTTTCATTTTTTTGTAATGCATCTGGCAAACCTGAACCCACCATAACATGGATCAGATTTGGCAGTTCTGAGGTCCTCTCTAATACACCGTCACTCGCTGTTATGAATGTGAGCAGACCTGGGACCCCTGATAACGTGATCCAGTATCAATGTACAGCCAGTAATGGAGTTGGGCGTCCTGCCTCAGCTTTTTCAAATATTACCGTTCATTGTAAGTCTGTATTACGTTCTTTTCATTGTTCTCTTCAGCTTAACGTCGTGTGCTATAGCTATGTTCCTGAATGAAAGTGTTAGATTATAAATAAGTTTAATTCTAGTATATTCTCAATCTTGCACGATCAGATGTTTAACTGAAGAGGCGCGATCAAGAATTGCTAAATAAATGTTTTGTAAGTATTTGAATCCACTTAACATGATTGTTTAAAGTGAAATGAAATGAAATTTTCGACCCGTTTTTTATACTAACAAATTAAAGTCCATTTTTCTCTGATTCATAATTTTCCAATTTAAGTTATGGTCAAGAAACGAAAAGTATTTTGTTGGTCAAAAATGAACCCTTCGTGTCCTGGGGCCTGGAACTAGTAAACATAGAATGCACGACCACTGCAGCAAACCGTCGAGAATGGCCGGATCTGAGTTTCCAGACCTAGATCAGTATTAATACTTGAAGTGAAACAAAAGAAACGGCAAACTGATCCTAATGGCAGAAAAACAGAAGCAGAAGCAAATAACATGGTGACGTCATCAGCTGTGCAAAAATGCCAAAAATGCGGTGTCGCTTTCAAACTTTTCAGTATTTCTCGTAAACAAACTACTTTTTTAGCTATATTTTTGCAGTTTTGCTCAGTTGGAAATGTCCTGCGATTATGAATTTTGTCTACCATATTGACTACGATGGTCTGCTCAACTGTTGATGTCAGCAAGTCCTAATTTGCATATTTTGACCGTGCGCTGGTTGTCCCATATTTTTGGCTCATGAGCTAAGAAAAAAAATAGATTGCGCGCTTGACCATAGCTTAAATTTAGTTAAAATGATATTTTAACAAAGTTAACCGCCACAAGCTTAGCGGGCGGTCCTCCTGGTCAGCGGTCACATGTTCAAGTGCAGGCTCACATGGTTGGATCCAGCTTTGTTTCAGCATGTTTTAACGTTCTTGTTAGTGGCGTGTGAGCAGCTCGCGCTGCTCGGTTGTTCTTTTCTTGGGCGGTTAGCGTTTATAGCGGTTGTCTTTTAGCAGCTCGCGCTGCTGGTTTTTTAAACAACGGTTTGTCTGCGTTCCGCGTCTCAATAATTCTTTCTCCTCGAAGCGTGCGATGCCGTCGACGAACAACAGCATGTCTACCTTCTCTCTGCCAGCTGCTTCGCCTTCCAGCTCTCACAACAGCTCGACAACTTCAACTTCCATCTCGACCGTCACTACAACCTCGGCTTCGCCCCATAGTGTCTATTTGCCGGACAGCAATGCCCCTTTCTCTGGCGATTTCGAAGGCTTTGGCGGATTCTTTACCTGCTCTGCTGTCGTCACTTCGCGAGCACGTTGGTGAAAACACGGCCATGTCTTCCAGTTTGGTTCCATCGTCAAACTCTATTCCGGCGTCTTCGGCTTCGCCCTTCATTATTCCCGGCCAGTCTTCTTCTCAGTCAGGTACACTGGTATTCCATCGTTTATATCTACGTACAGTACCTTGGGTTCCCGTGTTTTAACGTTCTTGTTAGTGGCGTGTGAGCAGCTCGCGCTGCTCGGCGGTTAGCGTTTATGACGGTTGCCTTTTAGCAGCTCGCGCTGCTGGTTTTTAAACAACGGTTTGTCTGCGTTCCGCGTCTCAAGAGTTCTTTCTCCTCGAAGCGTGCGATGCGGTCGACGAACAACAGCAGGTCTACCTTCTCTCCGCCAGCTGCTTCGCTTTCCAGCTCTCACAACAGCTCGACAACTTCGACTTCCATCTCGACCGTCACTACAACCTCGGCTTCGCCCCATAGTGTCGGTTTGCCGGACAGCAATGCCCTTTCTCTGGCGATTTCGAAGGCTTTGGTGGATTCTTTACCTGCTCTGCTGTCGTCACTTCGCGAGCACGTTGGTGAAAACACGGCCATGTCTTCCAGTTTGGTTCCATCGTCAAACTCTATTCCGGTGTCTTCGGCTTCGCCCTTCATTATTCCCGACCAGTCTTCTTCTCAGTCAGGTACGCTTGTAGTTCCATCGCTTATATCTACATACAGTACCTTGGGTTCCCCTGCCGTGGTGTCTTCTCTTTCTCCTGCCACATTCACCTCGTTCCCGCCATTATCGATCGGGAGCTAACCGGCCACAGCGTTTACCTCGACGCCCCCCACTCTCGGAATGGGTTTTTCCGGTTGGCCCCGGGTATTCTCCCATCCCCCACAAGTTAGTGGTAAAAATCACAGGAGGACAGGTTATTGAACTCGCTGACCTTTTGTCAGTAACATCAAGGCCCAGGACACGGAACCCCAGGCGTACTTGGAGGAAACGTTATGAGTCGAGAAGAAGAAGCGCGTGGTGGAAATAACGGACATTGTTACCTGGGTAGAGGCCTGCTCAATTTCCTGCTTGGTGCTCTGCCACTCGTTTCCTTCCCGCTGGCTTGACTTCCACAAGTACAAGCTGCTGATCATCCAAACAGCTAAGCGTTTCCGCAACAGGTCCTGGCTCAGTTACGACATAGCGTACAGGAAGGAAGCGGTAGCCTCAGGTTCCACGTATTGGTCTCGCATGAATGCTGATCTATATAATTTCCACACAAGATCTCCCTCCGCTTCAACATCTTTACCAGGCCCTGCACCATGGCCAGCTTCATCGTCTTCCTAGGTACCTGCTGCCTCGGGCAACTCGAGTGCCACACAATACTGCCACTCGTTGAATGATGGACGTTGTCGTTGGCCTTTTGGGCGTTGCCAGTTTCGTCATGCACGCGAAGCGTGCAATGGAGACCATCGAAGCACCCACTGCCTCCACCGCCCTACACGCAGAGCTCGGTCCCGCTCCCCTTCCCAGGAAAAGGAGGGCCGCCGCTACCGCTGACTCTCGAAGCACAGCCAATCCTGCACATAGCCTGGTTTTGTCTCCGTTGATCAATGTTCGTCTGTTACAGTTGCGTTCTCCTCGATTTTCAGTTTCTCAACACGTTACCACAGACTCTCCCTGCCTGGCCAATCCTGTTCATAGCTTTAAGGTTACAGTGTACCTTCGGGGGGTGTCTCCAGTATAACAGCTCTAGCGTCTTAAGATTACACTTAATATACCTAAACCCACATATCAAATTAAATCTTATAGAGCTGGCTATCTAAATATGGAAACCATTTGGTAATAAAATGAATTGTCGAATTTTTACGACGTCTAAATTCGAACGTCCGAATCAGCTTTAAAACGCTATAACTCAAAGCGATTATTATATTTTGCTAATTTGATTTGTTCTCGGATTTCCGGACACGAAGCGCTAAAAAAAACATGTCGGCGATTTTCCATATTCAATTGCAGTGAAAAGTTACAGAATATTTTCGAAAAGGGGAGAAAAAAAATTGGAATGATCGCACGGAAATGCCTCTTGACGAAAACGTTTTCGGAATTAAGAAACTCGCCGACATGTTTTTGTTGATTTTATGTTATCCTAGCTTCTGTCCAAATTTAAGGAAAATCGAACAAATTCCCTTTCAGTTGTAGCTCTTTAAAGTGTCCCCAACAAGCGAAAAATTAACTTTGAGAAAACGGCGCTTAAAAAAACATATCGCTTAATAAACAAACTCCGCCCACAAAAGTTATACCGTCATTTCTCCGTCAATTTTCACTATTTTTCGATAATTTTTCTTTTGGATGAAAGTTCATTCTGTAAACTTTATTTTAACGCCAAAAAAAATTTTCAATAAATTTTCGATCTGAAGGTACACTGTAACCTTAATTCGTCTTCGTTGATTTATGTTCGGCCGTCACAGTTGCATTCTCCTCGAGTTCCAGTTTCTCAACATGCTACCGCAGTCTCCCCAAGCCCAGCCAATCCTGTACATAGCTTTGATTCGTCTTCTTTGATTAACGTTCGTCCGTTACAGTTGCATTCTTCTCCAGCTCCAGTTTATCAGCACGCAGGTCAGTCACAGCTGGTTTCCCATCAACCAGTCTCGTCGTCTTCCGAGGACACTACCCCCACTCCCCCAGCAGCATGCCCCTTGAAACCAGTGTCACAGCTTTCCCCCGTTGCGGTGGACAGACTGCAGCACGAACTTCGCAATTATCCACACTCAGACAAAGCTGCCTATGTCATCCGGGGTCTACGTCACGGTTTTCACCTCGGCTTCAACCACAATATTTCCCTTAAGTCAGCATCAGGAAACATGGCTTCAGCTCTCTCGAACCCCCAGGACATCGATAACTACCTCCATACTAAGTACAACTGGGCAGGGTGGCAGGCCCCTTTTCTTCAGCCCCCTTTTGCGGGCTTAAGGGTGCCTCGGGACTTTGGCGAGTTCAGGGCCATGGCTTCCCCCAGCCATGAGCCCTTCCTTCTCTCCGCCCATGCCTGTGGCCGGGTCGGAGAGTCCCTTCGGCATGGAATGGGGGCTCATGGTTGGGTTGCGGGGATTTGCCAGCATGGGAGCGGTATTCTATCTAGGGGCTGGCTGGCCACAGTGAAAGCCCTTGGATATCCCAGGCACCCACCTTCCATTGAAGCGAGGCAGCGGGTTAAATTTAGTTAAAATGATATTTTAACAAAGTTAACCGGCACGATCTTAGCGGGCGGTCCTCCTGGTCAGCGGTCACATGTTCAAGTGCAGGCTCACATGGCTGGATCCAGCTTTGTTTCAGCGTGTTTTAACGTTCTTGTTAGTGGCATGTGAGCAGCTCGCGCTGCTCGTTTTTTCTTTTCTTGGGCGGTTAGCGTTTATAGCGGTTGCCTTTTAGCAGCTCGCGCTGCTGGTTTTTAAACAACGGTTTGTCTGCGTTCCCCCCCCCCCCCCCCGCCCCTCCCCCTTTTCTTTCCTTCCACTGATTCTATCAGTGTGACGGGTGCCTGGAATGGGGGCTCATGTCTGGGTTGCGGGGATTTGCCAGCATGGGAGCGGCATTCTATCTAGGGGCTGGCTGGCCACAGTGGAAGCCCTTGGATATCCCAGGCACCCACCTTCCATTGAAGCGAGGCAGCGGGTTAAATTGGAAAATTATGAATCAGTGGAACATGAACTTCAAGTCTGAGTATAAAAAAACGGGTCTAAAATTTCATTTCATAGGCACTTTAACATTATGATTACGATACTAAATTCCATTGCAGATCGTCCATCTACTTCAGCACTTTCAAATGTTCCAAGTAACACCAAAGTATTACGCGGCAATACCGTGTCATTAATCTGCAGTACAGATGCTAGCCCTAATGCTCATGTGTATCAGTTCTACTTTAATGATACCATTATTGGCAACAGCAGTTCAGGTGTGCTGAACGTCAGTGTTGACGCAGATGGAGTGTACAAATGTGTTCCTATCAACATTATTGGCACAGGACACAATGCTACAGTCAGCATCACTGTCGTAGGTAAGATAAACAAAGTAAAAAGGAAACTGTAAAAGGTTTGCTTTATACCCCATTGAAACCAAATTTGGACTAGATATAAACACTACTATAAGAAAGCTATATGCGATCTTTGATGCAATTTCACAAGATGCAAGCAACAAGCCAAGTTGTCTCCTTTGTACATTGTATTCACCAAAAAAGATAAAAAATTGATGTTTCGGATCAATTGGAATTATATCAGGTGGGATTAACCCGGTTTATTTATTGCAAAGTTGATTTTCATAAGGTGAACCTTTGTGCCCTTTTTAAAAGCTCCAGCTTTTGAAATTCCCTATAGTGGTTATATTTTAACTTCTTATACTTCCAAACAATTAACTGAGAAAAATAATTACCTTATATTATGCTTCCACCTCGTCCCTTTAGTCCCACCTTCTGTGAATGTCTATCCTGCCTCAGCCACTGTTATGAAGGGAAACAGCATCACACTTTCTTGTAATGCATCTGGCAAACCTGAACCTTCTCTATCTTGGACCAAAGTTGGTGCATCAGATCAAGTGTTGTCGCAACATTCGTCACTCACAGTGAATTTGGGGAACCCTGAAAACGCTGATAACATGATTCGGTATCAATGTTCAGCCAGTAATGGAGTGGAGATCCCTGCGGTAGATACCGCTGACATCACTATCCGCTGTACGTAGGTGTTTCTGTTTGACAAAATAATTCTATTATGCAGTGCGTTCAGATATAGATCAGAGGTTACGTCAAAATGCGGTAAGAACAAGAAAGTGCCCAACGAGCCGCAGGCTAGTTGATTACTGTTGTTCTTAGCACTTCATGACATCTTCCGTGATCTGTAACTGAACAGGCGAATGACAAAATGGAATCTACTTTTTTTATACAACATAAGGGAAGAAAAGCTAGCCTGACTGTGACTGTGGCTTTTTCACGTCAACAAAGCCACTTTTCGCTTCGGTTTCGTCTTTATCTTACATGTAATTGTCAATACCTTACTTTTCGATTTTCATATGCATTCACTTGCCCTTTCCGGAATAATCTTGTACACATTTTTAAAACTATCCACCATGTTGAAAGAAGCGTCAGCTGTGTGTCTCTACTGTAAGAGCGGAGCTCTCGCGGGCCGAAGGCCCGCTTGAGTAGCTCCATACTCATAGAACCTATGCCCGTCATTTTTCATGGTTTCATGTTTCGCGGACGCGCGTCCGTACACGTGTGTTCGTCCGAGCGTTGGGAAGGGCTAGCTCGCGGGCGCGTATGATGTCGCGTAACATCGGGGATCTTAGCAATTTTGAAACCTTAGCGAGGCTTTGTTCTTTGCGCGGCTACACGGCCAATGTCACGTCAGCTAGGTAAACACTTTTGATGGATCTTTTGCTGCATTTAGCGGCGAAAACCGTTTACAAATTAAAGTAGTTATTTCCCTGCACTTTTTCTGG
Source organism: Cladopsammia gracilis (assembly GCA_022457155.1). Classification (NCBI taxonomy): domain Eukaryota; kingdom Metazoa; phylum Cnidaria; class Anthozoa; order Scleractinia; family Dendrophylliidae; genus Cladopsammia; species Cladopsammia gracilis. Next base: position 272,783 of record JAJGOT010000512.1, on the reverse strand, counting down.
TTGCTGCTTAACCCTATTTTGCCTAAGTCTTTTTTGAGTTCCTGAGCATGGGGGGAGGAACATTGTATTACTCCCCACCCCCCACCCACCTCTTCAAACTTCAAGAATATTAAGGCTATGACAATGAAACCAAGAGGATACATGGTACTCCTTTGCGGTCCGCACAATGGAACGATGACGTCATGTGACGTAGTTATTAGGTAATCAGTTATACGGCCGCCATCTTGGATTCGCCGTCTTGAATTTCTGAATTTTTTCAAAACCTCTTAAAAACCGTCCAAATTGACTCAAAATTAATCAAAACCAATAAATAAACGCTAAATGACGTAAAAATGTAAAAGTTATACCAATAAACATTGTTTTCTTTATTCAAAGGTAAAAATATGCATATTACAAAAAACATGGCTGTTAAAATCTTGTTGGTGTGGAAACATCATGTCACGTGATCAACAAAATGTCGTATCAAATTGTTGCCAGATAAATTTTAGGCAAAGTCACAAAGTTTGATGACGTTTGAATACATATTAAGCAAGTTATGAATGTTGAAAGTTAGCGCGTACACTTTGTGCCCCCCCCAGTCAAAATAGGGTTAAGACAGGGATACTAATTAAGGGATACTCAGAAGCCACTGTAGTGGAAAAAGAAGAGCTTTCAGGGATAAAATCTTGCTTCGAGAAACTTCATACGTTTTTATCATTGTGGAAGCAATGCGGGAAAAATGTTTTTTCTTTGGATTTTAGAACCGAAGAAGCACCGGAGTTTTAAAGAATTTCCAAGCAGTCGAGGGACTTAAATTTAAAACAAATTACATTATTCGATGGGAATTTATGTTGATATCAATTTTTGATTGACTTTTCCTCTTTGTTCTCGTTAGTTTTGGAGAATTGTTTATAAAACGTGCTCAAATTCAGTCGTTTTTTATTGGTTTGGTTTATTGGATTTCAACACTGTTACATTAATTAAATGATCTAAATTTAAAGAAATAAAATTTAAATATCTACAAACCCGCTTATAGCATAGCTAATCTAGGCGGGTTGTACTAATTACAGTCATATTTACCAGAAATAAAGTGATTTAAAAAAACAGCTCAATTGAAATTCAACAGCTTGAATTTCATCGAAGACAGCTCGACCTCGATGCGCTATAAATGGTACCCGATTTGCTTTTAAACATAAACTTATGGAAATTTGAATAAAACTTTTCGAAAGAAGATTATGTTTTCCATTTTTATGCGTTTGTTCGTTCATTACATAGGTTGAAAAGCGATTTTATCTAAACAAACAAGACTTGGATTTTATAGCGGAGCTCTGCGGGCCGAAGGGCCGCGCGGAGCGCCATACTCATAGAACCGATGCCCGTCATTTTTCATGGTCATGGCCAGCGGAATGTTTCGCGGGCGGCGTCTGTCATGTCTGTCTGTCCGGTGTCCGAACGAACGTTTTTCGCGCGGCTGCACAGCCGAATGTCACGTCAGCCGTACGCTCAACACTCTTGTTGAGTCAGTGGTTAACCGTTGAGTTTAGCCGAGAAAACCATTTGCAAATTTGTTTTTCCCGGCATTTATCCGCGGTTTGCTATTCAAGACAGGTTTCACATTTCTCAAACAGTGGTCTAGACAGCATTTGAGGCTGCGTAACTCTGCAAGTCAAGCGTTTTGGAGGAATATAGAGCTAAGTGCTTAAGCTTATTTTTAACCTGATTTCGTCTTAACTTGAAACTAGTATCATTACTTTACTGTTCTATATTGTGCAATTTTGGCTTGCATTTAAAAAGGTTTCAATTGTAAATAATTAGGTTATATAAAACGTGCTTAAATTCAGTTGTCAATTCATGATTTCTTTCATCGAAGACAATCAGCTCGGCCTCGATGAATGGTACGTTTTGCTTTTAAATATAAACTAATGGAGATTTGAACAAATTTTTTCGAAAGAAAATTGTGTTGTCCATTTTTATGTCTTTGTTCATTCATTACATTGGTTGAATAACGATTTTATGTAAACAAAACAAGACTGATTTTATGGTACCGTTCTATCTTCACTCGCGTCACCTTAATTATGCAAATATGTTTGTGTATTTTTTGCAATTTTGATTTTCAAATCAGTTTCTCGGGCAATTTTTGACAAGCAACAAGTGTATTTTATTCGGAAAGAAGTCGTACTAGTTATTCTAGACGGAGAAAAGGTTGTTTTTGTGAACTTTTGTACGGTCTAAATGTACTGTGCAGACGGTCGCGTGATACTGTTTTTGAGAATTGCTAAAATTGAAAAATAGCCTTCGTCAATCTTAATTCTAGTGCTTTTAAACATAAATTAGTGTTATTAGTGTTATTGTTAGTTTTGGAGAATTGATTTTAAAACGTGCTTAAATTCACTTGTATCGATCTCTTGAATTTCATCGAAGAAAGCTTGAACTCGATGAGCTATAATTAAATGGTACGCGTTTTGCTTTTAAACGTAAACTAATGGAGATTTGAATAAATGTTTTTGAAAGAAGATAGTGTTGTCCATTTTATGTGTTTGTTCATTCATTACATAGGTTGAAAAGTGATTTTATGTAAACAAAACAAGACTTCGATTTTATAGTACCGTTCTATCTTCACTCGCATCGCCTTATGCAAATATGTTTGTGTATTTTTTGCAATTTTGATTTTCAAATTAGTTTCTCGGGCAATTTCTGACAAGCAACAAGTGTATTTTATTCAGAAAATAGTCGTTCTAGTTATTCTAGACGGAGAAAAAGTTGGTTTTGTGAACTTTTGTACGGTCTGAATGTACTGTGCAGACGGTCGCGTGATAGGCTTACTGTTTTAGAGAATTGCTAAAATTGAAAAATAGCCTTCGTCAATCTTAATTCTAACGCTTCCGACCTTTCACCTTAGTTAAGCTTGTTCACAGAGCGACGCTGTTAGGCTAAGCCTATCTATATATATTAGTTCTAACTTCACTCGCGTCGCCTTATGCAAATATGTTCGTGTATTTTTTTCATTGTTGATTTCCAAATCAGTTTCTTGGGCAATGTTTGATACGCAACAACTGTATTTTATTTGGAAATTAGTCATACTAGTTATTCTAGACTGAGAAAAAGTTGTTTTTGTGACCTGCGGTCTAAATGTACTTTGCAGGCGGTCGCGTAATGCTGTTTTTAAGAAGTGCTAAAATTGAAAAATAGCCCTGACGTCAATCTTAATTCTTGCGCTTCCGACCTTTCACCTTAGTAAAGCTTATCATCGGCTTTCTGTTCAGAGCTGATCTACGCTGTTAGGCTCAGCCCAGCTATATACATTAGATCACAGGTGATAATCAATCAAAATGCGCGTAGAATTCAGTATATTACAAACAAATCCAATAGATAATGAAATGTACTGGTAATGTCGACTTCTTAATAATAAGTGGAGCTTAAATGAACTTGTAATGGAAAACTCTTGAAAAAGGCAGAAACAAACAAACATACTCAAACAAACTCATAGTCATCAAGCTTTATAACACACGTTTATTGACATCATGTGAAGGTATAATGGAGTAGTGGTTAGCGGGTTAGACGTTCGACCTGAACTTTGGTTCGAGGCCCGGTGTCTGCTGCCCTGTTGTTACCTTAGACAAGAAACTTTGCTTCATGTTGTCTCTTCATGTTGTCTCTTCATGTGTTTTTCATTCTTTGCTTCATATTGTCTCTCTCCATACCACCCTGTAGGTGCCCGGTTGTTCAAAAGGGTGGATAGTGCTATCCACCGGATAAATCATAATCCAGCGGATAGCACAACAGGTTTTCTTTATACTTATCGCCTGGATAGTGATTTATCCGGTGGATAGCGCTATCCACCCTTTTGAACAACCGTGGTCAGGTGTATGAATGGATGGCGGCAACATAATAATGGGGTGACCCTTCGATGCACTAGCATCCCATTCAAGGGGGAGTAGCAGTTGTCCTACATTGTAGTTGCTGCGTGCCACAGAATAAGGGTAAAGCTCCAGTCGTATATGGCTGCTACATGCATGTGGCTCTTGTGCGAGAGCCATAATTGGCATCATATTTTATAAATAACTCTGTTTTTTCCCTGATGTCAGATTCTCCAGAAATTGTCAAACCTCAAACAGCCACATGGGAAATAATGGCTGGAGCAAGTGTGACCATTGAATGTCTAGCGAAGGGAAATCCAAGTCCACAGTATGTTTGGACGAATTCAGCTAGCGGAATTGTTAGAAATGACAGATATCTCGATCTTAGAGATATAAGTGAGAGCCACGGTGGAATTTATACTTGTACTGCGTTAAATAACCTGGGATCTGACAACTTTGTTATGTTGGTTAAAGTTACAAGTAAGCCTTGCTTTGCTTAATACATTCACTTCTAAGGCTTTACGTCAATTTCTATGTATCTAGAAAAAATATAGAGAATAGATAATAGAGAAAATAGTCAACAATCATTTCACTGGAAAACCACAATCTAGTTCAAAGAAGAAAAACGTAACATCCGTATTACACAAAATTTTGAGGTATGTCGAAATTGACCGTATGGAGAGATTCGACTGTACATGTAGTTGTGTTTACATAGCCTCTAACCCATGAGGAAGTAGGCAGTGAGAACAAGCGTCCTCGGATCGTCTTAGAATCAGGCTATGTAGCCCTTAATTTCCCTTTAAGGTATACTTGAGTATTTCAAGACTTAAGACTTAAAAAACTTTAAGGGACTGTTAAAGGCGGTGGTCCACCTCAACGCCATTTTCCGCTACTTGACATGGCTTTAATGGAAATGTCTCGTTCACGTTTAACATAATTCCAAAAACTCTATGCTCATTACATGAATCTATGTTACGGAGTGATTTGTAAATTTTTCGGTGACTTTTGAGTATGTTTGGGAGGAAATAGTTTTTCTCAAAGGATTTGTAAAATTTAGAGAAATAAGAAATATTGAAGATTTTTAAATCTTCAATAAAACTTCATTTTAAATAAAATAAAGTTTTAAAATTAGAATTTGTAGTTTATGATTAATAAATGGACACAAAATAGTCCACTAGCAACCTGGGGAACTCTTGCTTGGATATCAACTATCTGTTGGTGTTCAAAAATCATTTTCTTTCTTTTATCCCTTCTTTAAACCTCTTAAAATTTCATTCAAATTCAGGAAAAATTCCGCCTTTTAAGTCTTGCGAGCCCGAAATTTCAGTATCGCAGGCATTCAGCAATATACCACGTATGCAGTTATAGTAAACAAACATGATAATCTAACGAATATTTGAAAAGTTCTACCAGGCCCCCGCAAACGAGGGAACATTGTTGCGGAAACACGGTTGCGTAAACATTGTTTCCCTAAATGTTTCCCCGTTTGCGCGGACAGGAAACATTTGTTGTAGAAACATTTCTTGCTTCCGAGAAACAAAAAAATGTTTCTGACTTTTTTCAGAAACATTTTGTTTCTTCAACAAATGTTTCCCCGTTCACGCGCCGAGGAAACAATGTTGCCTAGATTCCAGGGTCGCGAGGACTGCTCCAGACTGCACATCATAAATTGAGCATGCGCAGTGCCGTATCCTATATGTCAGCGCGCATTTGTTTCCCAGTATAATGATTTTTTCGTTTGCGCGGCTAGGAAACATTGTTTCACGCTCGTTTGCGCGCCCAAGAAACATTCTGAGAATAAATGTTTCCGCAACAATGTTTCCTCGTTTGCAGGAATCTGCCCCCTCCTTATCCACAATCAGTAAACTGTCAGTAAGATCATTTGTACTGGCTTGCACTAAAAGGCTCAACCTTCGGGATGCTCATATCTGCTACAATATGTAGGGCAGCAGCAATTTCTTGGTAAATGTTTTTGTTTCAAATCATTTCTAGGAGAGGAATTTCAACTTGAAGTGACGGTGGTACAGGAGAATGGAGCGAAGGCTATATACCAGTCAGATTATGAGAATATTAACAGTGCGCCTGCCAAAGCATTTGCGAAATCGTTTGCAAAAGAGGTACATTTTAAACCACAATTTTGTTTTATGGCTATTGCTTTTTGTCTGGGATACGCGAATTTCACTAAAGTTATTTTTGACGTCGTGTAAAACCAAAGTTGTTTTCCCGCGTCGTCTATAAAAGTTCATTGTGACGTCATCGGGTGTCAACGTGGCATTAGAGAATATAAGATGGGAGACTACGGTTAAAGAGCTACTTTGAGAAGATGTTTGGGGACTGGGTCGACTATGAACACTTTTGGCGGGAACGGTGGCGCTTGGTGCCGCTAATAGCAAATTTGATAAATAAACTACTTTATGAATCCCGAACTTAACAGAATGTGCATAGTACCGATAAGCAAAAAACGAACTAAAACAAATAGTAAGAAATTATATATTTTGTGCTCATTTGTTTCCAGACTTGTAGAATAATCGGCAGCGCTAGTAGGACAAATCATTCTAATGTTAAATTACTAAATGACTTTGCGAACAAAAAGAAAAACAACAAAAGCGATACAGAGGGCAGAAGGAGCAAACTAAAACGAGAAAAACTTAAAAACAGAGTAGGTAAGAGACGAAGGATACGTAAGACTGTTATTATACAGAAATTAATATTTAAACATAAGTTGAAAATGTGTTTAATCACGGAGATGATGAAGATGGTCCATTAATTCTGTCACTGAGAAAGGCAATGTGCGAAACATCTTATTAATTAAATTAAAAATTCACAAAATCTTCAAGAGAGGACAGCTTAACCATTTTCGTCTTCCTTAAGCTAAAATGCGGTTAAAATTCAAATAACAAAAGAAATAATTACAAAAGAAGTCTTCGCAACACGAAACCACGGTTCAATTCAACGTCGTAGAACTGCTATGGTGATCGAACGAAAAGTAGTCATGCGCATAACACTTTGACTCAGATCCCTAGTGCTCGTCCAACCGTACTTGCTGACCGTAGTCCCCTATCTTAAACTCTCTATTGTCTAATGGCGACTGTTGGATATTCAGTATGGCTTCCCCAAGTGGAATTTAAAGACTTGCGTTTTTGGACGTCTAAGTAAACAGAATTTCGTTTCCATGACTTTAATAAAATAACTTTTATTGAGTGAAATTCACATATCCCAAGGGCTATACGTACGGGGCGATTCCCTCTCGGTCTTTTTCTCTTTATGCAAGACAATATTGCCCATCGCAGTACCATTGCACTGTACCATCATATTGCCCATCGCAGTACCCAAATCTCGTAAAATAAACTTGATTTTAACACAAGTTCTTCAGTTATATTTTTTGACATTTGAACTACTTTCTTATACATTATACTTTTCAGGTAAATAAGGTGTACCAGAATAAAACCAACTTTAACAGAGTACAAGTAACTTCTTTAAGGTTGGTGTATGAAACGCTTAATTGAACCAGAAACCCATAAGTGGGTTGAAACATGTAACATGCATTCACAGCTTCTGAATATTCATTTTTTGCTTATTACCATATTTGGAAATCCCTTGTCCAGGAAGATTGGAAGCAAGTTGTTCTAGCAAATTGATTGGTTAATATTTTTATCTTGATTTTCCAAATATGACTGTAACAATTTCTTAGCAAATTGAATAATCAGAAGCTTGTTTTGAAGCATGCAAGAGACAGTTGCACGTTTCAACCCACTTGTGGGTTTCTTATTGAACCAAAGACCTTTCGTCTAAATTTTGCAAAATGTCATTTGCTTAACCTTTTATTAATTTTCCCTCACAGGAAAGGCAGTGTAATCGTCTCCTTCTTGCTACTGTTTACAACTCCTGTTACAACAGATGAAGGCATTTTTGAACTCAAAGATGCTGTTGATAAGGGAACAATTGGTTCATATACAGTAAGAGTTCTGAAAATTATTCAGCGTAGGGATCCCACAACTGTGGCAAAAATTACATCTACTGCACCTGAGCCGCGAGGGGAGAACACGACTAAGGCAACACCAGATTCAGGTAGTGCGACCTTTAATGCATGTCAGGGCAATGTTGAATCGATATTCTACTAAATATATCATATACTTTTTACATGTTGTCATTACATAAAAAAATATATAAAAACCACAGTCGGACCTCCTCAGTTTTAAAATGCAGGCACCAAAGGGACAGACCGAAGTGTCCGCATTATAGAGGTATCTGCATTATAGAGGTGTCCGCATTATAGAAGAGTCCGAATTATAGAGGTGTCCGCATTATAGAGGTGTCCATATTATAGAGGTGTCCGTGTTATAGAGGTGTTCCGCATTATAGAGGTGTCCGTATTAGAGGTGTCCAATTACAGCTGTCCGTATTATAGAGGTGTCCCCATCCTAGAGGTGTCCACATTATAGAGCTGTCCATAGTACAGAGGTGTCCACATTATAGAGGTGTCCGTATTTTAGAGGTGTCCCCATTATAGAGGTGTTCGCGTTATAGAGGTGCCCACATTATAGAGGTGTCCGTATTAGAGGTTGCCGTATTACAGGTGTCCGCATTATAGAGGTGCCTGCATTATAGGTGTCGACATTATAGAGATGTCCGTATTTTAGAGGTGTCGACATTATAGAGATGTCCGCATTATAGAGGTGTCCGTATTATAGAGGTACCCGCATTATAGAGGTGTCCGTATTATAGAGGTGTCCGCATTATAGAGGTGTCCGTATTATAGGTGTCCAATTACAGCTGTCCTTATTATAGAGGTGTCCCCATCCTAGAGGTGTCCACATTATAGAGCTGTCCATAGTATAGAGGTGTCCGTATTACAGGTGTCCGCATTATAGAGGTACCTGCATTTTAGGTGTCCGTATTTTAGAGGTGTCCACATTATAGAGATGTCCGCATTATAGAGGTGTCCGTATTATAGAGGTATCCGTATTATAGAGGTGTCCGCATTATAGAGGTGTCCACATTATAGAGACGTCCGTATTTTAGAGGTATCCACATTATAGAGATGTCCGCATTATAGAGGTGTTCGTATTATAGAGGTATCCGTATTATAGAGGTGTCCGCATTATAGAGGTGTCCGCATTATAGAGGTGTCCGTATTTTAGAGGTGTCCCCATTATAGAGGTGTCCGCATTATAGAGGTATCCGTATAATAGAGGTGTCCGCATTATAGAGGTGTCCGCATTATAGAGGTGTCCGTATTTTAGAGGTGTCCCCATGATAGAGGTGTTCGCGTTATAGAGGTGCCCGCATTATAGAGGTGTCCGTATTAGAGGTTGCCGTATTACAGGTGTCCGCATTATAGAGGTGCCTGCATTATAGAGGTGTCCACATTATAGAGATTTCCGTATTTTAGAGGTGTCCGTATTATAGAGGTGTCCGCATTATAGAGGTGTAAGCATTATAGAGGTGTCCGTATTATAGAGGTGTACGCATTATAGACAAGACAAGACAAGATTATTTATTCAACTCAACTCAGTTTTACATGACATATAGGTAAAATTTACATAGGCAACTAAGCACAAGTACAGCTAAGGAATAAAAGAAAAATGTAACAAAAAATAGAGAGTGAGTTGGGATCATCCAAATAGCAAAGGCTAATCTAGTGGATGACCCCTACAATAACAATAGAGGTGTCCGTATTAGAGGTGTCCGTATTATAGAGGTGTCCGCATTATAGAGGTGTCCGCATTATAAAGGTGTCCGTATTATAGAGGTGCCCGCATAATAGAGGTGTCCGTATGAGAGGTGTCCGCATTATAGAGTGTCCGTATTAGAGGTGTCTGCATTATAGAGTATTTTCACGTGACGTCATACAAATTAAAAAATCTAAAGTATACATCCTACAAAGCTGTTTCTAACATGGTATGTGGATATCAGTGTTATAATCTTTCACAAAAAGTCTCAGGTTTTAACGATGTTTCGTTTTCGATTTATAAAGGTTGTAAATGTGTCACGCAACTCGTCACGCTATTTCAGATAAGCCGTAAAAATAAACAAAATTGAACTAGTTGAAACTTATTAATGAATTATAGATGCTTATAAGCCGATTCATGCCTCTCATAGTGAATAAAATATTTTGTGATGAGATTTTTGGTGTTATTAAGACTTTCAAGTCTTTAAATTTTTGGCCGCCATGTTGGTGTCCCAAATTGGGACCCGGAGTGGGACACCAAGATGGCCGCTCCATACATTTCTTACCAAGATTGTCTATACCCATTCGCCTATAACTCTTGAATGAAATGCTCTTGCGCTTCCAAATTTGGCCCAGATGTGTAGTTTTAAACTCTCTACAATTCCATAAACATTTTAGAATCGTAAACTGCTTCTGAATTTTGATATGACGCCAGTGAAAATACTCTATAGGGGTGTTCGCATTATAGAGATGTCCGCATTATAGAGGTGTCCATTTTAAAGGTGTCCGTATTATAGAGATGTCTGCATTATAAAGGTGTCCGCATCATAGAGGTGTCCGTATTATAGAGGTGTCCGTATTATAGAGTTAGGGACTGAATGAATTTTCTTATCTTCAGGACCAAGTGAACTGTCCGCAGAGGTACGTCGACTGTATTAGAAAAAAGCCTTTTTGATAACTTATTGGTTTAAAGCCCTCTTTTCATAAAACGCTGTAGAGTTGACTATCGAGGCGAGCAAACAGTACACACTAACGGCATCTGAATCCTGAATGGATTCGGTCAACGCGTAGATTACTGCAGAGCTTTACGGTATAAAAACAAGGAAGGCTCCAGCAATTAAACAATAGAAACCTCCCATGCGTCACTTTATAAATTAGATTCAGAAGGAAAAATAGTTCGCCATGTTTCTATTGTTTAGAGTTAGAAACACTGAAGTTTAGCAGACCTTGAAACGGCAGTGAAAAAGCTTGCCTACTGTAGTACTTACATAATATAGTGTGTCGTTATCGCTGACGTTTACTCGTGTTTCTGGAAATTCTGTTATAGAAACACTGATTTTTCTATTTCTTTTATGAAAATAGTAGATGTAAGTTAAATTATGGATTCCACCATTCTCTTGTAGTGTGATTTAATTTATGATCAAAAAATGCTTCTTCATGTAGTCTGATGATTATAAATAGTATTGCATGTACCATCCCCGGGGGGGGGGGGGGTACTCCCTTATAAGGGCTTAATGGGGACGTGCGGCCAGCCATTGTATGTTTTTCGGGATTTTTGTCTAAAACAGGGTATCGATTTTATCATTTTTTTGTCTTAATCAGGGTATCGATTTTATCAATTGTTCTCTTAAACAGGGTATCTTTTCTTGAAATAGTAATGGTAAAAACGGCAAACTGATCCTTACGGCAAGAAGAAAAGCTAGAGACAGAAGTGAAATAAAAAAAAATATTAAACAGTTGAATATATTTGCCCGATATTTCGGTTTGCAAAACAAACCTTCTTCCGGGGCTAGAAAACAAACATGAATACAGAAATAAAATGACCGTTACATATAAATCATATGAAATATGACATACAACAGAATAACAGAAAGTGATTGGTAAGAAATAAGCTGAATGTCACTAATTAAGTTCATCACGTCTATTTATACCATGAGGATCAAGTGTCATCGCTTTATCTATAAGATGGGCCTCGCGTGCCTTTGTGACTGAGTCGCGGTTGTTGTGGATGAGTTCCAAGGGAATGAGGAGGATGTCGTTGATAGAATGGCCAGGTTGGTTAAAATGTATTGAAACAGGAGTAGGATTGATAAGATGGTGGTGATTGAGGATGGAGCGGCGATGTTCCCCAAAGCGTTCATTCAGTTGGCGTTTGGTTTCCCCGATGTACTGTTTAGTGCATTTTTTACATTCAATTAAGTAGATTAAGTTTTTAGATTTACAATTTAAAGTGTCCTTGATATGTCGTTCTTCTTTTGTTGCAGAGAAAGTGTATTTATTTTGACCTTCTTGTAATATGACATAAACACGATAAACAGATAAACAGCCTGCGCATATCTTCTACGAACTAAAGAGGGCCTCCCAGGGGGGTACATGTTCCCTTGTTCCCTATAAAAAAAGCAATTTATCCCTTGTTCCCCAAAAATAAATTCTAATGTTCCCCAAAATTCATTTTTACTGAGTTCCCCTGTTCCCTGAAATTATGTTCCATGTTCCCGTGTTCCCCAAAAATATTCTTAAATGTTCCCCACAATTTCCCAGGTTACCGCGCGCTCAAAAGCTCGTCACCAGTTCTTTTGTGAAGAACAAAATTGCGCCCAGGCCTCTTTCTTCTTGCACTGGGAGACAAAAGAGAAACGAGTGGCCATCTTCTGACCTTTTTTGCCATAACGAAATATAAAAATTTCTTGAAAATCTAAATAATCAATGTTCCCTTGTTCCCGAAAAATACTCAAAAGTTCCCTTGTTCCCTAAAAGTAATTTTAAGATATCCCTTGTTCCCCAAAAATAAATGGCCAAGTTCCCTTGTTCCCTAAAGCCCCTGGGAAGCCCTCACTAAACTACAGCAATTTTTTATCGGGTTAAATGTCTTAAACAGGGTATCAAAAATCGGAATTCTGTCTTAAACAGGATAGAAAAATCAGCGATTTTTGTCTTAAACAGGGTCAGGGTATGAGGGGCCGGGCCGCACCTCCCCACCCAAGGATATATCGAGTACGCCCTCCCCCCCCCCCCTGGGGGGGTACCATCCAACGACGCATTATAACAAAATGCAAAATCAAATTGCAATGTGTCGACTTAAAGGCCGTTTACACGACAAAAAAATGGGTACGGACCCGTCAAAAAAGGAGTACGGACCTCACATTTTCGCCCGTGTAAACTATGCGTACCATGTCTTTTGGCACGGGTCCGGACCCGTGTTTTTTTCAGGTTTTGGGGCCATAGACGTCTATGGCCCCAAAACCTGAAAGAACACGGGTCCGGACCCGTTTTTTCATTTCTTACGTCAGCTTGCATAATAACTTCGCTGATCGGAAGCGCAGTAAAAATCCACGTGCCTCTGGGGGCTAGAAATTGGTCCGGTTCCCCAAAAAGTGTTGTGTAAACGCAACCTTCCAAACTTGGTCCTTAGGCCTTTTTTTGTCCCAACTGTAGTAGAACATTATCCGTGTAAACGGCTAAAATTGTGCGGTCCGTACCACTTTTTTGACGAGTCCGTACCCGATTTTTCTGCCGTTTAAACGGCCTTTTAAAGTCTTTAATAAGCTGTTAATAGTCAATTCTCATTTTCCTTCACAGAATGTAGATCTTGTTATGACACCATATATGGAGGAATCATCGGCGCTCTTGTGTTGGTCATCATTCTGATGGTCATCATTCTGCTATTGTTTTACAAAAGAAGTAAATATATTTGGTTTTTCATTATTATTTTAGTGCTATTTTATCTGGTTTTGGCATATACGTAATCTGTAAATGTCATTTTATTTCCTGCAGAAACTACAGCAAAGAACGAAGAAAGGTACGAATGGCTAAATCCTTTTAATTGGTTAAATATAGAAAAAAAATTGTATTTAAGATAGGCTAATTAATGATTATTTAGTCCCTCAAGGTAGTCGAGAGTGCATTAGTTGTTTGCGCGTTAATTGGACTCATAATGGCTCGGGGCAGGATTGGTGTCCTCATGCATAAATGAGTTACGGTTACCAAGGGGTCTTATGAAATTGCTTGCAAAGCGTTGACAACTTCACGTTGTTTCAGAATGGGCATTTTGCTCCTTTGAGTGATGAGATTGTCATGGGTTTACAATTGGAATGAAAGGCTTGAGGTGAAAATAGCTAGTCTGATGTAAATATGAAAAGGAATTATTGTGGACACCTGTTAAAAAGCTGTAATTAAGCTACTTGAATAGATCGATAGATAGATAGATACGCATCCATTCAAGGGGAATAGAGTACACGTAAATCAGTTAAGGACGTGGCTTGTTTACACTATACGATTGGAACGTTAACGTTAACGTAATCAGTCAGTAAAAATTGTTAATACCAAGATAGACTGACATTCCCTTGGAAAAGTTAAGGACGTTCGCGGGAAAATCTTCTATAATACAGATTTTTTTTTCCTTCTTCTGTCACAGCCAGATTATGGAACACACTTGTCAGAAATGCGAAGTATAAATATTTATCTCCATTGTGTTTATTTATTATTATTTTTTATGGGGTGGGGGGAGGGTTACTGACTTGGTTATGGAGCTACATGTGTGTAGGATGCGTGGAAAAAATACTCAGATTTTGGAATAAATGGGCGCTCGTAATTCGTAATGGCCCCAGTGGCTATTAGATTAAAAATAAGACGAATTGCTGGAGACAAAATTCATTACTCAGATTTTATGTAAGTGGATTAATTGAGTAAATAAGAGGTCCTTCCCATTGTGAAATTATTCGGCTTGACATTTTTGAATTTTTCGTCAGAAAGCATCTCTATCGAGAGCGCGGCCAAAGAAGGCTGTGACGTAGAAAATACTTTTAAAAACTCACGAGTACCATAGCGGCAAAGGAGAAATCTTCGACCTCGGCGACTTTTTCTGTCTGTCTGACAGAAACTCTGCAGAAGACACAACTTCGTCACAGTCTGACATTCTTTTGCATGAAGAAATAGAACAAAACACTCTGTGAGCATACAAAAGAACGAATCTCAAGTATTTCTACGTCACCAGCGCCATGGATATCGACAGCTAGTTCCCAGTCTCCGGGACACTGATTTCTGCAAATTCTGCTACTTTGGACGGCAAAAAAGAGGCCTTAAATTTTTTTCTGACAAATTTCTTTTACCATTTCGAAATAAAGACAAAATAGTCTCCAGAAAAAGACAAAATAAAAATTACTTCATACGCACTTTAAACATTCTTTGTCAAATTTACGTTATTTGTCATGTTGTTATTGTGTCCTAGACCAAAAACAGAAGGGCAGCCATACGATCATGGAGGCTATGATGTGAGTTTCAGTGTGATTTTGAAGGAGCCAGGATGTATCGTTTGCTATTTATTGTTTACCTTTTGTCTTCCTTTGTCACGTAACTCTTTTTTTATACGATAAAACATCAGTAGCTGCACATACGGAGAGGAAACTGAGCAATAGCAAAATTAATTTAGTCTGTTTAAACTATTTACATATGGTATATGTGACAGTGTGATTAAAATAATTAGAATATTCTATGCCGAAATGGCCACTTTTGGCCGGTTGGAAATAAGGCTAACCATAAATCACTTAACACGTGTGCTGTTCTTGATGAAAAAAAGCATTTTGCTACAAACAGGTTCACGGAGAAAACGATTTACGATTTTTTTTAATAGAATATAGCCATGCAGGATATTGGACCAACCCAACGTGGTCCAAGTAATTCCATTCAAGAGGACACCCTATCTTGCTCCGGATATAAGGGAAAACAAGAGGCAACTCGATCAAGAAGCAACCCCACGGAACAAACAAGTCCAAGTATTACACAGCCGCAAAGCTCAGCCCAAGGTGCTGTTTACACACCTCTTCATCCATCAACGCGTTCTTGGGAAGTTGCAAGAACTCAAGTGAATATAGAAAAGATCATTGGTAATGGTACTTTTGGTCAGGTTGCCAAGGGAACAGCACTGGATCTTTGGGGCAGGACAGGAAAGACTACGGTTGCTGTTAAAATGCTCAAAGGTAGTGTCCCTATTTAGTGGTTCTCTATCGATCTGATAGGTTGAAACTAAAATAAAGGAATTCGTTCATTCAAAGGTGGGACATGGTTTCACTGAGACGCTTGAGTTTTAGTATTATTTTGATGACTTTGCTAGCTGCTAAACCTGTATAAACTATAAGCCGCTTTCGACGTCCGCAGCGCTAACAAAATCAAGTGATCAATATCATTTTGGTGTAACCTAAGGGCTCGTTTTTGGGGACATAATCTGACCGTTCCAAAAACAGAACACAATACCACTTGAGAATGAAAACAATATAGTTTTTGTTAGCGTATTATGATTTCAGAATGACACAAAAATATGTGCCAGAAAACGCGTTCTAAAGGGCTATTCACATGATACTGAAATGATTTTCATTCTGGAACGAGTTCATTCCCCATCTCCATGTATTTCTCTGTGTCTGTTTACATGATACCGAGACGAAATTTCGTTCCCGTACGAGTCATTCCGGTTTTCAATCCGAATGAAATTCTCGTTCAGGTATGACATTTCATTCGGGTATTATGTAAACTGACGACGAACTTCGTTCCCAACTGGTTTCGAGATTAAAACTAACCGCAAACCGTGTAGTCTGGGGCGAGTGGCGCATGTGTATCGTTTTCAAGATGGCGTAATTCCAATGTGATCTCGTTCTTCTTTGGTCTCTTCTTTTAGCAAATATAGTTATATTAGGAGGGCCTCAGTTTGAACTCAGAGCGAAAAGACATGATTGTGTTTTCTGTTTGGCCCAAAGAAGCAGCCCTATCGTCAAATTGTTTATTAAGGCCTATTTACACGCTGCGATTTGTCGTGCCGATTTGTCGGCCCCGAGAAATCGTGAAGCAAATCGGCGCGTGTAAATGGCGACCCGATGCGCGTGCGATTTCAGTCCGACATGTCGGCCGATTCGAAAAAAATCTGTGATCGCTTCACAGATTTTCACGTATCGGTCCCGATTTTAAGAACGAAAACACAATCTGGACAAGAAATCACGCGAAACAAATCATATCTGCAGTATTTAAACTAACAACAACCTAAATAACCTATTGGGTACCATTTGTTTTTCAAGAAGTTCTTAGAAGGAAAGTTTTGAAATAAAAAAAAAGTTCATATACGATACTTGCACTGTACAAAGGACGCGCGCACGATTTGTCGTGGCCGACAAATCGGCCCGACAAATCGCAGCGTGTAAATAGGCCTTTACCTTTGCAGCTATTACCATTAAAGGCCTATTTACACGCTGCGATTTGTCGGGCCGATTTGTCGGCCACGACAAATCGTGCGCGCGCTCTTTGTACAGTGCAAGCATTGTACATGAACTTTTTTTAGTTCAAAACTTTTCTGCTAAGAACTTCTTGAAAAACAAATGATATCCAACAGGTTATTTAGGTTGTTTTTAGTTTAAATACTGCAGATATAATTTGTTTTGCGTAATTTCTTGTCCAGATTGCGTTTTCGTTCTTAAAATCGGGCCCGACACGCGAAAATCTGTGAAGCGATCACAGATTTTTTCCGAATCGGCCGACATGTCGGACTTTAATCGCGCGCGCATCGGGTCGCCGTTTACACGCGCCGATTTGCTTCACGATTTCTCGGGGCCGACAAATCGGCACGACAAATCGCAGCGTGTAAATAGGCCTTAATATGCACAATTCAAAGGTGACAGACCTCAAATAAATGTGGCTACTAAATATATCTGAATTTCGTAACTGTTCATCAGTAGGATGCCCAAAATGTGGACAATTCCACAATTGGTTCCGGCTCCATTAAATCCTATACCAATTGTAGAACATTTTAATTTTAATATTTTAATATTTCACGCGAAATTTGCGCCACCTTTGTTTTCTAGTCTGGTGCGAAAACCACGCGAGCGAGGACGCCTTTAGCTGATCCGGTCGATTTTGTCATGTGAATGCAGTGCGAACTTCATTCTGGAACGAAACTCATTCTGACATCATGTGAAAAGCTCCAAAGAATATGATTGTGAAGTTGTTCACCGCCACCTCTTTGCCGGGTCGAAAAACTGAGCAGCTATTATAACGTAGATACTTCAAGACATTCTCAATAAGTGCCACATTTCATTACAGGCGTTAAGACATATGATTGTATTTCTTGCCAGGTTGTTCTTTTTAGCAACAGTCTTGTAGTTTATTTATTTTGTACCAAGATGGACAATGGCTCAAAACGTCGCAATGATTCAGAAATGAGATGAATTACATAAATAGCATAACTACAATGTAACTATATCTAAAAACCTACTCTAAAATATTTAATGACTAGTCCCGAGGAAAACAATGAATCTCGTTTAATTTCTCGACTACGTCTCTGGAAACATCAATATTCCCGGGAAACAAGATTTAGTATTTTCAGAGGGTTTAATAATATAACAACATAGAAAAACACAACACAACACAGTTTGAAAAACGCACCGAGCACTCCGAGCACTCGAGGTAAATCAATCGCATCATAATCATGCCACCATTTGTCACGGTCTGATCAAGTGCGTTAGCGAGCAAAAGTGCACTGTTAACCTCTGACGTCATAAATGTTACCCGCTTTTGCAAATGTTGCCCAGTCATGGACGCTTGGCGGGAAACAGTTTGTTTGTTAGATGTCATGTGACTATGCATCAACCAATGAACGCGCGCGTTGTATTGATAAAAATTCCAGCTATATAATAATAAACACTTAATGACTGGTTCCGAGGGAAACAGTGAATTTTGTTTCCCCGAGAATCTCGATGTTTCCAGAGACGAAGTCAAGTCGAGAGAGACATCGAGATTTGATGGAAACAAAATTCACTTTTTCCCGAGGGATCAGTCATTAAGTGATTTGTTATTATAGCAACACAAAAACCACGACACAACACAGTTTGAAAAACGCGCCGATAACTCGAGGTAAACATCAAACGTATCATAATCATGCCACCTTTTGTCACGGTCTGATCACATGCGCTAGCGCGGCGGGCAACACTGCAATGTCACCCTCTGGTATTAAAATTGTTGCCCGCTTACTCTAAACATGTTTCGGTACTGATGTGAATAAAACATAAGTTTAATTGTAAAATGTATCTGACACAAAATACAATAATACAAAACAAAACGTGCCTTTTTATTCGTTACAAACACTGCATAAGGTGCATTCTAAAAAAATATGATCATAATAATGATATAACCATTTGCCTGGTTGCTTATTTTCAGATACAGCTCCCTTGTCTGACATGAAAGACCTATTGTCAGAACTTGAAGTGATGAAGACGCTTAAACCACATCGCCACGTCATCAAACTACTAGGATGCGTGACTAAATCTGGTAAAATATTAACGGGAATAAAAAAAAAAACTTGGGTGAACTATGCTACATACGAATGTTGGCTAAACCTCGCTGTAAAAAAAACCTCTTAAATGACAACACGTCACTGCGATAAAGCGATGGACTGATGAATCGTTGTACTGTATTCGAGATATCGATTCATTGATAAATCACGCGTGACTGTTACTGGGAGATGTGTTGTGTGACTTCCCCTTACATATATTTTAAAAGTCACAAGCGATCGCTTTGGTAATCCATATTTCCTTACCCATTGCCGAGGACGTGACGCTGGTTCCCATTCTTAGCTACCAGCAGTGTGATGCCTGAGGCTATGCCACGCTGATGAGTCCTAATAAGGACGAATCAGCTGTTCGTGGCTGCCACTCCACGGATAATAGGCTGTGCCCATGCGTAAGGTTTTGGCCAAACTGGGAAAATGCGTTTTGCGACTTCCCCTTACATTCATTTAATCAATTAATCGACAAACCAATACATTGATGGATCACTGATTAGAATAATGAGCCTGGAGTCCTCTTGTCTATTACCAGAGCCAATATGGGTGTTGATCGAATATGTCCCATATGGAGATCTCCTGGGTTACCTGAGAAAGAGCCGTGGATTGAATGACACTTATTATAAAGACCCGGATATCAAGCCACAAACAAGTCTGACGTCACAGCAACTGATGAAGTTCGCTTGGCAAATTGCTGATGGAATGAGTTACCTTTCATTACGATCGGTAAGCAAACCATTTTTACATGTTCTTTTCCATCCGTTTGGCATATGAAACAAGAACAAACTATTGAGTTTAGCTTGCACATGCCATCTGCTACTGTAACAATGGCAGTTATTGCTGTGTCACCAATTGCCCACGCATTGAAGGTCACTGTGGCTTCAACTATTTGGTACCCTTACGTCCTGAGCGATTTTACAAGGTGTTTACTGATCATGATCATGTCAGTTTACAATATAATTTTTCTGGTTGGTAATATACTGAATACTGATTAGCTAAGAGAACTAAAAAGTTTATATTTCGCAGTTAGTTCGAGGAGACTTGAAGATTCTACTTTTAATTTGTTATTTACTTAGTTTCAACTTATAAGACAAGTACAGTATATTGTTTTCTTGCAGATCATTCACCGAGATCTTGCTGCTCGTAATGTGTTGGTCGGAGAGGAAGAAATCTGTAAAGTGACAGACTTTGGAATGGCTAGAGATGTACAACAGGAAAATGACATATACGAAAAGAAGACTACGGTAACAAGATACAAATATATCTCACACGAGTAGCAGCGACCCGTCCCCTTTCCAGATGACAAAAACAAACATTTTGTAAGAGATATTTCAGCCATTAAATACTTGTGCAAGACTTAGTTTAGGTCCTGTAGTCTCACACAAGGTCTAACATAAGGCCCAAAAATTTATTCTTGCTGGATTATATGGCCAGCAGACGAAATCGGTGTGAGATCAATTGTGCCTTAGAATGTGCAAAACAGAAACCAAATTCGGCTGCTTCTTAGGCTATACGCCCGCGTTACATTTCCTACCTAGAGTAACTGCTTTGATGCGGATCGGATGTCCCTGGATCTATCGCTATAACAAGCCAGGTCGGAGATTTCCCCGGAGTCTACGGTTGTTTTTTTTTTTTTTTGGAAGGGAACGGCAAAGAAATGTATCAAAATGTCAAACGCACGTGCAGAGGCATTGTTTTCGCTAATTAAACCTATCGTTTTGTGCCGCTATCGCTGCCGTTGTCCTCGTGACTATTTGAATTGTGCCAGTGAAAAGGAAATTTGACGTCACTTTCGCTGGCTATCATTTCGTGGAACTTAAGGAACGTAAAATTTAATGGCGGCCGTGTAAATGTGAAAAGTACGTTTTCCTTTGATCAGATTGAAAAATGAAATTCATTAATTTGATCGAACTAGCACTTTAAGCAATGACCATACGAGAAGTTGTTCATAAAAATTGTTTTTAACAGTTAGTGTTTTTTATAGAAGGCTCGAATATGTTATGAAAACAGACGTTTTTTAAAACTGCTTTTGTAGAATGCTTTGGTTCCTTTGAATCTTAAGAAAGAAAGAAATAATTAATCGTAACTGCGCATCGATAAAAATAACCATGGGCATTTCTTGTGTTCTACTAAAATTGACCGTTTATTGCTTCATTCTTTTTCTAACCTTAGGACCGTCGTCTTCCGGTTAAGTGGACCGCTTATGAAGCGCTGTTACAGGGAACTTTTACTACCAAGAGCGACGTGTGAGTAAATCCATTGCTGAGTTATGATGATATTCTCTTGAGTAATGAATCCATAAAGAGCATTCAACCTTCAAGGGTCATCTATTAAGGGTGAAGTAAATACACCCGATTATAATTTGACAGATAATACGCGCAGATATACAAACACTAAGAAAAAATATCCGTGTACTATCTGCCAAACCATACAATAATTGATTTGTTATTCGACTGTTTAGTTTTCGAATTTTTAAGAAGCTATTCTTCCGTAACTTTTCGATTTAGCCAATTTTGGTTCATTCTGTAGTTTGCATGCTGAAAAACGTCAGTTCCATTGTTTACCTTTTAAGAAAAAATTTGGAAAATTATATATTTTGAATATCTGCAGACCGGCCTATTTTTGTCTTCAGTGACCGCAAGGGGGCGGTCCCCCCACCCCCCGTAACTTCAAGAAGAATGTTAGAGATAATTATGGCTGTGAATGTTAAGGCAGGTCATGTGACGCGATGATGCCATATGAGGCGAAATTGCGTCATTATTCTGGATAACAAAATCAAAATCAAAAGAATCATGTTAAAATGATTCCGTTAATTTAAGCAGAAAATTCAAAATTTGACCAAACATGATTGCCACGGAAACGTTACATTGCCATTGTCATTGTCACTGTCACATCAAATCAGCATGGTCAACCCCTCCAAGCCCCCCTCCCCCTCCCCTCCCCCAGCCCTCTGATAGGATTAGTGTTAAAGAAGATGTATTCTACGCTATAGATAAAATAATGGCACTTTAGTTTTGTTTGTTTACTGTTTGCAATTCATATTTCTCGACAGATGGAGCTATGGAGTCGTTCTTTACGAGATTTTCACAATAGGTATGATTTGCATTAATATGTGAATGGCTATTTGTTACAGCTAAAGAGATGACACAAAGAAATGCAAAATCGGATTAATTAATAAGTAGAAAAAAGAGCGGGAGTTTCCATGACAATCCGTACATCAAGGAAAGAAAGAACGGAAAGAAAGAAAGAAAAACATTTATACCAATGAATAATTAAGATTTCTTGTTTATGTTTATCCATAAGTTGGTCTAATTTTCCACATACCATGCTTTGTAAAGCCGTAATCAGGTTTTTATTTCACTAATTAAACTCATTCCATGCCACTTTTCTCCCTTTCAGGTGGTTCACCATATCCACAGAAGAACAACAAAGAAGTTACAAACTTGCTTGAGCGGGGTAACAGGATGCCTAAACCAAAACACGTCGATGAGGAATTGTAAATAAAACGTATTTTATTTCAATTGAGACCAGTTAAATGTTAAACGTAATAGGCCTTATTCACGATAGCCGCCATGTTGGTTTTTATATTATAAATCAAATTTACAACGTGATTTCTGAGGGAGCAAACAACTCAAACTCGGGAGATTTCGAGCCAGTTTTTTATTATGCTGATATTTTTTTCGGAGCTAATGCATTTCTACAGTGTTACAGTCGCTTCAGTAACAAGTAAACAGTCTGCGTAGTTAACAAAACTAATACAAGTCAGATATAGAACAACCATTACAAACTTCTAATAAAAAAAAATCAAAACTGTCAACTATCTAGCTCTCAAATATGATTTTTACAAGGATACTTCACTGTTAGAAAGAACCGATCCTCTCAAAATTGTTCTTTTATCCATTGTTTGCTCCCTGGCAGAACACGTGGCTAATTTGCATCATAATGATGCCACCAACATGGCGGCTATCGTAAATAAGGCCTATTTACACTGTATATAGCGATTGCTTTGGTTTTGATTGGCAAGTGGGGGAAGGGGTGGGGAGAGGAGATGACTAGACAAAATTAACTAAAATTAAGGGTATTATATAGTACGTCTTATAGTCTGCACTTTATGGTAGTCGTCTCCGAAGAGCGCCATCGAAATGAAACATGCCCCATCCAACTAAATGCTTCCAGAAAAAATTTAAAAAAAGTCATAAAACTCAGAAAATGTTGGTGTGGTGGGTGTATAGTTAATTGCTTTCAATGTTATACACTTTTAAAGTCATTGTGGGCACTTTACTTCCCACCCACCGCTCCCGCCCCCCATACCCTTCCTTCCCTGAGACTGGATAGGATAAGAGAATTACACCTTCAATTACAAAAATATATGCCATCTCCTGTCATTATTTGGTAGCATTTTCGCTGTTGTGTCTCGCTTTGAAATAAAATAAAGTTATCATTTCCCAGGTATCAAATCATGCTGAATTGCTGGAAAAATGAGCCAGAGCTAAGACCGTCATTTGATGCTTTAACAAAACAGCTAAAGGATAAGGAAAATCAACACAAGGTGAGATTAATTTTTGCAGTGCGACACTGCTTACCGTGAGCACCCAACCAGCTGTCTACAAGTTAGCCAATCAAACATCGCGAATTCAATTGATGGGCACGCCTACTCGCAAAGTTGAACACGATGGAATGCAATCTTGTCACTTCGTGCTTATCACATTTTATTAGTTAGAAAATGCAAAGATTTTATTCACTTTATTACTTCACACTTATCCGCGGTAATACGAAAATGATTATAAGGATGAACTGGTGTTATCGTGTAAACTTTTTAATAAAGGTTTGTTGGATGCTCACGGTAAGATGTGCGCACTGTAAAGGTTAACTTTTCATCCCAATCATACTCTAACGATTTTCTGCGCAACGAAGGAATGTTTGCGGGCTAAAATTTATTTCCTCGTTTTTGCCAAAACTGAATACCAGCCGCTTTTATACCCAAAAAGCATTTATATGGATTAGGACAGTTCTCAATCAATTCGATATTGTTAAATAGAGATATGGTATGAAGAATACATGGTGAATACGAAAATGAATTTCGAACTTTTAAGCAAAATGATGTTTACGACAACGCTAGTAGTTTAGCTTCAGGGTCTGTAACTGTAATAATTATATTGAAACGCCGAAAGGACCCCGAAAAGAAAAAAAGAAAAAATAGACCCCGAAAGGAAGCGGGAAAGTGTAGCTTTAACTATCTGGGCACTGTTCTTTGGAATGGCCTATCAAATGAAATCAAAGCTGAGCCATCTATCGCATCCTTTAAAGCCGCCTTATAGTAGTTTTAATCTTATAGGTAAACATAGAAAAATAATTCATTGGTATTGTAATTTTAATTAGAAATTTTTAACATGTTTATGTATTTATAGAGGATATTTAGTATACACGGCTCTCTTGAAGAGCATTTTGTAATTAATGATGGGATACCGTGTTTTCAAATAAAGCTATGATGATGATGATGATGATGATGATGATGATGATGATGATGATGATGAGAGTTAAGGTTGGAGCACGGAGGGACACAGTCTAGATCACACTCAGTGACATAATTTAATTAAACGAGAAAACACCTTACGTCAACAGCGTAAACACACATAGCATAACGACATAACAGGGACACAAGGAGATAAAAGAGATAATATAACATAACATAACAAGACAAAGAAAGATAACATTATTTTGTTTTCTGTATGTCATCTTATCACTAGTTTAAACCTAAGCGGTTAACAGAAAGCTTTTGTCAAACATTTAAGTCTTTCGTTCTCGTTTTACAAGAGGAAAGAATCTTGCTAATATTTTTCTTTATTTTTCATCCACAGAGGCTGATCAATATGCATATTTACGAGAATGAGTTGTATGAAGTTGTCGATGATTTGAACGTATAAACGACAATGAGCTGAGCGCGGACTTGGGAAAAAAGCGAAAAACTTCGCAATGATATGGAATCTATGGTTCTAATTATTTCAGTCAAACTAAATTTAAGGCTCTTTTTGTGATCACCATGTACCCTCACGAACCCGGTTTAGATTTTCAGTAAAACTCTGTAATTAAAAGTATCTATAAGCGACCACGTCCGTAAGCAATCGCTACCACATTTGGAACTACTGTAGATTTTGGAACTGGGTTTTTTCCTTTGTTTTTAATCTCTTGTAAGCGACTACCCCTGAGAGAATTCCATGTAAAGTGAGCATTCATCGCCTTTTAACAGCAGCTGGTAGTCGATTTCAGCGGCGCTGTTTACAGACCCATGTTTTTTATATGATTCAACGGGTGACTCGCCCGTCATGATTTGCCCAAGATTAAGACAATGGTATAGAAATCCGCACATGATCATGAGATGAGGTCAAAAAGTAAATACTTACTTCCTGAAAAAGAAACGTCCGCAAAGAACAAGATTTGTCCATTTTTTAGATCTCGATCGAGCGATCGACAGCAATTATTTCTGGAAGCCCTTAAAGTAATTTCATTTTCTCAATTCAGATATATATTTTTTTAAAGTTCAAAAGGGTAAAAGCATGTTTCTAGGACTTAATGTTTTGCCATCTTTCCTTAATTCAAGATTCTGCACCTTTTTAGCAAGTTTTGACTTGTATAATTATTTACCTTTTGAGTTGCCGAAGCGTTTGTAGTTTTCGGCAGTCTACGAATAAAGTCGTATTAACCTTTTGCCACAGAAATGAAAGCTTTTAGGTTGCACTAAGTTGCAAGTTGCTCTAAAATGCATTTAGAGTTACTGTAGTATCAATTTTAAATGTTTTTGTATTAATGAAATCCCGATTTAAAGTTTTTCAAGGAACTGAATATAACCCTGCTTACAGAATTCAAATCAAAACGGGTTAGCGACCCTAAATATACTTAGTATAGTTTTAAACTAAGTAACACATGAAGTATAAATGGCCTTACACTACAACTTTTCAAATATGACTAATGAACTAAATATGCATCAATGTTTAAATAAATGAATTGTCCTGTTCACCGTGTGTGGTCTTACTTTCCTTCACATTTAACCTTAACGAAACCGCCTATATTTATGATATTTATTTTCTGTGTTTCACTAAAGAAGTCCTTTTGCTGGGTGGTGAAGGGGGGTGGGGGATGGGCTGTGGTGCGGGCAGACCCCATATATATTGACGAGGGTACTCGTCGTATATTTCCGGGTTAACAACGTCCATGTTTCAGTCCCTTGGATCTTCAGTTCCGCGGACATTTTGTAGTGCATTGCATTGGACGGAAATAACTTTGTTTCAAAGTTTGTGACCCATTACGAGCAGAATTATATCAAATAAACTAAAAGAAAAATAATGGGCGCCTTTAATTTCGCGGCTATGTGATTTTCTCAATATTTCACCAGTCAAGCGAAAAACGAAGAAAAATGAGCCACCAGCCACCATACCTTGACTCTCAGAGGGTCCGAGGTCGCTCGCTCTCCCGGGGGGGGGGGGGGAGGGGGGGACTCTGTAAATTTTTGGGTGGGGGTGTGCCGCTGGGACTTTAAGACCCTCAGCCTATACTAGACCATCTTAGCTGCATTTTGTAACCCTATTCTAGACTAAACAACAGAAAACCCTACCCTATCCTAGATCTATTCCAGACTCGCTATTTTCCAGAAACTCGTTCACCATCACAGTTATTAGTTGTAGACTTAATTTCTTCACGCAACTGATCAGTTTCGCGGAAAATGATACCCTATTCTAGACCAAAAATATCTGATAACTATACCCCATCCCAGACTAAACTGCCTGAAAACCATACCCTTCACGCATATATAGCTCATATATGGGAGTATACCCCCCTCCCCCCTCCCCCCCCCCCCCCGGCTCGCTCTCAACTCACTTCTCTCCGCCATGTTTGAAGCCTTGTTCTTGACGTCATCTGACCGTTGAACATTTCCACCGAATCTGTGTATGTTCAATCCTATTCTTGAAATTCATGATGTGGAGAAGAATAAAAAACGTCTAAAGCCCCGGCTACACGTTATAACATTGTTAGATGATGTTTGACTGACATTTTTTATAAGAAGAATGTTTTGATTTCGATCAAACACTTCTTCCAACAAAAAAAATGTTAGACAAACTTCAACTAACATGTCGGCTACACGTTTTAACATTGTTGAACCAAAAAATGTTATATAACAATGTCAGAACGTGTTATGCCCCGGTTAGCGTCAACCGGCTTTCGAACAACTGGACCCTGTTTGTTTGAAACCCTTTTAATCTTCCTCAATCTTGTAATTGACCGGACAGGGAAAGTGATAGAAAAGGGAGGGGCACAAAAACGGTTAGACAACAATAAGGTTTAAATATAGAACATTTATTTATAAAATAAACAATTTCCATTCACAAACAGCAAAAACATCGCACTTATTTTTAATTAATGCCACAGGGCAGCGAGTTTGAATAAAAGGTCTATGTCATTTATTGTTAGTATTACTTTAAACCAAAGACATATTTGCATCAATAAAAAAAACCCAAAAGGCCAAGTTTTGTTTGAATTTGATCTAATGGTGCACTGAAATAATACTTTAGTGTTATAAATGACCGAAATAGCAATCGATTGTCTCTCGCAAAACTTTCCTTTTGTGTACTAACCTGCGGTCAAGCGCTCGAGTTTCGGCGAAGGGCTTCCTACCCCGCGCTCCGCCGACTTTACCTCCAAACAAAAAAGAGCGCCTGATCGCAGGTTCAGTTTGTGTACCAAAAAGCGATTTTAAAGGGGCTATGCCCTCAAGTTGTAGTGTCTTTTTCAAAAGATAAAACTGGCGTATTTGTATCAATGGAAACATTATAAACTTACATGTAAAATAATGGTCTAGGTTTATTTTGAACTACTCTGCAAATGCACTGAAACTATAAACAAGTGTCTGATTACAGATGACCAGGATGGAAGTGGATTGCTGGGGCGGATCCAGGTTTTTAGCAGAAGGGGTTCGATGAAGGAGGCCGACGGAAGCGTCCCCCTGTAGGGGGGGGGGGGGGGCCCGGGGGCATCCTCCCCCGACAAATTTTGAAATTTCAAGTCCTCGAAACGCGATTTCCGCCATTTCCGATTTCCGCGAATTCGCGATTTCCGCCATTCTGAGGCCAAGTCAGCTCGTTTTAATATCTCATTTTTTAAAGTTAAAATGCCATTCTGTATTCATTTTATATTTTTTCAAGTTTTTGACGTTAGCTGTTTTAATTTAGGGGGTTCGATTGAACCCCCCGAACGCCCCTAGATCCGCCACAGGATTGGGTCAATTATTTTAAGTTCATTCCATGTGTTTTGGAAAATTTAATTGCTTAAAGCTGATTATGTTTTTTTCTTTCTTCAAGAATTCACTTATTAGTGTTCTAAGAGCCTTTCGTGTTTAAACTAAGATGCTCAGTTTTAATTCTAACCAGTTTTAAAAAAGAACATAAAAACTGGCATGACATAGATTATGGTCCATTTTCTTAACCCTTTCACTACCAGTGTCAATTATGAAGACATCCATGTAATGTTGTTCTAAGTTTTGAGTCTGTCGACGAAATCCTATCGTCTGACATTCAAATGAAACCTCTTCAGCAGTACTTTTGCTTTGCATCATTTGTTTTTCAAAGCCTCTAAAAACAAAATTTGGGTTTTTTCTTGAATTTTGATCTTTGACACTCTTAGACATTTGGTGAAAGAAAATCTACTTAGTATTAATTTTTGCACAGCCTGTTTGACGCTCCCAAAAAATCTGTAAAAAATTCCCATGACACGGTAGGGCTTTAAAAAGACTTAAGCCGATTTATTCGACATTGTCAGCTTATTGGTATTGGCCGATAGATCGCATCATCATGACAGCCAAGGCTTGACACACAATGAACTGTCTGCACGATATCCATATACTATAGGCTTCGATGGCAACACTCAAAATTTAGAAAGGAACACGTACGCCTCTGCGCCCTGCGGCTCTTAATTCGTACTACACCGCGTCGTAAGATGCTCTTGTAACATGCTTTTTGCGGTTTTAGTCTAAAGCGTTAACTGCTTTCTCGCCAAACCTCCGGAGTATATATATATATATATATATATATATATATATATATATATATATATATATATATATATATATATATATATATATACAGTCTATAAGGTTTATAAGGGGTTTAAATTCTTAATTCGGGTTGAATATCATGCGCGTAATATTTTTCAGGTAATCCGAGTGATACTGGTCATTCATTGCAATTTTTAGATGCTTGGAGTCATAAAGATATCAGTCATCACTTATTTTTCGCAAAATATATAAACCCTCGGGCCACCACTACGCATAGCATTTGATTGATGCTTTAAAGCAAAGAATCGTTCATTTGGAAAGTGAAATTCACGAGCGAATTGACGTCAACCCCGGCGTCACTTTCTCGGCCCTCGATCGGTTTCGTGTTACACGTTCCTCATCTGTGATGTCACTAGATTAGAAACACGTTTTATGATTATTGCAAAAAATTCTTGCAGTGTAAGGTGGAACGACGATTTTTAAAGCAACAATGTCATTCACGATGTACTTTACTTCTTTACTGCTTAAACTTCTCCTAGTTTGCCACCAAACCGGTAAGGTCGGTAAGTACTGCATTAATAAATACTGTCATCAGATCAGAGTAAATCATTTTAAGCATGAACCATGTCTCTGTTCACATCGTTAAGTTTACGACGCCGTACGTTGACAGAATCGTATCGTATCCATGGTTTATTTTCCCACAATTGAAAAAGTTAACAATTATGGTTATTGATCATAAAATACTAATGGGAGAGGACTAAAGAGACACTTACGGGTTTTTACAAGGTAGTTCTCCTTCTTAGCTATCTAAATGCAACAGGCTTTATCAGATATGTAGCGGGTATCGGACAATTATGTCATACAAATTAAGTGACAAATACAATCAATCGTTGTGAATTAAAGGTAATATTGGCAGGGAATTCGAACAAAGTATTTATTATAGTGTTTACAATATTTTGTGTATATTATGGGACGATTTACACGGTATAAGAGCGCGAGAAAGGGTATAATGTATGTTTTTGTCTCGATATAATTAATATCCTGCTGCATACCAGACAAAACAATAAAGAACAATAAAAGCTAGTGAGGTCAGTGAGCGAAGAAAGGAGCGACAAGATGATAAATCACCAATGAATGCGGTTAATTGCCATTGGATCTCAGTTGAACGTCTTTTTGCGTACCATGTACCGCATTGCCAGAATCCAGGATAACTTTTAGACATTTTCCTTTACTAACTGCATGTGTAGCATTAAATTTTCGAGCAACACGATCAGAATGGCTGCGTATCCCATAAAAAATGATTTACGAATTACTTAACTATTATTTAATTATTATTGTGGTACTGTAATGGCTATTCTAAAACAACAGACGATACGGAAAAGTAAATCCTGAAAAACAGAAGCTTTCTGCAATCAGAAAACTACACAGAGATCAGAAGTGACGTGAGAACTAATATTTGAGTTAATTAGTCATTTCCGGTCGGAAGGTTAAGCGCCAAGGATTAATTTCCCACCCCAAAAAATCTTTTGTTTTGGGCCGGAAAATAATCTTGGTATTTTGATAATCAAAGAATTAGACGATAACACGTATTTTTAGGAACACAGAACAAAGAATCTGGAAGAATGTCTAGGAAAACCACAAGCAGCCCAAGCGTAGTGGGTAAGCCACATCAAAATTACAGATTCGAAGCCGGTACATGGGTAATTATTACCGGTATATAGGTAATAATACCATTTGTAACGGATCGAGAAGCGATAGAAAAATCGAAAATATTACACAATAAAATATTTTTACGTTTACTTTATTGTCCCTTGGTGTGTCCTGACCGGTTTAAATACATTTTTATCACTTTTGTCACTCGCGCCACTGAGTGAACAGTAGAGCGAGTGACAAAAGTGGTAAAAATACATTTAAACCGGTCAGGACACACCAAGGGACAATAAAGTAAAGGTAAAAATACGTATTATTTCCTATATTTCATTACTGTGTACCGGCTTCGAATCTGTAATTTGATGTGGCTTACACACTACGCTTGGTATGCCTGTGGTTAAACGCTTGGAATGGTGTTGTACTGTTTTTCCATATCATTTTAGTGCCTTTAAAGAAAGCTACAGTGTATGTGAAAGCTAATACAGTTTGAGCTTTTCGGTTCTTTTAGCTGAATATTTCAGCGGCAGAAACTTTTAGTGAAAGGAATCTTATCCCCTGAATTTACAAGCTGCTTTATCCTTTCCGAATTAAAATCCTAGCTGAGCATATATCGTACCAAAAACGACATTTGTTATCTCCGATAACAAAAGGCATTTTTTAAAGTTTCCGATTTTACGAAAGTTTGAGGCGAGATTTTACTATTTAAAAGAAAACTCTAGGTTTATTTTGTCTAAATTCATTACGAATTTTTAACGCGACTAAAGGTAATGTTACAATGGACGATTCACAACGACGATTTTTAGCACAATCTTGCGCTAAATTTGATGCCGTGTATAAACATGGATGCGCGGACGATTTTCTTTGCAAGTTTTGCTTGAGGATTGAGGAGGTTTTTGAATCAGCTTTAAAAACTTGTGACGCAAAATTTTCGAAGAAAATCGTCCGCGCACTCATGTTACACGGCATCAACATTTAGCGCAACAATGTTGCGCTCAGGCTAAACATAGTCGTTGTGAATCGTCCCGTGTATTTGTTTGTTTGTTTGTTTGTTCGACAAAACTGCCATGGAGAAGATAAACAATCCCGATTAAAATTTGCAGATTTCCTTTGGACCGGTCTAAAAACATTCATACACTGCCTTTGAACTGCCATTTCTTGTTAATTTCTTGTCAGGTTAAGTCCTTTTACTGGCCACTCTATAATTTCGAGCGGCGTTCGAAAGACGATATATTGGAGCATAGCAACCAGGTCAGCAAAGTCAAGGAAAACGTCACTTGAGAAATAATTCAGTCGCGCTCTTTAAAACTAGCTTGCAATTGTTCCAATTTGTTTAATTTGTCTAATGTGACTGAATCATCCAGAAGCTGAATTCGTAGGGACGGCTTTTAAGTTCAAATACAGGAACAATCAAATTTACTGTCGTGTGATCACATTCTCTGGTACTTATACCGCGGAATCGAATTCGAAGTGAAACTGACTCTTCTTTCACTTCCGAAAAATATTTGACTAACAACTACATTCTGTTCAAAGTGCCCGCTAAGTTGCTTTTTTCTAAGGAAAGTTGAATATTAACAATGAAAATTGCCATCTTTCTACTTGCTATAAATTGCCAGTTTGTGGGTATAATAGCCCGGGGGGGGGGGGGGGGGAGATTCCCATTTAAAAATGACGGGGGTGCTCGTCGTACCCTTCAGGGGCTAAAATTTGTAGATTGGTACCGCTTAGGGTACTAAAATCGAAAATGACCACCGTCAGAATAATTGCGGTACCTTTTAGGGTATGAGCCGAAAAAAAATATGACAAAATATGACATGTGTTGTTTTAGAATTGGGACCTTTTAGGGGTAAAAATTATTTTGAGCCACACCTATCAAACGAGATTCTGGTACCTTTTAGGGTGTTTTTTGAAAATTTCCGACGAGCATCCCCGTCACTTTTATATGGGAGTCCCCCCCCCCCCCGGGTATAATAGTCGAGCGACAAAAGTGTTATCTTATTTTGTAGCAGCTATGAACATCAAGCGACTAAAACTAATTTATCACCGATGCTAACGTACGTTTGAACAACTTTCTACAGATGCGTTATTTAAATGGACTGCTCCTTCTCCAGCTTGGAATCAAACCTCATCAGGGAATCATCCAGCTGACATTCATACTGCTGTTTTTCGAGTTTTAAATGGAAGTACAAATTATCAAGTAAGGTGGAATTACAGTCTATTGGAGGGACAGAACATAAGGTTTACCGTCTTCCGCATTCGTTTGGCGGGCATTACCGATGACATCGGAGATGTTGTTAGTGGAAGCTCTTCATTAAATGAAGATTTCAAGACGCGATTCAGGCTGGAAAGCAGGAGTGAATATTCTACGTTGACAATAAACAAAGTGACTGAAAGGGAGAACGCTACTTTCCAGTGCAAGATAAAAACGGGAGGAAATATACAGGGTGTATGGGCTTACAACGTACGGATTGAAGTTACAGGTATTGACACATCAATCAATTTTACTTACCCGAAGGTAAAACATTTGTCGAGCTTATAGTAAATATCTGGTATCGTAACTAATACCATATAAACCCTAAGCAACGCAATGTAAAAGCCCCTTGGTATGATTTGAAAAAGTTATATTAACGCATGGATGTACATAATTTTCAGCTATTGAAATAGCATGTTTCAATTAGCTTGACCACCAATCAGAAGATAATTAACAATAGAAACGAACTGACATCGAGCTGCAGACATTCTAAGGAATTTCCGTGGAAAACTGCCATCACCTAACATAATCACGCGATAAAATCCTGACATACCACACTAAGAGAACAGCCATTACCCGAGAATAATCACGCGATTACATCCTGACATGCCACACTAAGAATGCGTTGTTCTACATTTTCAGTGTTCTTGATTGTATTCATTATTTTTGGCAGTTGCCTGATGATTGCTTCCCGAGAAGCATGAAACTCTGAGTATCAATTAAATGTCTTTGAAATAATCCAACTCCACAAATCTATTATGTATAAAGCTGTATTTTATGAAGGCAGACTGTATTATCAATATACGGTAAGAAAATATAAAAATATTAGGGATTATGCAATAATTAGCTTAAAATTTTTGTTATTTATCCCTTCCCCCCCAAAGGAGCAGAATTTATTCTCGCTCATCCCCCCCCCCCCTCCCTCCCTTCATGACTGACAAAAATGATTTCCAACCCGCAACCCCACCCAAACACCTTCCTTCCCCTCCTCCCCTTGATAGACGAACCCACAGGATGAGTCAAAATACAAGGAAGTGCAGATATACACTGATACTACACACAAAACGTATAATGGATAATACATTTTTATTCAACACAATCTCTCGTAATGAAAACTTTGCAAGAAAAGAAAGTATACTGTCTTTTCAGTAATGCAGAAATAATTAACTAGTTGACCTTTTTATCTTTTATTACAATATAACTAGTCTTTCAGCAGTTTGATTTCAAATAGTCAACAAAATCTAAGTATCAGTTCATTACTGACTGTTCTTTAATATGTATTTTGCTTTGACTTTGTAGTTCCTCCGACAATCACTTACATCTCAACTGACAAGACAGTGAATAAAGGTGATGCAATGACCCTTGACTGTACAGCCGGTGGGTATCCAGCACCAAGCATCACCTGGACAAAAGTCTCTGATGGGAATGTTGTTACAATGCCTTTGACCATCACTGGTAAACGGGATGAAGGAGCATACAGATGTACTGCTGATAACGGTATTGGCAATCCAACCAGCAGGGATGTCTCCATTATTGTTCATAGTGAGTATAAATATTTTCCAATACCCATATCAGTTCCTGATATATCTTTCTATGCCTTATGGTGGGTTGCAAGAATGTTCACGAATGAATCTAAAAATTGAATTCGTATCGATAAGTGACGCTTATAAACATGAATTTAAAATAAAAAAATAGCATATTGAAACAATAAAATTGACGTTGTTGTAAAGGGTTCAAATAAATTTCGTCATCGACGTTTCGGGTTTAGCCCTTCATCAGGTTGATAGCCTGTGACAGCCGCCTCCTCAGGGGAGGAGGCGGCTGTCACAGGCTACAGGTTGATGACCGTTACAACAATAAGACCGAACCTTCCCATGTGAAGACATAATTTACTGACTTTTCTTACAGAGCAAAAGTTAATAAACATCATTTGCTCTTTTAATCTGTTTGAAACATCCTGTTATATATAGTTCAACCCTTATCCTTCTAGTGTCAACCAGTTACAGTGAGTCTTCTACTGTAATATGGTCCTAACATTGGAATATGCGAACAACTTCTAAATATATTACGATTCTGTTATGCGATGTTATATAGTGCTGTTTTCTAATTAACATATCGAAAAATACCCCCTAAACTTTTTCCTTTAAATTTGCTAATAAAAATAATCAATTGGATAATCTGAGCGAAGTTATGTCATTTGCTTTCATTCACTTATTATTGCTTAGCTCCTCCAGTAATTTCGAAACCCAAAGAAAGCACTCTGAAAATCATGGCGGGAGGCAGTGCTACTATTGAATGCCTGGCAAATGGGGACCCCAGTCCACAGTATGTTTGGGAAAATGCAGCTGGTGCAGTTGTTAGCAATGGCAGACATCTCAATCTACAAAACGTAAATGACAGTGATGGAGGAAACTACATTTGTATTGCAACTAATAAACTAGGATCTAACATGCGCTCCGTATTTGTTCTTGTTACAAGTAAGTCTCATTTCTGTATTCTTGGGAGCAGGGATGGCGCAGTGGTGAGAGCACTCCCTCTCCACCAATAGCGCTGCGCACAATTTCTAAAAATAGATAGAACCCCTACCTGACTCAGACAAAGTTTGCTCTCAGCTCAAAGGCTTTGTATGAGCGGGATGTGTTTTGAATATGAAAAATCGGTGAAATCAGCGGTTAACGTGACCTGGATGTTTTTGACCTTCAAATATAACAAATAAAAGGCAACGTTACATTAGGGAGTAAAAAACTGATTCAAGAAATGTAGATTTTGGCTTAAAATTCAAGAAATTATGTGAGGTGAAATCCGATCATCGGACTTCCAATCTCTTAGCTCTCATGCGATTAGAAAACATTTCACGACTTGTACCCAAAATTAAGCCAAAGAGAAAAGTAAGAAAAAAGTAAGAAAAGTAAGAAAAGTAAGTCGTTGTATTCTTCATTTCAATGCGGTTAGAAAACATTTCACGACTTGTACCCAAAATTAAGCCAAAGAGAAAAGTAAGTCGTTGTATTCTTCTTGAAAGACTAAGATGTGTGCAACGCTAGCTCGGAAAAAGATGCGTAAATTAGGTTTCAAATGATCCATAATATGTATTTGATACAAACAAGACGCTGTGGGAGCGTATACTTGGGCGTCGTTGTATTGGGCATATTGGAGAAAACTGTCTTGGGAATCTGCATGCACGTTATTTCACACGGTTTGATGATAGGGAGTATTCGGATAGTGTGAGCAGTCTAACAAAGAGGCGCGTTTAACCGTCTAAAACAAGAAGACACAGTACACTTAGCGTGCGAGGTCGCACGCGAATTATTAAAGTAGCGTGTCCATTGTGTCAAAAGACGAGTACATACTGAAGAATACAAATGGATACCTACTTTGTACTTACCGTTGAAAAAAGGGCCGTATGTCAGAGTTTCCCGATGGTTGTTATTGGTTTTAGCTAAATCTTGTAACTAGCTGGTCTGTGTTTCCGACACTTTTGAAGTGAATGCAAATGTAGCCGCAAAGTGGCCTTTCGAAGCCATGATGTAATTGTCTGGTCCGCACCCGAGGTCAAAACAACTTTTCCAATTGAAAGTTTTGCTGGAAGTATTCCCGCCGTTATTATAATAAAGTTTGAATGAAACTTATAAATTTCATCAAAGTTAACGACAGAAGTGATAATTCAGGAGGAGAGAAACAAATTTAGCCCTTTTTTTTAAAATGTTGCAATTTGCATAATGTGAAAGTAATTTGAAACCTTTCCAGTAACGCATAACGCAGCTGTTTCATAAAACATCTCGCAATCAGACACACGAAAATATATCCAGTTTTCATTCCTCTGTATCCGAAACACAGAAAAGAAAATTAAATGAAAAAGTGATCGCTTTAAGGTTATTTTCGCCCGAGAATCATTCACTGAGCGGAAGCACTGCAAAACTCGCAAGAAACGTCTCGCAAGACACTGCGTGCATTGTTTCTGATTGTTTACATCTTCTCTCGAGTGTGAATTTTTGCACCCAAAGTCTGTTCCTTCAACTTCACGAAAAAAAAATTAATGAAAGGCAAACAACCGAAAAAACTGAAATTAATTGGGATTCCTACCACGCTTATATTTCTTCCTTCGCTGTCCACTGTTCACGTCTTAATAAATAAGCGCTATAATGTATGTATCGTCTAAATTATCTTCTTCATGTTCGTTTAAACATGTTTTAGCGGGTTTCCGTCATGCAGGTATCGTAGAATTTAAAAATCGCGAGTGTCAAATACTTTCGCAGTGTCTTCTTGAGTAATTTCCTTACGCATATTGAATATGAAACTGTTAGATGCAACAGAGAAAACATAACTCGCACTTTGTGACGTTCGCCTCGCATCAACAAACAACAGGTGTACTCCACCGCGGTCAAACGAGAGAAATTTGGAAAAGTTAACCAAAGTACTTCAAAGTTAAGGTTGTCATTTTCACTGTTTATTAAAAGTTTCATATATTAACAATACACTATCAACTCACTAAACGTTTTGAAAGTTTACTAAAAAAAGTTCTAAGCGTTTGAAAACTATGAACCGCAGAACTGTCAGCGCCATTTGCCAACACATTTTGCTCAGGCACGAAGCGTTTTGATCAGTTTTCAACGATCGAAAAGAAGCTCGTTATTTTGAGCCGGAAAGATGAAAAGATAGTTACATAAACTAATTATTTTATACATCCTTGCCCACGTTTCCATTTGATACTAAATGAATCCCAACAAATAAAACGAAAAACGCCTCGGACGTGTGACCGCGGTGAAGGTTTGAACAATCCCGCCATCCCCAGAGTTGCGCAATACTGCACATTTGTGTATGACCAAACTGCATTTTAATACTTGGTCGCTACGCCCAAGTAATAAAGTTTGCGACCCGCGTTACCGTGTAAAGCAGAATTTGTTTTTGTGCAAAAATCTTGTCTTTGCGTATTTATATTCTAAGGGATAACATATACTGTAAAGTTTGGAAAGTCTTTAGACCGCTATTTGAAAAATCAGAGATTTTTTTTTTTATTCTCGAGTGTCCGTCAAACGGGTATAAACTTTCCTCTACCCGCGGCTTTCCAGTATTTGGTCGCATAAACAGCATTAAAATAAACGTATCCTTTCTGTGAAGCAATGGGCAGATTATTGTTTCTTTTCACCATCATTGTAACCTGCCTTTTTTGCCATGGGCCACTATGCCACTTGGTTCTCGATATGCTACGTTTCTAACGGCAAACTGAACTTTTCGAGAGTGAAATCTTTCAGACAATAATAATTGCCGCTCTGTATCAATTCTTTGCATTTTCGCCAAAGTTTGAGATGTTCCAGGAATATTTTTTTTAGGTTTTCTCTTCAACATGGACCCGGGTTTTCGATTTTTACGCAAATATTGATAAAAGCCGCATCAAAGTGTTCGCCAACACCACTTTCCCATACAATATTCTTATGCAGGTAACACACTGGAGGAGTTTTGTTAGGAGGAAATTGGCAATATGTACGAGAATTTAAAGAGTTTTGTGCGATTAGAAATGTTGAGTGGAAAAGACGCATTTACTTCACTTTTGCCGGTATTATTAAGCTTATATTACGCATAGAATTCAAGTTTACGCTTTGCTGTTAGCAGTTTTCCCGTTTCGCTATCTTCGCTATTTGGTAGTTTTTCAAGTTTTACTATTGGTATTAGTTCAACAGCTGGATCAATTCAGCTTGGTTTTTAATACTCCGCATTCAGCTGTGAAAGGTTTTGCTTAGTATGAAATTCGCTTTTATTATAAGCTTTTGTGCTATTCATCGAAATTTAATCTTCTAAAAGTCAACAGGGTTTTTGTTTTTGACAATCAAACTTAATTGTTTTAACCTCTTTGAAAAGCATTCAATTACTGTACCTGATCGTGCTTTTATTCATACTAAAATGTACTACCTTCTGAACAATAGTTTACCTTGAGTTAATTTATCGTTCTTAATTAGGTTCGTTCCACAACTCCGCGGTGTCTATTCAAGTTGACATCTTGTTAGTAAATTTATCATATTCTAAGTTATGTCTAGTCGATTTTTCACGTATCAAGCTTTACACACAATAGTTGTTATTACTGTTCTAAATCAGTCTCGTTCGGCACTCTCGGTGTCTTTTCAGTTTTATTTAACTAATCAACGACTTGGCAAGTAATGGTGTCATTTTGTTTTTCAGTATGAATAGTTTAGCTGACTCATCGAAGTTAAATTTAGTCGGCTTTTGTTGTAGGTGAATAACTCGATAATTGTACATCGCTGGTACGTGCCGTACAAGTATTTGCCGACCTTGCAAATCTATTGATACGACACCATTACGTGATTAAAAGCCGCTTGCTGACTTGGCTTTTCGGCTACTTCTTTGTTTTAGGGTTTTCAAATGTAGATTACTTTTAAAATAGTTTTATGAACAATGGACACTTGGGTTAAAAATATATTTTGAAATTTACTTTTGCTGAGCTCAAAGAATTTCGCTTGACACTTTCATTGTGTTCCTTTGTGTTGAACACTTGTACCTTGCGTATATAAGAACCTAGTTTGCAATTGTTAGTTTGATTACATCGTTTGATTATATCGACGATTATGTTCACAAGTCAGGAATAAACGCTGTTGGAACCAAGTCAGGTTTCTTGATTGCCTTTCTGTTGCGTACCAGTTCGTGGTTTGATCCCGTACCTACTGAGAGTGACGGCTCTCCCTTGCAAGCGAGTTGCCCATTTGAGTTAGTTTTCCCCCGTTATCCAGCGCCGATTCCTAAAGCCTTTCCTCAGTCCGACACCGGCAAAACCTTCCGTCACAGTTTGTCTGAGTCTCAACGGGGGTCAAAAGTATGTGACGTCATTTATGCGCAGCGCTATTGTGACTCGGGTTCGAATCTCGGAGGCGACGCCATGTATGAGTTGAGTTTGTTGTTGGTCCTCGTCCTTGCTCCTAGAGTTTCAGTTTTCCAGGTACTCCGTTTTTCCTCCCTCCACAAAAGCCGACCTTTTACAAAGTGCAATTCGATCCGAAAACAGTGAAAGTAAGAACCACCGCGTGGATTCCACTGAAATTATGTTTATAAGAAGTTGGTCATTTAAAGTAGATAAATGTTTTTCAAGGCTGTGCTGTATACTTCTGACACTGTTTATAATAGATAACGTTAAATATTAGGGTTGGCCAAACTGGAATTGGCTTAGACCGCGGTTTTGTTAAACACCGTCTAAACTTCGTTTAAATAACCCTCCCTTACTATTTCATTCAGATAAAATCAACTATAAGCCCATTCTCAACCCTCCGACGTACAATGGGGACCACCCCCACCCCCCCCCCCCCCCCCGCCCCCCTTAAGGTTTTTCTCCGATATTTTCAAGACCATTTAAGATTAGCACATGCCGTTTTCAGTAGCTGTTCATTTATCCTTAAGACATGCACATTTTGGTAAAGTTTGGCGACAACCGGTTGCTATGGTGATAAGATATTACGTCAAAAGAAACGTATGGTCAACCCATTTTTGAAGAAAAATGCGTGTTTTTCACCTTTTTTCAGCGAAAAAATATATAAAATGCCACCAAAAGCATCAGAATGATTTTACTGTATGTCATTTTGCAACTCCAGCAAACAATATTTGCAATTTCCACATTTTCCCGATAAATTTGAATTTTTAGCAAAAACCAAGATGGCGGCCATCTTGGCGGTCATTTTGGATGATGTCACGGACCTCCAGCAGCGCCCTAACCCATAATATTTACCTTATCTTGTAGAGAACATCTCGGGCTATCTATTAGATGTAAAATATTTCCGAAATATTGCAACATCGCAAAATCCAAGGGGGGGGGGGAGGGGGGGCGTGCAACACCTCCCCTCCCTTTTACCACGGTTGGGGTATAAGTTTGCGTGTACGTCCGAGTATAATTCTAACAAATCTCATATTGTACATATTGTGGAATGTTATTCTCATATGATTTCAGGAACTAAAATTTATGGCACAGTGACCGTGGATGCTGAGTTTAAGCCAGGCATGGAAAACATAAACAGTGAAAGTGCAAAAGAATTTGAAAATTCCTTCAAGAAAGAGGTATTTATTTGAATTTCGATGATCATCTAGTTATCTTATGTATGCTTATTCCTCCATTATGCATTTCCTTATCACCTTGTTTCAAGTTTTGTACGGTTCATGTTTCAGTCTCGTTTTCTCCTAAAGACATTGTTTCCACGAGTTTTTTTATCACTTTTCGCGACATTGCATTTTCGCAATTGCGCTATTTCATCTATATCAATAAGCTACATAGTAACTCCTGGCTACCGAGTGATTTTATTAACAAAAATGCAATTAAACACAAACTGGAAGAACTATGTTCAAACATTAGTACTTAAACGTGTATGATTGTACTACAGGGTTTTCGTTTGAGGCCGGAGGCCAGACGTTTCGTCCGGTCGTTTTCCATTCCACGTCCGGTACTTTGATACCAATATTTGGGAGTTTTTTTTTATTTTATTTATTATTCACATCCGGTGCTTTCAGAAATATGTCCGCTACTTTACAAAACTGTTGAAAAACCTGCAAACTGTACATTATTTTTTTTTAAAACATGGAGTATATGACTGTATACTTTACTGTTGATATATTGTATGTAGGTATTCTGTCACTACTAATAAATTCGCTATTTTGAAGACAACTAACAGTTCACGATTGTGCGACACTTAATTGTCTTCAAAATAGCGAATTCGTTTAACATTTCAAGGTGGCTCCCTAGAGTTGTACGAAAAGCATCTGCACTAACTGTCATGAGTTACAAAGTAAAGCCGAATTTAATGGTCTTTCAATTTTGGCTCACGAGACTTACTAGTAAGGATACCTTTTGTATCATGCCGAATGGGATTTTCGCTATACTACTCGCTTTTGCCAGACTTGTTCTGCTACAACTACCAGTTTTTGCTCGTACGACGTCATAATGCAACGATCTATTGGCACGAGAATAAAACAAGTGAAATCCTCGGTAGGAAAAAAAGTTGGCGACTGGTACATTTACCCACAATTCTTAGCGCACAAAAACCTTAACAACGTTCATAAAAATGTAAAGAAAAGTTATAAAACCTTCAAACCTGGTCTACACATTGTCCTTAAAGAATAATCATGCGACATCACGTCTGCTGTACACGTTCGACGTACTATATTAATGAAAGAAAAAATTCGTGTCCCGAGCAGGATTCGAACCCACGTCTCCCCCTATACTAGTCGGGCTTGATATCCACTACACCATCGGGTCACCACTAGGCTATGAAACGTACTATGAAAGAAAAGTGTTCCATGGATTGGCCACGTTCTATCTACC
The DNA here is from genome assembly GCA_022457155.1 of Cladopsammia gracilis. NCBI lineage: Eukaryota > Metazoa > Cnidaria > Anthozoa > Scleractinia > Dendrophylliidae > Cladopsammia > Cladopsammia gracilis. The sequence continues at coordinate 230,710 of JAJGOT010000512.1, read as the reverse complement.
AACATCAATAAGTTGCCACTTATCCAGCGTGGTGACCCGATGGTGTAGTGGATATCACGCCCGACTAGTGTACGGGGAGACGTGGGTTCGAATCCTGCTCGGGACACGAATTTTTTCTTTCATTAATATAGTACGTCGAACGTGTACAGCAGACGTGATGTCGCATGATTATTCTTTATGATGTTCTAACACGTTCTTGGCTTCGACACATAGGATTATTCAGACATTGTCCTTAGTACTGGAACAAATATTGTAAAACTTTGGCTTTCTTTGTGCCTTATGTGCTGTGTTAGGTCCGCAAGGTATTGTGGTAAAATGAACAGCCGCCATCTTTTTTTCCTGCGGTGGATTAGGCTTGGACCAGCCAACCACTCATGACCGCCTTAGTGAGGCGCCTGCCTTACAGTTGATTTTAAAGAGTCATATACTTTACATTTTCCTTTCAGTTTGACAAAGTGAACAGAAATACAGCCAGCTATAAAGGCTCAGAATTTATTAGATACAGGTTGGTGACATGTGCGGTTTGTTTTTCTTTCTTCTTTGAGTTTTGATTTGTTGAGCGTTTACGTTTACTTTTCGTGTTCTTTATTAACAGCAATGGCAGTATAATCGTCTACTTTGTGCTGCACTTTAACGTTCCTGTCACGACAAACGAAGGTATTATAAACTTGAAAATTGCTCTGAAAAGTGGAACCATTGGTCCCTACAAAATACGAAGTTTAAAAACAGTCGAAGAATTCAAAACGGTTCACTCCACCATACCTTCAGCACCAACTACAGTTACGTCTGCTGCACCAGTATCTCCAGGGGAGAGGGTAGATGCGGACGCTCCAGGTGAGTGAATGCATGCTGGTAGTCATACATTCAACTTTCACTACGAGGAACAACATCATGGACAGAACCGACTGTCCGTGTCCTAGACAGGTGTCAGTCGTTACCACCAAAAATAAGTTACGACTGAAGTGCGCTAAAAGCTTTCTTTAGGTGTCCGTTTTAGGCTTCTGTTTTGTATGGAAAGAGCTTGACGGTGTTCTAGACAATAAAGCTTCTTTTTCACTAGCGACTCAAACACGAGCGCAAGCATCAGCAGATTCTTACCAAATAAAAAGAAAAATGTCGCAAGCATAAGTTAAGCACAAAATACTTACAATTGCACATAATTTAGCTTTCCAAGACATAAGTAATGTCACGCCCAAGTGCTTCCTTTTGATTCGCTTATGAAAATCAAGCTCAAGCGATCGCTTGCGATAAATCACAAGGATGGTTAGAACCATAATCTGTTAAAGGCTAGTTACCATATGATCGCCTTGGATCGCCTTATAGTTGACCCTTGGCTAGCGATGTAGTGATCGTTAGTCATCGTTGCCGGCATACTGCCCAAAATCTCTCATGCGCTCTGATGATGTAACTATCTAATGTATTCTCGTTCTTCCGCCATTACGCGTTTCTTTATCGCGTTGTTTTGAAACCTGCTGCAGATTCCCGTTTCAGTCTCTTGTTTTCTTAAAAAACTTTATTTCCACGAGTATTTTTATTACTATTCGTGACATTTCATTTTCACGATTGCGCTATTACAGCTATTACATCTATATGAATAAGCTACGTAGTAACTCCTTGCTACTGCATGGTTTTACTAACACAATTGTCATTACTGAAATGACCATGTTCAAACACTAGCACTTAAACGTGACTAAACCCTATGATGCTCCTCATCTTAGCTTTATTAGGTTAACTTCAACTTCAACTCATGCACTCTCAATTGATTTGAGCAACTCTGTCTGACTAGCGTTAATGAATATTTCAGCGAAGTGTAATCAGTGCGCTTGAATAGTTCCAAAAGCGAAGGACAAATTTGCCAATCCTGTGAACATTGTTTCTATTTATTTTAGATGGACCTCCGTGGATTATTATTGGTGCTGCCGTTGGTGGAGCAGTGGTGTTGGCTGTCATCATTGGAGTTGTAGTGTGGCGGGTGCGAAAGAACAGTAAAGGTGAGTAAAGATTACTCAGGATGATTATTCCCATTCTCTTTATAACAATAAAGAAATAAAGAAAACTTCTAGTGTTGTTACTCTTGCGAAATACGAGAAGAACCTTGTTCTTTAGCTTTACTTTTAATATTGGCGAATTGGACTAACGCCTGAAATCAATGTAGGCTTTGAAATTATGAACCATACGCCACAATACTTGGCCATTTTATTGAGTTCGTTAGGTTATCAGTTTATTTTCGATACAGCAAATAACGCCATGAATTCTATTTTTGGCCAAAAAGTGTTCGAAATTATAAGGCACACTGTACTTGTATAGAAGAGGTGTTGCGCTGTATGAGGAAGTGCTAACAATTAAAAAAGTGTTTTTATTTGCATTTTAACTACTCTTTACTGCTCTTTCAAATAGCTGATAACGTTTTTGTTTTTGTTTTCTTTTCATTTATGTTTCGTCGACGTTAACGTGCCTATGTGAATGTATGTTCTATAATTTAGAAGGTGGAAACGAAGCATTGTGAGTATTGCTTTTTCGTATGTATTTTATAGTGGCTATCCAAAATATTCTCTTAGTTTATACATGTAATTTAAATAGGCAATGCTGTCATGGAGATTTTGATGTTCTTGGGTCAAAACTGCCCTCCATTGAATCTTGATACCTTTGCCAGACACGAAATGCTTATGGAACACTTAAAGCAAGACAACAAGTGGATTTTTGAAGAGAGAATATATTTAACTATTATAGCGCTCAAGCTTGCGTGATATCGCCTAATACTTAGCCGACGAGGCCGTAGGCCGAGTCGGCTAAAATTAGGCGATATCACGCAAGCTTGAGCGCTATAATAGTTTTATAATTCAACACATTGATAACAAAGCACAGTTTGAAGAAAAAATATCGCCGACAAGCCTTTTATTTAAAAAAAAAGCTTACAGATGTTTTACCGCGCGAAACTTGCAACATCACACAGTTCATGAATGAAAGTGGCGCCTTTGTCAATATTGTCCAAGCTTGAACACTATAACTGTTTTATAATTCAACACATTGATAACAAATCACAGTTTCGAGAGAAAAATCATTGAGATTTACAACCTTTCATTAGGTAAAAAGGCTAACTACAATATTTTACCTCGCACCATTTCTTAAACAACAAGCAGTGAATGCCGAAACTTTTGCCAAGCTAAAATTAATTTAGCGTACACAAACAGTTGACAGTTTCTACGAAGAGCTTTCGTCTGCTCAAAGAACGGGACAGAGTAGTAACTACAAGAATTAAAACACAGTAAAATGGCATAGAATGTCTTAGTTACAAGTGTTTCGTATCTTAAAAAGTTCAATTCAAAATCAAAACAAATTGAACAAACACACGGCTACGAACCTAAACATAGCGGCGAAAAGTCGGAAAGAACTACAGCGTGGATGGTAAGCTTACAAAAATTCACAGCTAAAGGATACAAGAAACGGTTAAAACATCGTACCTGTAGTTGATTTGGCTTTTTAGTCCCTTCCATAAGCACCAAATTTTCAAACATCGAAGTACGAGCTGAGTCGATCAATGTTGTTTACAAACTTGGAATGCTCATTTTTTAGCTCCCACAGCCGTAATGACGAGATCAGAAACTTTTCTGAGGAAACATCAAGTCTATATCATATTCCAGAGGTGATTACCAAAGGAATTTCACGAAAATTGTGCTCCTACATTCACTTCTTGTCGAGCGGTTAAACTTTGAACCAGTTTTCATTTAACTACGCCAAGAAACACTGCGACCGCGACAACGCGAAAATTTCGCGCCTTTTTTGTCCAATCATGTGAACAGTATTTTTCTCTTTTATTTTCTTCTCTTTTTTTCTTTCTTTTCCCTTTTTTAACTAATAGTTCACGCACTTTTTCGCCCAAAAACACGAAATTGCAGGCAGCAGTCATTTTCACTTTCCTTCAAAATGTGAAATTTACCGCCATCGCTGGTTATATGTCATGTAGACATAACGTCTATCGACAACTTTTTTACCATATTTGGGCAGTGTATCAATGTGTTGAATTATAAATTAATATATATATATATAGTTAGGCTTGGCCTAACAGCGTCGCCCTCTGAAGACCCTCTGAACACGCTTAACTAAGATGAAACTTAACTTAGGTGAAAGATCGGAAGCACAGGAATTAAGATTGACGACCGGGCTATTTTTCAATTTTAGCAATTCTCAAAAACAGTATTACCCGACCGTCTGCACATTACATTTAGACCGTACAAAAGTTCACAAAAACAACTTTTTCTCTGTCTAGAATAACTATTACGACTATTTTCCGAATAAAATACAGTTGTTGCTTGTCAAAAAATGCCCGAGAAACTGATTTGGAAATCAAAAATGCAAAAATACACAAACCCATTTGCGTAAGGCGACGCGAGTATAAAATCTAAGTCTTGTTTTGTTTACATAAAATCGCTTTTCAGTCTATGTAATGAATGAACAAACACATAAAAAATGGACAACACAATCTTCTTTCGAAAAATTTTATTGAAATCTCCCCGGCATTGGTTTAAGCTTATGTTTAAAAGCAAAACGCGTACCATTTATAGCGCATCGAGGCCGAGCCGCGTCTTCGATGAAATTCAAGAAATTAATACAGCTGAATTTAAGCTACACGTTTATAAACAATTATCCAAAACTAACGAGGACACAAACAAAATGTCAATCACAGGTTGATATCAAGATAAATTCCCATCGAAAAATGTAATTTGTTTTACCTTTAAGTCCCTCGCTTGCTTGAAAATTCTTTAAATCTCCGCGTTGGTTCTGAACTCCGTAATAAAAACAAACATCTCCCGCATTGATATAAACGTATGAAGGTCCTCGAAGCAAAATTTTATCCCTGAAAGCTCTTCTTTTTCCACTAAAGCGGCTTCGGAGGATTCCTAACTTAGTATCCCTGTCTTGAGTAGCAAACAACGAAAAATTCAGTGTTTTCCCAGCTGACGTGACATTCGGCCGTCGTACGCGTATGTTTTGCGACGTCATACGCACCCGCGATCTAACCCTGCCCAGCACACGAAGCGACGCGCCTGCGAAACATTCCGCTAGCCATGACCATGAAAAAAGAACGGGCATAGGTTCTATGAGTATGGTGCTCCGTCGGTCCTTCGACCCGCGTGCTCCGCTATGATCAGAGTTTCAATGAGTTTTCCCAAGCATGTCCAATACTCTCGACTAGATTCCAGTGGACAAAACCTGGAGTCCAATGGAGTCTAGTCGAAAAATGAAACCGGAAGTACAATCGAGTCCACTTGAGTTACCGGAAGTCTAGTCACAAGATAAAAACGGAAGTGTAAACAATCCAGTGGTATCCCCTTGCTTTCCATCGGAAAACCGGAAGTCAAGTGGATGAGATGGATGAGGGGGTCGACAGTCGTTCCGATGGAGTCCATCGGATCCATTGGAAACGAAAAGATTCCGATGGAAAAGTACATTTTCTATTCGTGAGAGACTTAGGAAAATTCCACTCGGGGTCGAAAGTCGTTCCGATGGAGTCCATCGGATCCATTGGAAATGATTAGATTCCGATGGAAAAGTACATTTTCTATTCGTGAGAGACTTAGGAAAATTCCACTCGGGGTCGAAAGTCGTTCCGATGGAGTCCATCGGATCCATTGGAAACGAAAAGATTCCGATGGAAAAGTACATTTTCTATTCGTGAGAGACTTAGGAAAATTCCACTCATATTGGATGAGGGGGTCGAAAGTCGTTCCGATGGAGTCCATCGGCTCCACTACGCATGTAATATACCTCGTTCTTTAAGCCATGACAACAGACAAGCATGCTACACATGTAATATACCTCGTTCTTTAAGCCATGACCCGAGATAAGCACGCTACACATGTAATATACCTCGTTCTTTAAGCCATGACACCAGACAAACATGCTACACATGTAATATACCTCGTTCTTTAAGCCATGACACCAGACAAGCATGCTACACATGTAATATACCTCGTTCTTTAAGCCATGACACCAGACAAGCATGCTACACATGTAATATACCTCGTTCTTTAAGCCATCACCCAACACAAGCACGCTACACATGTAATATACCTCGTTCTTTAAGCCATGACCCAACACAAGCACGCTACATACGGGTTATATAGTTCGTTGATTAAGCAACGACCTGAAACAAGCGCGCTACTTCGACTACAGATGCTTCCGATCGTCCCATTCTTCTACTCCACGACTGCGTTCTACGATTATACTGAAAGGTGGTACATAAAATCTGCAATAAGCATCCGTTTCTAAGATTTTTCTAATTTCGACCCTCTCAGCACCAGTAGAAAATTTTAAAACAAAACAGGACCATTATTTTTGGGTTCACACTGATATAAATGTCCTTTAGCTTTTTATGCCGTTGCGCGTCATTTTGCTGCGTTAAGTATGTTATGCTGGTCACGTTTATGTATGTATGCGCACAAAACATCATGTTGGCATACGCATAAGATTGATACTGATGTTTAATTTTGCACTTATGCTTAATACGTTTATGCCTGTTTTCACTGGAAAACAGGCATAAGGCACAGTGAAAACCAGGCTTTAATGCATGGATATTTTTGTATGCATATAGTTCCAGAGAAAATGAAATAGAACACAGTGATATAGAACACCACGCTCATGAACAAAGACCCACGAAGGTATGTATAGTGCTTCACTAATCTTTGTTAAGTTTCTTACTTTAAATATATATCTCTTTTTACTTCTATGTGCTCAAAACTGCTAATTTGTTGCATAATATCACAGAAGCCGTTGGAAAAAAAGAAATCAATTTTACATATATCTAACATACATTCTAACGTGTGTTCAACTGTCAAGTTAGCACATGTAAAAGGGTTTATTAATAGCTTTTAAACTTTTGTTTCAGAAAAGTAAATTGTGTGTATGGGGTGGGGGGGGGGGGGGTGGTGAGGGAGGAGGCAATGTGTACAAGGCATGTTAATCATAGGCGTACAATGGGAGCATCATATTCCCTTTTAACACATGACATGCTTAAGGGGACCGAGAGCGCACATTTAACACATGCCTCGCTTCTGTAAAGAGATGAAATGTCCGCTACAACACCAGAACCAAGCAATTTTAGAAGTAATGCTTTTACCAAAAGAATGCTTCGATCGGACATTTAACAGCTCAGCTTTTAATTTACTTAAATTACTTATTTTTTCAACAACAACAGAAACCTGGAGAGGTGCTTTATGCTGATCTGAGTGATCTGAATCCAAGACAAGTTCCGAAAAAATCTACATATCCCGAACCCGTCCCTACAATAAAAAGACCAGCTCCTTATGCTAGGACAGATTACGCTGAAATCACTCATTTTATCAAGGCGGATGATACTGAGCTGCAAGAGGTGTGGCCTCGGAATGGAGAGAGAGGGTCATTGAAAAATATGCAATTGTTTATTTAAGAAACCTTTTGGTTGGCTAACTCTCATTTGCCTGGTTATTTTCCTAATTGTTTAAACTACTGTAATAGTTAAATTGTTAATCAGGGCCGGGTGAATTTGCTTGAATTATATTTGTAATATAATTTAGGTTATATTTTATTACGAACCAAAAATGTTTATAAGTAAGAGGCATATTTTTCAGTATCTCGCTTTGATCGTACTTTACAGCTAGACGGTTCGAGTTTATCTAGGTATTCTTTAACCATGAGGGTGCCTGTTATTGGATAAATAATAAATAATATACTATTAAGTAAATAAAATAGAATTAATAATGGTGGGTTTATTTCAAACAATACTAATGCAAGTCTGTAAAATAAAGAACCGTGTACAGTGTATGTGGAAACATTAACAAGTTTTCAACTTTGCTCAGAAATATGTCATAGAATTAGTCCGTAATTTTTGCTGTTGCAATAGTTTTCAGAATCGTTATTATTTATTAAAAGTAATACTTCACAAATGAGAAACTTGATCATGATATGTAGATTGCGTCCACCGCTGAACATAATTCTACTTGGGCTTTGAAATAAAATTTAAGTGAAGGCAACGCCGTGCTGTAAAGACTGACGCCTCGCCTCCACGTATGTTTTTTTATCGATTTTACTTTGAAAACGAACTTAAGATTTGTTATGACGGCTAGAGCTTCCGTCTACACGTAATAAAAGGACCAAAATGCATAGAAGAACGGAAGATCCTCGATCTTTTGTCAACAGTGAAAATGAACGGCATTAGGCTGGATGGAAAACGTTTCGAAAAACTCGTTTTCTAATAAAAGCGACCGTACGTGTAGACGGGGCAAAATTGTCTCTGCACCATGTTTCCGGGCGTAACGAAAATCATTACACAGGATTTTTACAATAGTTTTATAAATGTTTATTACGAAAAGGTAAATTAAGAAAGTTGATATGTAATATAAAAGGATAACATGTCCAAACGGTTTACAACCCTTTTTGTACATCATTAATGTTATAACGTTGCACTTATCGTGGAAATGTTCGTTCTAACTGCCTGTATGTAATTATTACATCGTTTTTATTTATGCTTTTAATAAAGTTGTGTTGCTATTGTTGTACTGTGTTCTTTTATGACAATAATCAGATGGTGATGTGACGATGATGACGACGATGATTATGATAAAGATGGCGATGTGATGATGATGATGATGATGATGATGATGATGATGATGATGATGGCGACGTGATGATCATAGTGTTTGATTGGTTTGCATTAAAAATAATGTTGGATTTGAATAGGCCATTTGCACGATGACGTCATTTGACTACTACTACCAGAATCCTTCAGTTTTTTGTTTTGTAGTGCAAATTAGGGCTATTGTTATTTAAACCGCACTGGGATTACAAAATTTAAAAAAGAAAGGAAAAACGAAATGAATTCTGGTAGTAGTAGTCAAATGACGTCATCGTGCAAATGGCCTATTACATTTGTTACCAGATCCAAAACGGACAGTGATGAACTGTTTGGCAAGAATTAGGCAGATAACTTCATTATTTTGCACTGTTCGTCTATTAGATTATTTATAATGATGGTTTGCCAATAAAAACGAGAAATTTGACAGTGGTGATTTAAAATGTGCAAAAAGTATCAATCAGTGAATCTCATTTATAAAAGAGAGTAACGGAAAGAAAAAAGCCAAAAATACTTCATTGAAGCTTCAATCACCAGCTTTATAGAATATTTAAATTACAAAATCTAAAAATATGTGTTAAAAAAAAGTATTTAATACCTTTGTTTTTTGGTGTACTGCTTGAATACGCTATTGATAGTTAATTCAGACAGCTAATACCTGATTAAACGGTGTTACAAATAATTCTAAATCCGTTGTAATAAATGTTATTGTCGAAAGCAATAGCACATTAAACTAAGTTACATTCAATAATGACTACAATGCGGCTAAGCAAAAAATATAGTAAAACGGGTCACATTTCATATAATAGTAAATGCAAATTGAGCGTTTGTATAAGTAGAGCTGCAATAGCTTAAATTCAGCCTAAGAAAACTATAACAGATTTTCTTGGATATACAAACAATAGGGAAGCTGCCGTCTTGGTTAAAACGAAGAGCATGGCTATAATATAGATAACATGGCAGGCGCATTGTCATGTTGGCCATCTGCAACCAAAAAAAAAAAAATGAACACGAGTGCATTTCGCGATTTACTGTATGGGCACGAGTGATGTTTTGAAAGATTTCAACATTGCCTAGCCCTAGGCGAGTGCAATTTGAAAACTTCCAAAACATCACGAGTGACCATAAATCACGAATTGCACGAGTAGTTCATATGATTTCTTGTTTATAATATTTTTAACAAAATTTTGCTGAGGCCGCCGGCCACGGTACATGCGCGCTCTTGTGTACACGAAACGCTTCAAAAATTTCAAATGCTTACATGTCTTATTTTAACCAATCAATAACAATCTTTTGATAGATAAACCAAGCTTGATATTATAATTTGAAAAAGTATTTAAGCTTCAACTTCCACGCGTTGAAAGTAAAAAGTAAGCGCAAAAGGTTCGCATTCGTTCTGCAACTTTCATATTGCAATTTATAACCTAGATTTGCACTCTATAACCTATTTATGCATTCGTCATTTACCAATTAGAAACTGTATATTTTGTTGAGTATAATGTAATGCAAGTTACTATGCATAAGCAAAGAAATTATTACCAAAACGGGCCATTTCTTCCCGTTTACATTAATACAAACACTTTAAACCTCGCTGTCATTACAAAAAAGTATACTAGTTATATGTTTCCTTTAAATGCAAAAAATGGATTTGAGTTATAGTTGTTTACACGTTCAAATCCTCCACTTTTGCGTACAACTGGTTGTCGTAAATGTGCATGTTGATCAGCTTCTGTGAAGGGAACAAAAATTAGAAATTATTGGAATTTATTGAATTCTTATTCGTGTAATCATTTAACACGCGCTAAGTGCTGGAAATATATTCTTAATAAACGGAAATGGGATGCAACATCTCAAAGTAAAGATAAGTGACTGCTCTTGCAAAGTGGCGCGAAAAAAGACGCGCTTTGGGGAAATTTATTTAATATGTTAATTCATTCGCATATACGTCGTTATGCATAATTATACCATTCCGCAATTAATTCCACATGCCATACCGCAGAGTCATTCCTCCTTACACTCTCGCCGATGCAATTTTCCCTCTCGTAAAGTTCGTAAACAAGCAATGCCATTTTAGCGACACTAAGAAAATTTTTCACCAAGTTTCAAATTATTTTTTCTATCAGAAAAAGAAAAATGCAACTAATTACTTAGAATCGAAACCGAAACCTCTGCATGCTAACATTCCTCCTTCACCACTAGACCACTGGGTTCATCCGGCAAACCCAAGAAAAATTTAAATATTAAAGATGCTTTTCTTAATGATACATCTATAACCCTAACCCTATCCGTAGATCTAACCTAATCGCGATTCTAGCTTAGGTCTAATAGAGCAGTTTTCAATTGAGTGTCGTAAAACCAAAACCAAAGTAATTACTCTGACCAATCACAGCAGTCGTAAACAATCCAATTAACTAATCAGAGCTCGAAGCAATTACATGTCGGCGGCGCCAAGCGCGGGAAAACGCGTGCGTCACGATTGGTTTTGGTTTTACTTCTGATTGGTCAAGAAAGTGGCGCGAGATTTTTTAGCCAATCACAAAGCGTAGCAATGCAAAACCAAAGCAATTGTGTAATCACTTTCGACACTCAATTGAAAACTGTTTTAATTATCTAATAATGATAGCCTATTCTCATCCCATTCCAGGCATAAACTATAGAGAAACGGCGTCGACCATTACAAAAGGCTTGGTTACTAATGAATGTTAATGATGGCATCGGCCGTTAAAAATGGCATCGCTTGTTCACGAAAGGGAAATCTAAACTATTTAATTACGCTTTTGCTTCACAATATTGAAAGAACAGTAATGCCTTAATGTTTGTGTTTTCTAAATCCTGTTTTTTAAAGCACGAAACAATGCAATCAAAATAAGAAGCGCTATGCTTAACAAGTCAGCCTCAGGAATGTACTTTATAATATGATACAAAAGTGTTACTACCAGCTCTAGCGATTATTTTAAATTGTAATATAAAAAAGACCAAACGTTGTGTTGTTATTTTAGAAACAGATCGCACCTTGTGTTGGTTCTCCATATCTTTTAGCTGTTTTGTCAAAGCAGTGAACGATGGTCTTGCTTGTGGTTCATTTTGCCAACAATTCATCATGATTTGATACCTGGAGAAAATAAATGCACCTAATTTAGTGTTTTGGAAGATAGTACACGAGGATATTTTACGACTAATGTGAATAATAAGTAAAATTTCCGCGCGTACTCTATCTGCTAAAACACCGCACTGATAATCGTTTTTGTTATTCCATTGCATATATTTGTATTTTCCTGTTATAACAGTATCTATTTATTCAGCTAGTGTATTGTAACTCTCTTAGTCTGCGTATGGCGGCGGATTTTACAACGTAAACGCTTTCTCAATTGTGCGTGTTTTGTTGCCTTATACGGTATTTCAGAGATGGCTCAAACTGTTAGTGATAAGCCGGTTGGAAACCTGTAGTTTGTGGTTGTTAAAAATAAACATACAAGTTCTGATGACTTTCTTTTCCCCTTTTACTTCTAAAAACATTGCATTTTTATTAATACAGAGTTAAGTGTGTCATTTACAATTTATCATCGACGTGTTGTGGTTTAGGCATCCTATACCCTTCCTGAAGCATATTTGCAATTTTCCTGCCATCCATTCGTGGATACGGCGAACCACCTGAAAATAAATTTTAAAGATGGCTTTGGTTCGTCTTTGACAAAACTTGGTGTGTTGCAATCCATTTAAACAACATTGCTAACAGGCCACATGGAATTGGACCCACGTAGTACATTGATATCAACGATGAATAGCTTTGGAGGCATTATTAGTGGTTGTGACATAACCAAACACTGGTCTCAAATCCTACACAGGATTTTCGGACAAATAATTCAAATGTTTTACTATTTTTTTTTTAATTATAGCATGTGAAAATATATCATCTACCTTGTCTCCGTTATACCTCGTATACATCATTAAACGGAGATTCAATGTTTATAAAGTAGAAATCCAACTTACCTATAGTGCAAATCTCATAAAGGACAACGCCATAGCTCCATCTATTAAAATAAATAAAATAAAATAAAATAAAATAAAATCATCATAAAATAAATAAAATAAATAAAATAAATAAAATAAATAAAATAAATAAAATAAATAAAATAAAATAAATAAAATAAAATAAATAAAATAAATAAAATAAATAAAATAAATAAAATAAATAAAATAAAATAAAATCATCATAGCTCCATAGCTCCAAATAAACAAATTGGAACATGACATTAGCAAAACAACTCACAAATATCTCCATTACTTTACCAAAAATAACCACAAAAATAAACATATTTTTCACAATTCAGCATTGGATTTACTCACATGTCGCTCTTTGTGGTGTAAGTTCCAAACAACAGTGCTTCATACGCGGTCCACTTCACTGGCAGACGACCCTAATAGTTACACAATGAATAACATTACATGGAACAATGAAAGTCAGGAACCTTTTTTAAAAAAAAAGTTTTTCTTACTTTTTATTTTTTTATTAATAATCGGGGATGGTTTTATAATAAAGCATTAGGTATAAATGTTACTTTGTTATTAGATCTCAGGTACATCAACCGATCCTAGACATATGCTGTATTTGCAGCTTGTTACCTTTGTCTTTCTTTCATAGATGTTTTCCTGTTGCACATCTCTAGCCATTCCAAAGTCTGTCACTTTACAAATTTCTTTTTCTCCAACCAGCACATTACGAGCTGCAAGATCTCGATGAATGATCTGCAACGAAATAGTTATTAGAAATTAACGTCCAACACTCGAACGGGGAATTGAACAAAGATAAATACATGAACTTCCGGAGAATGTAAAACTGTGAATAAACAAAGTTACTGAAAAGAACTAAAAAATTTGTCTGACAAACAGACGAAACATTACTTTACCATTTAAAACAAAACGTGTAAATATTTTTTTCGCTCGAAACCAGACTTTTAAATTCCACAATTTTTTTTAAATATTGACATTACGAAGAATCTTCCAATGAAACAATTTCGTAAATCCCAATTAAAAAATAAGATTTACTTTATTTTATTTTATTTCATTTTACATTTGCCACATAAAATAAATATTACAAAAAGGAAAAGAAAAAAAATACTAACATTGCAAATTTACAGGGCAGGAAGAGCTACAAAAATAGTTCAAAATTAAATGTAATATAATATGGTTGCCGAAATGTAGCAAAATTCGAAAAAATATATTTTCATTCGATAAAATTTATTTTCATTCGATAAAATATATTTTCATTCGATAAATAATATATTTTCCTTCGATAAAATATATTTTCATTCGATAATATATTTTCATTCGATAAAATATTTTCATTCGATAAAAAAATTTGTTCGATAAAAAAAATATTTTCATTCGATAAAATCACGTGGTATCATAAGGCCTGGTCACTTGGCTTAAACATGGCGACGGACGAAGATGATTCCCTCAGCGAATCCCTGTGGGAAGACTTTTTTTCAGGGCTTGTCCCCTACTCAACATCTAAGAGTATATAGTTCGAATGTTAACTTGGACTTTTCCTCAGCAGCAGTGTTATTTAATCAGTTGGACATAACGTTATCAGTTCTTAGAAGTGTTTCAGACGCTGTTGTAAATATGGCGAATTTTGACCAGTTCCAAGAACTTTGTTCATGCTTTTCTGAAATTCACTTGTATTGGTGGAATAGGATGGCTGAAATTGGAAGGAGAAACACAAGCATGGCCGATATGGGTCCGCGTTCTGTCGCCGTCAGTGGAGCAGGAAGACCATGATTTGTAATTGCACAGGAACTTTTGGAAAACTTGAGAAGCCTAGGTTGCACTTGGATACAAATAGCTCGCATGCTGCACGTTTCCCGAATCCCGATGGACCATTCAACGGAGAGTGGTGGAGTACGGATTAAACTGTGGAAGCGTGATATGTATCCTCTTATGATAGTGTCTAGTTGATCGTCATTTATATCAGACCACCTTCCACAGTTTAATCCGTACTCCACCACTCTCCGTTGAATGGTCCATCGGGATTCGGGAAACGTGCAGCATGCCAGCTATTTGTATCCAAGTGCAACCTAGGCTTCTCAAGTTTTCCAAAAGTTCCTGTGCAATTACAAATCGTGGTCTTCCTGCTCGGCGACAGAATGCGGACCCATATCGGCCATGCTTGTGGTTCTCCTTCCAATTTCAGCCATCCTATTCCACCAATACAAGTGAATTTCAGAAAAGCATGAACAAATTTCTCGGAACTGGTCAAAATTCGCCATATTTACAACAGCGTCTGAAACACTTCTAAGAACTGATAACGTCATGTCCAACTGATTGAATAACACTGCTGCTGAGGGAAAGTCCAAGTAAACATTCGAACTATTGCACTCGCAGATGTTGAGTAGGGGGGGGGGGGGGGCAAGCCCTGAAAAAAAGTCTTCCCACAGGATCATCTTCGTCCGTCGCCATGTTTAAGCCAAGTGACCAGGCCTTATGATACCACGTGATTTTATCGAGTGAAAATATTTTTTATCGAACGAATTTTTTTATCGAATGAAAATATTTTATCGAATGAAAATATATTATCGAATGAAAATATATTTTATCGAATGAAAATATATTATTTATCGAACGAAAATATATTTTATCGAATGAAAATATATTTTATCGAATTAAAATATATTTTATCGAATAAAAATATATTTTATCGATTGAAAATATATTTTATCGAATGAAAATATATATTTTTCGAATTTTGCTACATTTCGGCAACCATATATTAAGTGACTTAACTTTGATAGGTAGAGTGGCAAGGAAGCCCAATGGAAGCTAAAAAGCTTGTAGAAATTGGGCTACTCATACTTAATTATGATTTAGTGTAAGCTGCCATATCATGGTCAGGCGAGTTTAATTTATAGCTCTCTCGATAAGGTATTTTTTTAATGAAGTCTTGAAACTAGAGTAATTTGTCAGTTGCGTACGATTATGGGGAAGGGAGTTGCATAGTTTAGGTCCTAGATGAAGGACTATGAACTGTTTAATGTTTGTTCTACAGAAACAAACATTTGTGTGTTTGAAAAATAGCAAGAGACTCCTTTTGTCGGTTGTAAGAGAGCTGCGCCACTTGCCGTTTGGACAAAAAATCAACTCGCATACTGTAGTTTTATCTATTTGCTATAATGCTTCTTGCAAATAAAAATGTCAATAGGGTATTACTTACAGATCGTGATGATAGGTAACTCATTCCATCAGCAATTTGCCACGCGAATTTCATCAGTTGCTGTGACGTCAGACTTGTTTGTGGTTTGATATCCGGGTCTTTGTAATAAGTGTCATTCAATCCACGGCTCTTTCTCAGGTAACCCAGGAGATCTCCATACGGGACATACTCAATCAACACCAGCAAAGGCTCTGATAAATTTAGAAGAATCAAGAATTATCATTAAAATTAGTAGGGAAGTTATAGACAAATTCCTTCTTTAGTACACTGGACAAAACAATTCAGCATTGGATTAAATGATAATAACTTTTAAATCCTTGACCTAAATTCCATTGAGAGAATCTCACAAATGGAAATTTTTTAAAATACCGTACCGCAGTGTTCACATTAAGACTGTAAAAAAGGCGGGAAAGTACGTGCCACTGGTAAGCTTTCGCGCCAAAAATTCGCCTGTGCAATGTTTATGTTTTCTAGTATCTGTAGATCGATTTATTGTTCCTAGGAAATAGTAAACTATACAAACTGTTATGATCTGTTATGTTTCCACGAATCATTAATAAGAATGGCAAAATTAATTAATTGTTCCAGTAATTTGAAACAATGAACAAAATAGATCCAAGGTGGAAGAAAGGGGCAGAACTAGAGCAGGCAAATGGGTGGGAGGGACGGGGAATCCTAACCAAGCCTGACACACCCAGCCAACCCTCCATCGACCTTCCGCAGGCACCACCCAAATCCACGACTTCCTTCCGGAACGGATTTTGAGTGCAAACGGCCAAGTATATCAAACAGCCTTTGTACTTATACATGCTTATTCAAAGTGTGAATTCCACATTTAGCCTACTTTCATGCCCTTAATCAATTCCAGTGGAACGTTAGTGCAGTTTGAATAGCCAAAAAATATATGGAGTGTGTTATGGATTATAATTATATTGCGAGGAATATACTTCTTGCAGTTATAAGTCGTCGAGTACTTCGGCGATGTATTTTTGCTCACAAGACAGAATGATTACCAACCAGTGTTCCCTTTTGCTCGTGTAGTACCCGTACTCTCATCCTTAGTAAATTCTCTGCACTGCCCAAATGACTTGTGAAAAATAGTTTGCAAGGGAGAGAAATCCATTATTTTGCGATAAAACGATCCCCGCAGTGGTTTTACCAAAGAGAAACCCACCTGCATAAAAAATTAAAGCTATAAATGCTATATAACGTTATAACTAGTCGAGCCCACAGCCTTCTGGTCCGAAACAATTCCAATTAAAAAACTTTACAGACTTTCATAACAACTATTGAAGTAATTGAAACATTTGCGAAGGTCTTTCATTAATATATCGTTTATCAGAATTTCGCATAATTTTATTTGATTTCAAGAATTTCTCGCACATGGTTATTTATTTAAATGGAAATAATGTGCAATTTACCAGATTCAGTGACGCATCCCAGGAGTTTGATGACGTGGCGATGAGGTTTAAGCGTCTTCATCACTTCAAGTTCTGATAATAAGTCCTTTCTGTCCGACTCGGGTGCGGTAGCTGAAAATTATGAATCGGGAAAATGATAACGGATGCAATTTTTTTAATAACCTCAGTGATGTAGCAGAGACCACTCTGAATATCATATTAATAGCGTTTGAAAACAAAATTGTCTGCCCCTTAAATATCAGTCAGAAAAATCATTATTTTAATGAACATTACGCACAACAACAACACCAACAACAACAAGCTTTGTTTGTACTTGAGTAAAATAAACTTAATATTTGATGGAAAGAAATGGAAATTTAAATATAGTACTGGCTACCTGTAATAACTATACGGGCTAAAGAAACAAGCAGCCAATTCAGATAATATTTCAGTTTGAAGAAAATATTCCAACTCATGACTCGCATTACATGTCAAGATTCATTTCAATTCTCCAACTGCTATTATTTATTCACAAAGGAACACACAAACTCATCACATAATTAGAAAAGGAAAAATCTAGATGTTTTACCTTTAAGCATTTTAACAGCAACTGTGGTCTTTCCTGGTCTGCCACGGAGATTTATTGCCGTTCCTTTGGCAACCTGACCGAAAGCACCTTTACCGATTACCTTTTCTATAGTCACGAGGTCTCTGACAACTTCCCAAGAACGCGTTGATGGATGAAGAGGCGCGTAATCAGCACTTTGAGATGGTCTTTGCACTTGTAAGGTACTTGGTACTGTTTGATCTGTGGGATCATTGCCAGATCGAGTTGCCTCTTGTAGGCCCATATATGTAGGGCCAGGGACAGTGGCCTGCTGAGTGGAATTACTTGGACGAAAATTGTCTGGTTCAACATCTTCCATGGGTATTTCATTCTGTCAAGAACAATGAATCGAGACTGTTTCTCCAGGAACTAGTCTATATTTGCAGTACATATTTCCTATATGCAAAAAAGTCAAAATACCTCAGGCCAATATTCGATTTTTATGGCTGAAAAATAGGGATAACATTGTGCTTAAATCAGAGTGAATTTGTTTCCACAATTGTGAAGAATTCAGGCTGATTTCATTCAATATGAGGCGACCAGCTCTGCATATGTTCAGAAAAACAAAACTTAATCACTCTCTGACAACCTTTTTTCATCTCTGAAGTTCGTGTTGTTTTGTTCTTATTAAAAGAAGGAACGAACGAGTGTAAGAGTTTTTATTACAAAATAAAACAAGAGGACAAAACAATTACCAACCTAGAGCCAAATAAAAGAATAAAGATATAATATATAAACTCACGTCATAGAATCCTGCATCCTTAAGGTGCACTTTATGTGTCCTGCGAATAACGATTATTTTATAAGTAAGAAAGTCGATTTCGATACTTTTCTTAAATTAAAAAAAAAACCTTTGTCACCTGAGTCAGATAAGGCCTTCCATCTCTATTTAAAATACATGTAAGTTATCTTTTAAGTTCAAACAAGTAACACAGGACGGATCTTTAGATTTTGGTGTCATTAGGAAAAAATTAAAGCTAACCGAAAGGTTAACTTGATCTTTAATTACCTTTAATTGTGACATTAAAGTTCCAAAAGGTTAAATCGACCTTTAATGAATCTTTAATTACCCTTATGTTAAACTTTAAGAACACCAATCTTTAAGCATCCTTTTAGTGGTCTTTTTCTCTATCCAAAATAATGAAAATAAACTCTTAGATTTTGACGTCTTTAATTTGGGATTAAAGTCACATTAAATTTAAACCTGATCTTTTGTTATCTTTAATTAGAACATTAAAGCTTGTGAAGGTAACTTGATCTTTAATGGCTCTTTGTTAACCTTTAGGGACCTTTAACCGCAGGCGTCTAAATCTGGAGAATGCTCGGTGCGGCAGTACAACAGATAGTGCAAGCCGTATTTATATACACATATTTATATATATACATATTTATATAGATACCATCGACTTGCATTTGCTACCGCTATTTCGTGGTACTGAGATATCATGGAGCGCGATGAAGCTAATGGTTATTTATATTGCCCTCATTGCGATGATCTCGTATCACGTTCAACCTTTAATAGACATCAAAGAAAAAGATACTCAGAAGCTTCAGCGAATGAGTGTGGAACATCTAAAGTAACTTCGCGCAATTCAGAATCTGAAACATGCGTGAAATGGTACACACCACATGAGGAGTCTACTAGTTTATGTGGCAATCCCATTAAAATCCGTAAAAACAAGTATAGCTGTCCGATCAGCCTTGCATTCAGTTTTAACTTTTTTGTTTATGCCGGTTCAAAGGATCTTTTCCAGATTTGCCTCGGTTGAACTTGAGCTAGGGGGGCAAAAACATATAGCGGTGTCAACAATAATCTGGAATGTGTACACTTATAACATCAGTCTCAATTGGTTGAACTTCCAACCGACATGATGCATGATTGCTAGTCAAAGTACACTCGGACCATTATGATTGACTCCCTCATGAAATGCCCTCATGGAATGCCTTCATGGAATGCCCTTGTAATACAGAACTCGTATAATAAACATACACAAAATGTTCTAACAATATTGCTAGGAATTGAAAAGGTGGCTCGACTAACACAGGTTTCCTTAAGATTTCAAGTTGCTGCCTGCCCTGGGGTAGACGGCTGTGACAAAGGTAGCCCCTCTCCACCCCCCCCCCCCCCCACCCCAACCCCAGAACGCTCAGAAATGCAATTTCCATTCAGCGTATCAAATTCTATGCCATGTATGATAATTTTCAAAGAAAGGTCACGTTTTCACACATTTTCAACTTTTACATGCAGGGAGTGATAGGCAGAGTAGCCGGTCTCTATTGAAACCCCCTGGACTGGATTCCTTATTTCATTAAATCCATTGCACTGTTGTTAATTTAAAAAAAACGCCTTTTATTGAAACATCACTAGTTATTATAATTTTCTACCTAATCTTTAACCTAGATTTTTAGAGCAATTCAGGGCTGGACCTGGTTATTTAAATGAAGTCTAACTTATGTTGTGTTCACACCAGGGTAAAACACATTTAGCCTTATCAGGAATGAAACACGTTTCACTATACAAAAGTGTTCACATCACTAAAAAGGAACATTGCAGGAATCATGATCGAAATATGTTCTTTCTAGAACCAGGCATAAATTGCATTTTAAGATAAACAACTAATGTTAACAGTTATATTAACGTTTTTCATTGAAATATGTTTACTATAAACATGTTTCGATGGTGGTGGGAACACAACATTAGACAGTGGTTTGATACAAAATACAAAAAAATGAATCATGATTTTTGTTGTCTATGCTGCATATGATTTCTTGACACTGATTACAGTAAACATGCATCGTTTAACTATTAGGGTCAGTTTAGACCACAGTTTTGTTGAACAAAAAAATAACCAGCCCTTACTGTTCGCACAAACTGAACTGACCACCCTCAGCTGGATTTCATAATTGGGAGCTTTTGAGCTCCTTATAATTTTTCTTTTGAAGAACCAGGATTCTCATTAAGTGTCGGCAACCGGCTAAAAAACCAGCTTCTTCGAATGAGCCGCCTACTTTTCAGTGAAAAGGCTTGTGTTAAACAAACTTGAATGTACAGTGAAAGTTGTACGTAAAACTAATGAACAGACAGGTTTCTCGTAATCCCTCAGTTGAGGGCTTTATGAAAGATGTCTTGCCAAAAATGCATGAAATGGCAATTCTGAGCAGCTAGATTTTCAAATTTTCCTGGGGGGCATGCCCCCAGACCACCCTAGAAATTGGCGTGCCTTCAGCACTCAATTGCTAAGCCGCCTACTACTATTATATCTCAACCGTCTACTCTAAAACTTAGTGAGAACCCTGAGAACAAACAGGCTTGTGCAATGTTAATAAATACATTCCACATGAAATGTCCATTGTAAATAAATATTTATTTCTCACAAGTCATTAGATTTTACTGATGTAAAGTGGCCAAGTAACTGTGGATTCTCTTGCTTGAGTCACATTTGTCCTAAGAATAACAGCAACACAATAATTTATTGTTAACAATTTATAGCACAAATATAGATGTATCAAGAGGGCATTAATTTCTTTAATCTGCACAAGGCACAGAAACTCAACCTCATGTGGCCACTCAAAATGGTACAGAGACCCAAAGATCTGGCAAAATGCCGCCACTCGTAAACTGTACCAAGCATTAAGATCTCACATGAAAAGCCTAGAAAACTAAAGCTCTCAATTTTAAACTTCAAAAAAATTTATAAAGCCAAAATCATTTTTAAATCTGATACTTCATGTGGCCACTCAAAATGGTACAGAGACTCCAGTCAAAGATCTGGCAAAATGCTGCCACTCGTAAACTGTACCAAGCATTAAGATCTCACATGGAAAGCCTAGAAAACTAAAGCTCTCAATTCTAAACCACAAAAAAAATTTATAAAGCCAAAATCATTTTTAAATCTGAAATTTCACGTGGCCACTCAAAATGGTACAGATACTCAAAGATCTGGCAAAATGCCGCCACTCGTAAACTGTACCAAGCATTAAGATCTCACATGAAAAGCCTAGAAAACTAAAGCTCTCAATTTTAAACTTCAAAAAAATTTATAAAGCCAAAATCATTTTTAAATCTGAAATTTCATGTGGCCACTCAAAATGGTACAGAGACTAAAAGATCTGGCAAAATGCCGCCACTCGTAAACTGTACCAAGCATCAAGATCTCACATGAAAAGCCTAGAAAACTAAAGCTCTCAATTTTAAACTTCAAAAAAAATTTATAAAGCCAAAATCATTTTTAAATCTGATACTTCATGTGGCCACTCAAAATGGTACAGAGACTCAAAGATCTGGCAAAATGCCGCCACTCGTAAACTGTACCAAGCATTAAGATCTCACATGAAAGCCTAGAAAACTAAAGCTCTCAATTCTAAACCTCAAAAAAAATTATAAAGCCAAAATCATTTTTAAATCTGAAATTTCATGTGGCCACTCAAAATGGTACAGATACTCAAAGATCTGGCAAAATGCCGCCACTCATAAACTGTACCAAGCATTAAGATCTCACATGAAAAGCCTAGAAAACTAAAGCTCTCAATTCTAAACCTCAAAAAAATTTATCAAGCCAAAATAATTTTTAAATCCAATATTTCATGTGGCCACTCAAAATGGTACAGAGACTCAAAGATCTGGCAAAATGCAGCCACTCATAAACTGTACCAAGCATTAAGATCTCACAGGAAAAGCCTAGGAAACTAAAGCTCTCAATTTTAAAAGCCAAAATCATTTTAATTTAAATCTGATATTTAATGTGGCCAGTCAAACACAGTTTTACAGATTTTCTTAGTTTACTGCTGGTACTGCTGGTAGATTTATCACCTCAGAAGCTCTAATATATTGTTTTTAAAAATGTTTCATACCAAGTTCTACATACTTTGTTTATTATTGCCAGTGGTAGATTTCATCGTAACAGAAGCTTGGAAACTACCTGAAAGCATACACACATTATTGTCAGCTTTTAAACACACAAAGTAATATATTTTAGTGTTATTTGCAGCGAAGCTTTGTACTTGTCTTTGATCCTGGCCTATGCAATCGATGAAAATCGATCATCGGAACCCAATCGATCAATCGATATTGATCGATAACAATCAGTTAATTGATATTGATTGGCATCAGCCAATCGATGACCAATCGATAGTCACGCAAAAATTATCACTAATTACATCGATTGTCATCGACCATTTGGTAAGATCACAGCTTGTTTTGCCTGGTTTCGACTGGTTATTCATCCACTTTTTCTGTCTGTTTTAATTTCTATACAGAAATTATCAATTTTCAATCTTCCCGGCATAGTACATTGGTAACGTGACTTCCATGGGGTAATTAGGCATTTTTTCATATTTAACCTTATTAGTTAAGCCGCGTGAGAGGCACCCGTTACTGTTATTAATAAACCAGAAATTAAAGAAAGCCTAGGTAAAAACTAATGCATTGTTAATTGTTATGTCTTATAATTGTTGTTATCCATCAAATATCCCATGATAAGGGAGTCGATGAAAATCGATGACATCAATCAAATTAAAAGTCACAAAATTTTATTTCATTGATTGGTCATCGATTTCCAATATCAATCGATTAATTGACATCGATTGTTATCGATTTTCATCGATTATCGATTTCGTCGATTGCATAGGCCAGGCTTTGATGGCAAGAGGAGCACAATATATGTTCTCACCAATTGGTTTAATAGTCATCAGAGTTGCTTTCATTCAAGTCCTCTGTATCGAAAGCCCCACTGAGGTAATTATGTATGTATATATGTATGTATGTAAATGCACGGTTCAATACAGAACAGCTTTTACGATTGACAATAAAGGACTATTGTCATTCCATGGACGACAAATTTAACTTTAATATAGTTAGCAAGTCTTATTGTACAGTTTATTCCTGAAAATATCCCACGAGTAAAGCTACCTTCTTGGCAAATACTTGCCGAATAGTAACAAAAAAACGTCGAACGTACCTTTCAAATCTCAAATGTTGAAGTCATATTTAGTGAGCCCTTCTCCAAATTCACCATGCCTTCGAAGACCTTTGTATTACTGGTCAGCGATAATAAGATCGAGGACAGTACGCTACATGTATGACATTCAAGAGCATTCAAGTAATACAATCATCTCGGACTAAATTAAGTAATTTGTAACGTCAGGACATTTCACTGTGTCATACATAAATCACTAACCCAGTACGAGGCAAAACATCGGGGGGCCGGATTTATAAAAAAATCGCGCGCTTTTACGAAAGTCCTCTTGCTTTAACGGTCGCGTTCTGAGCACACAAGCTTTCGTCATCTACCTTTCGTCTACTAGCTTTTTACTGCTTTGCATTTTACTCTTTCACATTTAAGGAGGTTTTGTTTACTATGGAAGAACAAATCGATAGAATAAGAGAGGGCTTGTCGGATGACTTGTTCTTCTGGAAGAGCTCATAAGAAGTAACCGTGATCTTGCCGCGGACAATGCAAAGCTCCGACAGGAGCACGATCAAGCGAATAAATCGCAAGCTGAAGTACTACTACAGCGAATCAAACGGCGGTTGAACGAGCCAGAAAATCCCCCCCAAGGTCATCCTCGTGCAAGACTTCGATGTGCAACAAGGACTATTGCAGTTCCTGCAGCATGTAGGGTAAGTAGAAGAATTGAACATTTAACGGTATGAATTAATTTAATTTAACGGTATAAATTACACACGTGCATGGATATAATGTATTCTTTGCAGGAGAATTAACATAGTGGTCCGTAGAATAATTCTTTTACAGTGACTTCTTGTATTTTTAGTTTAAAAATGAGTTAACGGTTTTGGTGCGCAAAATTATGCCGTGGTGCATAAATTATTCAGACTCGCACAAGCGTAAAATAATTGAGTTTATTGCGATCTCTTCATTCTTCTATGGATAAATTGAAATAAAATAAAGTTTTCCAACCAAGAAAGCCCAAATATTTTGATGTGCGACTAAAAATTGGCTTTTCAGAATTATTGTTTAAACCGTTTATATTTTCGCGCGTGGATGAAAATTAATGCTTGCATAATTTATTCATTAAGCTACCGCAACAGCGGTTTTATTGTAACTTAATATATTTTAGTTCCTTCGTCGTAGCTATGCTATTATAGCATAAATTGTGTTCATAATAATAATGATTAAAAACCCTGAAAACTTCAACTGCAACATTTTTATCTCTATGGATTACAATTTTCATACTCTGATAGGTACATCCAAAGCCAACTGTGAGGGTGGGGTGGGGGGATCCTGCCTGGTATTTTTTGTAGGGTAGTGAGATCCTGAAAGGATTTTTACTGTTCGACATCCAAATAATGATGATGACTGACCAGAACGCTGTCGACATGAGTTTTTCGAAGTCTTCAATAGCAGCCATGCGTTCAGTAATTGAACGTTCCATTATGGTTCGACTGAGTTTGATTGCTGTCCGTTTGATAATCAAACATTTGATTGTGTTCAATTGACGAAATGTTTTTTGAGTTTGAAAATGTTCGATTACGAAAGGGATCCCTGTATGTCTCTGAGGATTAAAAGTTTCATTTAATATAAGGGAACCTTGGTGGGGAGCGAGGTATTATTTTTTAATCACATTAAATAACATGTAAACCATTAATATTTTTCAGAGATCAGTGAGGACAATATATAAGGTATTGACCAAAAAAGAGGACTTTGCTGGCTTCAACCTACAGCTGTAGACGAGGAGTGAGTATAACTAATGATAAGCAATCAATAAAGAAGATTAAACTTCTATTTGAATGAGTAAAACTTCCAAAAGATCTCTCCAAAGGAACAGTTAATAAAACATCCTCCCAACAGTTTCTGTTCTCATGAAATGAGTCTGAGTGGGTGATCATTAGAAGCCCCTTGCAGATTGCCAGGCATTGTATATAGAAGATTTTTCATGGTGGATAGTTACTTAATTATATATTTTGCTATAACATCAAGGCTGTGGTCTAAGTCAGTTATCAAAGGAAGTGCAAAGGGAGTCCAACTATAAATCTAGGGTGCCTTATACACTGTATGTAGCAGTTATGCTATGTGCATAAACTCAGTAATTTGCTTGTCATCCAAAGACAGAAGTTAGTTGGCACCCGGGTGCTGCTATCAGCCCTGAACATAAATTATCCACTCTTAACTTACTTGTGGAAAAATATGCACATTACTTAGCTTTAACATGAAGCTTTCTATTACTTCAGGAATTTGAATTGGAAATAAATGACCAGATGGGACATTTGCTGTCTGCTTATGAGAGTGCCCATCCAGAGAGATTAACTGTATTTCTGTTTTACATGTTTATTATTTTAATTCATATACATGACTCAGTTCATCCTGTCCAAACATCTGATTTTAAATCAAGCTTTAGTGTCTAAGCAATCAACTATTAACTTTCAGAAATTGACCAGATTGACTTCTGTCCTTGAAATGGTTCCATGGGCAGATGTACATGAAAAAGGGAAAGTAGCTGAGGTGCTGGTGATAGATGCCATGAGCAGTGAAGATAGTGCATGAGGATGATGATGCTGGCAATCGAAAGCTTACTGGATATAAAGTACGGAGACTTGGCTGGGAAAGTAGGTGGTTGAGGAGAAAGAAGAAGAGGCTTCATAAATATTACTGGAAATCATTGACTAAGAGCACACTAGAAAGAATTGTACATAGGACTGTAGCTCCTGAATAGCAAAGCGCACAAATGACGTCAGTACTCATGTTTGTCTGAGTTTATAATTTATTCTTGTTTATTCTTGCATTTCTGACAATAGAAATTCCTTATTAGGAATCCCCTGAGAGTCACTTTTGGTTTGTTTGTCTGAGTTTTAGTTCTATAAATAGTAATTGTGCGCTTCGCTATTGTCAGAACGACAGCCCCCTGATGGCTTTCCAGAATGGGCTGTTTGTTAACCCACTGCCAAGTTTTCTAATGCTTTTAACATGACGTTCCAGTATAAAAGGCTTAGCTCCTCCCCCATTTTGCATCTTTCAGTCACAAAATGTGGTTAACTTGTGCGTCCTTTAAATATAATTTGCTTCAAAAATCGAATTAAACCAAGATTTTACCTTCGTAAAAAAAAATAAATAGAAGTTCATAAAGATTTCAGATATAACTTTCATAAAATTTTTCCAAATTGTGTTAGCGATGGTCATAGTTATGACGCATGTTTTTTGTCAGGTGTTAATTCTTCAGTGGTTGATTGACGACTGGAGGTGAGAATGGCGAGGCCAGGCTCCTTTTATACGTACCGGAACTTCGTGTTTAAAAATTCAACAAATTCTCCAATTTATGTTTGCAAAAGTGAATTATTGAATTCATTATTGCAATATTTGATTTCACTGAAGAATGCAAAAATTAATTCAAAAAAGACTCACACACATGCCCCTTGCAAATTTGACAACCATATTTGCAATTTGTTTTGTTCTCTCTTCTAAGTTCCGATACCAGCTTTTTAAAATTTCCTTCGGAATGTTAAAACACAGAAAAGGCTCTTTGGTATTTTGAGAAGGTTAAAAAGTAATTGGCAAAACAAAATGAAAAGAAAAATGCGAAGACCCTTGGCTGACGTATATTGTATTTGAATATCTGGAAACCTACCGTATAAAATTCTCACATGACAAGCGCATGTGAAACCGCTTTTGAATTTTGCATTCTTTATTTGAAGAGCGCATTATTGAATTGGGTAATGAAATCAAATATTGCAATAATGAATTCATTCATTCACTCAGTCTATGCAGGAATGCTTGACCTGTTTTGACTGTAAACGAATACAGTACTATTAGTAGTTTTTACTAGTTTTACTGAAATCCAGAGAATGTCTTGTTTGTTGTTATTTATTATTTTAGTACACCTGATCTGAATGATGATTTAGTAAAATCTCGTTCATGTAAGCAATGTAAGAATAATATGAAGCTACAAACACCAAAATTAGTTGTGGTATTATTAGCTTTTTTTTAGGATCAACAACAAATGGCAATATATACTAGTAGATTGAAATAATTATCTTTTATAAACAGCTTGAGGTTGGGTCTAGTTTTATGAAATTATCAAGCTTGATATGCATTATGCTTACATTTTGTATCAGTGTATCAACAACACAGACCAGTAATGTTCCTTGGATGGGCAAAGAAGACAAGATCAACAACACAATAATATAACTTATGCATGATGATGATGTCACCGGCTCAAAATTCACCACCAAGCCTCATTTGTTAGAAATTCTTTGCAAACTTTTGCCAACTTCGTGTTGTTTTAAAGTGGGTATTATTTTTGGATTTGCTCCTTTGAGAATACATTCATGAGATTTTTGCATGTTTACACTTTGCGGAAAGGGAGGCTTAGGGGTGAAATTAGCCAGTCTGATGTCATCATGCATAAGGCCTATCACATGTATTAATGTACATAGATATTTGTAATATTTGGGGCTTGAACTATTGGCTCTACATGTATTTGCTTGGTTCACTATAAATAATCTGATTTCTGTTATTTGTTGAATTTAAAGTAAGAGAAGAGATAATAAATACACTGATTTTTACATCATCCTGGTTTAACAACACTTCTTGTCTCCTGCAAAACAATCATGACCATAACTGATTGTCACTGTCCTTGGGGTAAAAAGTACAGAAACAAAATGTAAACCAGAATTCGAAAGGATACAACTTTCATCTTCTTTGTTTGCTCTGAAGCAGGCCTTAATTTAAAATTGATTATTAATAAAATGGCTCTAGATCAAATATTAAACCGAAAATAAAGGTGAATTAAAGATACAAAAATGTAACTTTTAATGTGACTACCAAAAGCACAATTAAATGAAAATTAAAGGTGACTTAAGAAAACCACCAAACATTAAAGTTAAATTAAAGGTGACCTAAAGGACATCTACCAAACATTTAGGTTAAATTAAAGATCAATTAAAGGTGACTTTCAAGAAATCTACATTTAGGTTAAATTAAAGGTCAATTAAAGGTGAATTACAGGTGACTTTAAGACAATTTAGGGAACATCTTAAAAGTTTATGAAATGAACCTTTAGGTTGTCTTTAATCTTAAATTAAAGCTTACATGAAATGCTTCATAAGGGGACTTTAATATGTCCCTGAAAGTTCAATTAAAGGTTCATTTCAGGTCTTTTGTACAGGACCTAAAGGTTCATTAAATACCTCAAATGTTAATCTTTAAGTTAGCTTTAGAACAAATTAATTCCATTATTTCGTCCTGTGTAAATGCTGCTCATTATGTAACTTACTTTCACTGGAGAAATGTGTGTATATTGTAGTTAATTACTACTGGACGTAAAGTTGCCTTTCATCACATTTGATCTCCATCAAAGGTGTCACAAAGTTGCACGACATATCTATCAAATTTGATCAAAGGTTTTATAGCGCTTTTGACGTTGCTTTTGATACACCTATGACGTACTACACATTTGATACAAATCACAGGCGAATCAAAGGTACCTTTGTACAAGCCAAAGCAATTTTTGACAGCACCTTTACTTTACCTTTGATAAGCGTCAAAAGTGCACTACCTTTGACTTCAATCAAAGACGGCCTTTACCACCTTAAAGGCGATTTTTCGATTTTTTTTTCTTTTTTTTTTTTTTTTTTGATTTTTTTTTCGATTTTTCGTAAAGGCGATTTTTCGTGCAGGATATATTCAATCAACCAATCAATCATTAATTATACCTTTTGATCACTCATATCTCTTATGGTTCATGTTACGTTATTGGGGCGAGCGTGATGTTGAATAAAGTTTATGTCATTCCATATTAGATTTTCTCAAATAGGTCACCAAACCCAATGGTCTCACTGTTATAGTTTCCATATACTCGTTGCTAGCAAAGATCGGCAGCAATTGTTGAATTAGAGCAAAATGAAAAATCTGCGATCGTATAGAAACACGTCCAGTACATGTATATTTAAGATCGCCGACAGTCAGACTGTCAAAAGAAAGAGAAAGAGTGGGTCTAGTAGCGAGTTCGAACCAACCGCATAACGTATTTTAGTTGATTTGCATAATTATTGATTTCCACTAGCTCCATAGGATCTGAAGGAAAAAAGTTGAATGCTCGCAGTTTAGTTGGCGATCGATCTCTTAAAATGAGAACCGTGCTCTGTTGAGCATTTGATCACCAAAGATCGCAAAAGCCTATGCGGTCGCAAAGATTTTATCATCAATTCCGCGATCATAGATGGTCGCATAAAAATAATATAATCGTATAATAGTAGGCCACCAGTAGACATCCAAGCGCAGACCTTTGAGCAATGCTTTTAATGATGTATTAACCAACAACAGCTAACAAATAACTGAATATACCTTGAACAGGACAATCTAAATCACCTCGAAGTATTAATAATCATAATCTCACCTGTTGTTTCCAGTAGCTCCTAGAAAACGAGATAATATTAAGGTAAGAGATAATTAAAATAAGTTGGAAGAGCAGACAAAATACAAAATAGCACACCAAGTAAAACATGAAAAATTGTTGACTACCTTTCCTGCGTTGCCAAACTATGTAAATAATGAGAAGAATGATGATGAAAATGAGAATGCCAATTACAGCTCCCAAAATGGCGTCATTGCAGGAGCATTTGCACTCTGAAAAGAAAAGTAAGAATGAGAGTACGCAATTAAGACTTCATATAAGTCCAAGCCGAATACATCGCGCATTAATTGCCATTTATGATGATGCTGGTTGCATGTCGATGGTTAATTAATTATTAACCGATTACAGATAAAACCTCCATTCAGGGGACATCTCTCCTTGTACCAGGTACGACAGTGATTTACCCCACTGGGAAGCATCATATTTCATCATGTCAAAATATCGATATATTCACACTTGCGACCAATTTTATCCCTACTAAAAATGTTCAATGAACTGAATGATGTTCTGATATAATCGAAAACTCTTTGGATCTTTGTCGGAAATCTTGGGCAAATCGCGTTGTTTACATACTAAACCAAAATTACAGTGGGTTGTTTAGTGTATATTAAGTTAAACACGACGGGAATAAATATACGTCTGTGTACAGCCACATATGATTTTTTTTCCATCGTCTGAGACTAATTGGAGATAATTCTGACCTGAGTCCCTTAACACGAGGCATTCAGTGTGAAATAGTTTAATTAGCATGAGTCAGTCAGTCATTTAATGAATGTATCCTATTAATATATTCTGTCTATTCTCCTGATCCTTTTAAAATACATTTCACATACATTATAGTTCAAAAGTTCAGAAAATTGTGCCACGCCAACTACGAAAAAAAACTCGGCACTAAAAACCACCACCCTTTAGATGTGGCAAAAAAAAAATGTGGAAACGTATTCCCGCTATAAGTGCAGTCTCGACGCTGGACTTCGAGGAAAAGGTGCACTAACTGATAACATTACTTGATACTTTTTATAACATTTCATAACATTTCAATTCCCAAAGTATTTAAAATAAAAACTTAAACGAAAAAAAGCAACGTTCGAGTAGACTGACCGAAGTGGAATGATAATATCTCCCACCAAACCTTTGATTTCCCATGACGACACGCAAGCCTCTATATCGTGCCGTCAGAATAAAAAAAATTCTGACTAGTTCGTTCTTACGTCACTCATATTACTGACAGCGATATTTGTGAGTGAGATTAAAATAACAATGAAATGTTAAAACATGTCCATAACTTTCTAGATAATATTTCCTTGGTGCCTGGGCGTTCATGGTATACTGGGAGGAATAAAAATTTTGGAACTAGTATTTCCTCTCTTCTGTTATTTTTGACCGGAATACAAATGTAACTACTTGTGTGGCGATGTTAGCTACACTTTTACGCTGTGACTGAAGTTTCAATGCGACACGAGCAGATTACATACGATGGCAGCATAAAAACTGCCTCGAAACCGTTATTTATGAATGTACGTATGTGCAATACCATAGTCATCTAAAAGAGCCATAAACATATTAAATATTAGGTATTTCTGCTCA
Organism: Cladopsammia gracilis; assembly: GCA_022457155.1. Lineage (NCBI taxonomy): Eukaryota > Metazoa > Cnidaria > Anthozoa > Scleractinia > Dendrophylliidae > Cladopsammia > Cladopsammia gracilis. The sequence continues at coordinate 198,932 of JAJGOT010000512.1, read as the reverse complement.
CTGACCTGATGAGCTGGGAGTTGTATTTCCTTTTGGTATGACAGTAGCTGTTGAACCAGTAGGTAGTACAGGTGTGCTTGTTGGATTTACGTCCTGGATAATTTTCAAGCATCCAACTGTGTATGGACCAATGTTTCCTTTTTCTGCAGCAAACCTCAGTTTAGCAAGCCCTTCATTTAAGCTGACAGCAGTTTTGTAGTACAGCACGAAAGAGACAATAACACTGCCCTTCCTGTGAACAAAAATGTATGAAGGTTAACAATTCACGTCTATAATTCAAATGAACAAGACTCGCTTTATCTTGTCACCAACCTGAGTCCGGTTACTACTGTCGTGTTATAGCTGGGATCATTCGCATACACTTTGTCCATCTGAAAGGTATAATCGTTTGATTGACAGTCGATACTCTTCATTTTATTTTCATTACATTTATTTTGTCCATTGAAAGGTATAATTGTTTGATTGACAATCGATACTTATCATTTTTATTTACATTACATTTATTTCTTTTTTCCATTGCCATTAACATTTCTCCATATCTCAGCTTGTTTCAATGAAAATGGGGTTTAAAATACATGAGAACAATGATTTTAGCTGTGTCGGGTAAAAATCATATAACCTGGTCAAAATTCAAACGGAAGCCTCATAATTCTTTTGGTCGTTTTCTGCAGCTGAAAATTGCACCAGGTGCTTCTCAACTGTAAAGATGTCCTTGTCATTTATATACTGAGATACGTTGAACAGATTTATTATTCTAACTGTAATAATATTTATTAATGAGATATCAGATAAAATAAATTTAACTTACTGTTGACCTAGGTCTTAAAGCCAAGTTCAAAGCAGTATGAAAAAAGCTAAAAACTTACATGCAGCTGCTTAAATTGCTATGAAACTGTAAAGACCGTTTGTAACCCGTGAATACGCGCATGCGTAATGAACGGGTTATCAGTAACGGAGACAGATATGTAAATAAGTCACTCGCTCACTCGCTCGTTTCTTCCATCAGCTGTAAATTTAGTTTCGTAACAAGAACAGCGTGAATCCAGCGATAACAATAACTAATTTGTTGTGAACGAATATAAACAACAATAAACATAAAGATGTTTCGTACTTGGAGTCTTTAATGCAACATTAAAATCGATCTAAAAGGATTTTCTAATTGAGACGCGCGTTTTGATGCGTATCTACCTTTAAATAACAAAATTTACTCTTAATTGAAAATGTGTTCCTCAATGATCTCGCGGGCTAGCGCCAGGGTTTGCACTCTGGAGGTCCCGGGTTCAATTCACGCTAAGCACCTTTTTTTTTCTCGAACTGGACATTATGAAAGTGATTTCCTTTTGTTGCGTTCGTCAAAAATCCTTATGTTTAATTTAAAGAAAATAAATCGAACCGTGTCAGTGCGAAAACATGAGCTTAACGCAATATTGTGTTACGTGTAAGCATTTCTTATTCAAGGGTTGGCTCTTAGTAGCCTTTGATTCTACTTGTTGTGTCACATTCATCAAGAGAAGCATAAAAAAGGGAGGAATATAAATTCATAGCCACATAAATATATTTTGAGTGTTTTGTCAGTGAAAAACATTGCACACTTGAAGTACGGTGAGGTTGGAGGGATAATTGACAGAGCAAGTTGAAACGTCCATGTACTATCTGATTAGGCAATTAATAATGAAAATCTCAGAAAAAAATACCTCCTTCTCAAACTTGTCTATAAATGCTTTGGCAGGTTCACTGTTTAGGTCTTCATAGTCTCGCTGATATACAGCCTCCACTCCATCCAGCTTCTCCACTGTCACTTCGAGTCGAATATGTCGTTCTATCAATACAAACAACAGTAATTAAACCTGTCCAGTTATGAATGCTGATCTCTACATGGCAATAAACCTGTTATGGTCATCTTCTTACAGAGGCTAGAAACATCCGTATAGTTGTAACCCGGTCTGAGTACGTGTAGAAAAGCCGAAGGGAACAATGAAATGGTCCAATTGGGTTCTCATTACTTTTAATGGCAAATACAGTACAGTACCAAACGCAACCCAAACTAGTAAATGACAAAGTTAAAAGAAGGGATACAAAATCGTATATAATACATTGTATATAATATGTAAAACATGCATGCAAAGCTTAGTTAATTGTGCATATTGCACAGTTTTTTCAATTGCTAGAATGAGCTAAATGATCGTTGCAGTAGAACTGGGGGAAAACAAATATCTTTCTTCGCATTTTAAATTAGTAGGGTTCATTTAACTTTTAATTTGGAATTCTTAGAAAGATTGAATGTCTCCGCCTCGTTTCACCAATAAAGTACATGTTATGCAGTATAATTGCGGGGCTGTATTTAAACGAGTCGCTCTGTCACACTCTGATGATTTGGGTGCTTTTCCTGCATTCCAACATTCTTACTTGGTTTCAACAGAAATTCTTACCGTATTTCAGATATTGCAAAAATATCGAAGTATTGTCATTTTGAAACCGCCAGAAATATGTCCTATTTAATTTAAGAAAACGTAAATCTAACTTACTTGTAACTTTGACGAAAATAGTGAAGCTGTCAGAATTCAGGGCATTTGTTGCTGTACAAGTGTAGTTTCCACCATCACTATCGTCTACATTATCGAGGCGGAGACGCTTGTCAGTGGTTATAACTACACCGGCTGCATTCGTCCACTTATACTGAGGTTGAGGGTTTCCTTCTGCTAGACATTCGATAGAAGCACTTTCCGCAAAATAAATTGACCTTGTAGGAGTTTGAGGTTTCGAAATTTGTGGAGGATCTGAAAATATTTAATAACTAAATACAATAAATAAAATGATAAAACGCTTTATTGAAACTACGTGATGGGCTTTCCACTGACTATTGATTAAACCTAACAAGTTCACAAGGCAAATTTCCCGGCTAACAATTTTACTTGGAAATAATTTACAGAAAGTATCATCTTAATATATTTATCTTCCACAAGGTCAAATAGATCATAATTAACAACAGAAAGGGTAAGGCCCCAGAAATAAAGGAAATAAAAACAAAACGTTCAAAACAGTATCACCAGTTGTTCACTTCATCTCGGTTTGATCTTTGTTTATTTTTAAACAGCATCCATTGGTTCAAAATGATATCAAGTGCTGATTCCTAAACATTTTCAAAGAAACGAACGTTTTTCATTCCACTGGCTATGTTAGGCATTCATAAAATGTCAACTTGCATTCGTAATCATAACCGAATGCGCATCCACAGGACACCATGACCCTATGACCTTATGACCCTGTGCGCCAAAACCCACACAAATGCAGCTTAACAGAACCATAAATTCACAGAGCTGCACACAGAACTGACGAATCACAAAAATGCAAAACAACACAGCGCCCGGGAATAACAACACTGCAGAAACAGAAAAATGTAAAAATGCACACAAAACAAGAAAGAAGGTGGGATGTTGAAAAGAAAAACCATTAGAATGTGAGAATAAAACAGATTAGTTAAAAATTAAAATTAAAATATTTATTTTACGTACGTTTTAGAGTTGACGGCTGAAACGTTTAATTCTAATAGAGCAGTTTTCAATTGAGTGTCGAAAGTAATTACATAATTGCTTTGGTTTTGCATTGCTACGCTTTGTGATTGGCTAAAAATTCTCGCGCCATTTTCTCGACCAATCAGAAGTAAAACCAAAACCAATCGTGACTTGCTCTGACGCGTTTTCCCGCGCTTTGCGCCGCCGACATGTAATTGCTTCGAGCTCTGATTGGTTCATTGGATTGTTTACGACTGCTGTGATTGGTCAGAGTAATTACTTTGGTTTTGGTTTTACGACACTCAATTGAAAACTGCTCTAACGTATCCCTGATGTATAAGATTTACATTCTTAATACTAGAAGTAAACTGAAAATAGAAGAGCTTGAGTTTTGTTAATTTGCAAATCATGAACATGCACTATAGTAAGCCCAATAAGAAACGAATTACAAAACAACATAGATTGATAGTAAAGCAATTGCCTGCTCAAACTGTCATCCTCATCAAGAGCACAGTGAACAGACTCGTTAGAAAGCACAATAAGAGCTTTAATATATTAAGTAATAAATACGCACAGGCAAGGCGTGTTAAGACTGGTGATGAATTCCGACTTCTTTTCCAAAGTTATACAGTAAATCGCTCTATCACACGTTTCTAACTATGTTGTTACGTTCCTAAGCTGGTTGTTATTTATCTATGACTTTGCCTTCTTGTTAAATTTGTTTGTTTCTTACAGTATGTTGGAAAATTAAAATGGAAACAAATAAATATGATAAAAACAACTATCAATGTGACAATGTTACAGTATTATGGGAGGGCGGAAAGTGCCCATGCTGACTTTAAATGCTTATAACTGCAAATACCCGCCAATACCGTCAATACTGTAGTTTTCTGAAATTAATCTAGAAATATTTTAATGTGACAAATGTCTCAAGTACATGTGATGTTTCCATGGCAACCATTCGTCAACAGGCATGGAATTTTTAAACTTATTTTTCATTAATTTTTTTTAGTATTTTGTTTAAGTTTGTTACATTAAATTTTGCAATGGTAAGTAATATTTTTAGCATTATTCTAGTGGTTTTGATTACTGTTTACTCAATTTTGGCGCTTTTCTGACATCATCGAAAACAATGATGACGGCTGCTCGGAGAACATAACATTATTTTATTTTCAAGTACGTTGACATAATAATATCATGTGATCAACACACAATTTAATTTTGGACGTACTATACACCCTCCAAGTTTCGTTATCATAGCTTCAATACTTTTTACTTTTTTTTCAATACTTTTAAAGTGATATTTGAAATCACTGACGCATGACCCCCAACACCATTACTGGCTGTACACTGATACTGGATCATGTTATCAGGGGTCCCAGGTCTGCTCACATTCATAACTGTGAGTATCGAGGTATTAGAGAGGATCTCAGAACTGCCAACTCTGATCCATGTTATGCTGGGTTCAGGTTTAGCTGATGTAATACAAAATAGTTAGATGATCATAACCGTGATTCAAGCTACACATTGTATGACATTAAGATATTTTGGCAGTTATATTGTATCATTTGATGTCATTTTATAATTGCGTGTATTAACTGCGTTCCGCTTGCATTGTAGATTACCTCTTCTTCAGCCCTTACAACTGTTCCTATACTAGTAACACCACCACTGATCCTAGAAATCCATCGCCGTCAGCTGAAATTTCTGGGTCACATCTTGAGAAAACCAACTGACGAGCCTATTAACAAATATGCCTTCTACCAACCTCGGCATGGAAAGCGAAAATCTGGCAGGCCGAAAACAATGTTCCACCAGTATATTGCCAAGGTCATAAACAGCGAGCACCCACCACCACCAGAGGAAATTAGACGGATGGCGCAGGATAGGAAACAGTGGGAAAGGATCGTGGCTGACTGCCTTGCAGCCGGCTGAGTAGTAGTAGTAGTAGTACATTGTCAATAATCTGCAGTACAGATGCCAACCCTCTTAACAGTGTCACGTATCATTTCTACTTTAATGATGACTATATTGGTAACAGTAGTTCAGGTGTGTTCAACGTCACTGTTGAGGCAGATGGAGTGTACACCTGTGTTCCTATCAACACTGTCGGCACAGGACGCAATGCTACTGTCAGCGTCACGGATGTTGGTAAGTCAGTAATAAAATCCATTCATGTTTTTTCAATGCATTCTTGTTCAAGTCTGCATGGTGCATGTATGGTTGTTGGAGTTTTGTGTTCTCAGTCTATTTACTATACGTATGTATTTTATGAAACATGCATTTTAAGTTCAATTCTTTTTGAGTGCAAAATTAACCCTTTAATTGTTCTTGCCGTTGCCTCATCAATAGAAATCGACAACGGACATGGTGATAGAGGGGAACGACATAACATTATTCTCACTGCATAATTAGTTAGCTCATAGCGGAAGTTTAAGTAATCTCTTCGCATTCTCCCGTGATTGCACACTCTTGTAGAAGTATAGTAATGCTTTGCGCTCCTTGAGTATAAATTTGATCGCTCCACCTAAAACGTGGTCATTTCATTGGTACTCCGGGACGACAGTCGACTTTCGCGAACCACCCACCTCCCCTGGTGGAGGTTAACGAGCTCAGTGTATATCCTCGTTGCATGCCTATTGCCTCTGCAGTCGCGGATTCTTCCTATATTCATTACCTTACACGGTGAGGTAATGAGTATGCAGTGAGGATATAGTACAAGTGGACACATTAATTGACGGGTGTCTGGTTAATACAGAGTGGGCCTACAGAAATACAATAAGTGAACTTTGAGCCTATGCTTCGTGAGACCAAGGAAATACATTTCCTGTAATAAGGTAATCAACCTTGCTTATACAAGCCCGGGTTAATATGGACGACGGTTTTTTTCTTTCCTGTCCGGACTGGAACAATATCGTACAAAATTAACCTTGTTAATATGGCCAATTTGGCCAATTTCATGCGTTGAAAGTTGTTCGAATCCGCTAGGTCGGATAACTACACATACTAATCCGATTGATTTAAAGAAAATTGCATATTTTTGTCCAATCGTTATTTACTTTTCTTTTGTGGTGCGGTTAGATGTGGTACTACACAATATCTGTTTTAAAAAAGTAAATAAATAATGTCATTTATGACAACCAGCTTTAAAATAATAAGGGCAGTTTCCACGGTTCCTCAGTACAGTGTCGATATTAATGAGGTAGTACTGTACTAACATTTAATGTGGCAGGTGCAGTACCCACTAACCTAAGTGAAATCCTGCAAAAGCCCTTCACGCCAGTTTAAACAATACAATCACTTTAATGGAAACCGAAAATACTGGTCCTGTTTTGCTTAAAATTGCTAACCTAGTGCATTGAAATTATAAATAATTATTGTCTTTGCCAAAACAGATTACAACAATTTACTTGATATCTTTCTTCTTGTGTTATATATTATTTCATGTGCGGGGAACAAAAATGTTTCGCACATTCTTCTCCCAAAACATAAAGAATCCCAGAATTGTGACACAGGCGCTATAACAAAACTGATTATCACTGCAGTAACAAGCTGTTTGGGAAATGCCCAGTGTTTATGTTACAAATACATAGCTATGCTTTCCGCTTGTTAATGAGGACGATTCTCTTTATAAATTAATATACAGTGGAACCCCGATTTAACGTACCCCGATTTAACTAAGTCCCCGATTTAACGTACAAATGTTTTCGGCCTGGCCAGAGTCACAGTAAAATGTATGGAGAAGAACCCCGATTTAACGAATCCCGATTTAACGTAATCCCCGATATAACGAACAAAATCTGGAGGACCGAACGTAAAAACTACCCCGATATAACGAATAAAATGTCATCACGCCACAGAAGACGAATCCGGCAAGAGATGAAACCGATAATACACCTGTATTTTGTTTATTCTCTAAGACCCTCTAAGAACATTGTCAGCAGCTATCCATTACATGCCGCTAAACAGAGTGTTATCGTTGCCATCTAATCCCGCTTTATCTTCTTTGTCTTTAATGAGTTCTGTTAATTTCTTTATTTTCGATGGCTTCTTGTGGTGAAATGCATAAGTTGCCGATTAAGTTTTGTTGGTGGCATATCCACAGAACTCACGTACAGTCTATACCGACGTACAGAGCTGAGAAGAACTGAACTATGTCAGTATCGTTGATATGACAGATACAGTTCTGTAGTTATGTTTTGTACGAAAAAGTGTTTATGTAAATGTACAGGTATGCAACACAGTACTGTACCGTAGCTACATACAGCGTGTTACGTACAGTGTACAGTACATTAATAAATTACTTTGATGTGTACACTGTGCAATACCGATCCGAGACGGGGCAGTGTTGAACAGTGAAGCAGAACGGTAAATTTTAATTATTACCTATACCCCGATCTAACGAAGTTTTTGGTCATTTTTCCACAAATTCGTTATATCGGGGTTCTCGATTTAACGAAACCCCGATCTAACGAACTGTTTTTTCCGGTCCCCTGCGCTTCGTTAAATCGGGGTTCCACTGTACAACTTTTCCGCACATGTACACACCAGCACTATGAACATGAATAACAACTTACAGTATACATCAATTGTGCAGGACTCGGTTTTGTTGTTACCAATGCCATTCCAAGCAATACACTCATAACTGCCTGATTCATTCCTTTTAATGTTTGGTAAGTTAAGCGTCTTATTGTATGACATAACTTCTCCTGCACTTGCTCTTATCCATACAGTTCTGGGCACAGGGTTACCAGTAGCATTGCAGTAAAGTGTTGCACTTTCTCCCTCATTTACAGGAGTAGAACATTGTTGGATTCTCACATTTGGTGCATCTGGAAGACACATAATACAAGTTTCTTTCACGGCTTCCAATAACCTTTGTAAGAGCTTATAACCTGGGATATTTTTCATAAGCATTATTTTGCATGAAAATTGAGACAAGGTAGACATCAACTCAGGTTAAAATAAACGTAAAGACCTGCCACCTGCTGACTTCAAATGAAACAACTGCTACATTAATTTTATGTATTAATATAATTGTAACAGCATTGCCCTGTGGTAAATACATGTATCTTACTAAACCGACAAGCCCGAATTGGCTGTTAAACTGTGAAATTACAGCAGATTTTCTGAATGATCTATTAAGAAAAACAAAGCCAAAATTGCATCAACTAGTTTGCTATGTTGCACTCCAAAGAGATTCCTTCAATACTCACACAAGACAGTAATTGTGGAATTGGCTTCTCTGGACCCAATAATATTTTCCACTTTACAAATGTACACTGCTCCATTATCTCCACTAATCAGGTTTGTCAGTTGAAGAGTCTCAGAAGAGGACAGTACAGTGCTGCTACCTTGTGTAGTCCATGTGATGTTCGGTTGTGGATTACCAGTTGCATTACAGAACAAGAGAACTCCATCGCCCTCAACAACTTCTTCAGGTGATGGAGCAGATACAATCTCTGGGGGATCTGCAGAAGATTAAACCAAATAAATACATTCCATATGACTGTCATCAAAAACAAAAAAAAGAAAGTAATAAACACTAAATTACAGTTTGAGAACTTTGAGAATGTTTACATATAAAATTGTTCATCGGATGGTTAAATTGCAGCCATTCTGGGTGGGCGATAGATGTTTCTGGCTCTGGCACAAGTTCACCTTGTTAAAAATAATCCAATTACAGCCAAAAAAGGAGCAGTCATCCCTGTTGATATGTTTGTTACTTTGTCAACTATAAATGTTCACTGAAATCGCTAAATTATATATGAATAAAAAACCTTTTAAGTCAATTTTATTCTCTTATTTTAGGTACGTTTTTCAATGTTATTTTTTTACAGCAGTTTTTACAGTTCCCATTAGCACGCGACCCATCACATTCATTGCAGACGGTCAAACTATTTTACCAGAAAAATAAAAAATTAAATTTTAAAATAACCCAATTCTAAGTCAGTTACAGTATTAAAGAGAAGATTTAATTCAACATGATAAAAAAATTGGAGCAGCGTGCAGCGGCTTTATGATCCTCCTTATATCCATGCATCAGTCATTATCACGTACATGGAAACTTAATATTTTCTATAACGGTGCTGCTTTTCCTTTTGTTCAAACTGGCTTGGAAATAAATTTTGATTAAGTTTTCCCTTCTCTTAGCTGTTAAATTATCGATCTGTCACCTTTACTTGCTTGGAATCCTGTCAGAATGAAAATAAATTTAACGGTTTTCTTTGATTGACATCTACTAAAACTCAACTTTGTCTGCCCCATTTGAAGGCGTCGGTTCGTGTGTTATTGGTAACCGCTGTAAATGTCATCAAAGACTCAATCAGAAGAATATTATGGTGATCGGATTTTACTGTTAGGCGAGCCAAAAGAGCGCAACCAAGTCAAGCCATTTGCTTCTAATTGTTAGTGACCCTGAAGAACATGTTAGCATCTTATAATTAAAAAGAATCTTAAGGTTTATATTAAAAAAAACTTAATCGTTATATTTAATTTGTAGCTATGTTTAAGTGCTTATCAGTACAGTTATATGTTTATATGTTATATGTTTGCACTAGTGCACCTGTGCACTGGTTGAACCGGTGTACTAGTGCACCAGTGCACCGGTTGAACCGGTGCACAGTAGTGCACCGGTTCACTTGTGCACCCGGAACACTAGTGCACCCGGTGCACTAGTGCACTAAACCTTGTTTTGGTATGTGACGGTGCACTAAACAAGGTGGCGGCATTGGACTCGGCGTTCAGTAGTTAATACGCTCTGTTTTTGACGGACTAAAAAGAAGGGGATGAAAAGGTTTGATAACGAAAAGACAGTTTAGTTAGTTTTTATTCTTGGAGTAATGTTTTTATGCTATTATGTTTTAAGTAATGTGCTACACAAAAGCTTTCTTTAGTGAATATTGTGTCAGCGTTCTCCATTTTGGACAACGATAAGTAGTCATTCACATGTGAATAATGTCGTAGGGACTTAACGTAGTCGCTGAAAGAAGATAGAAATCAAAAGCTCCTTTAATGTGCATTTTGAAATGAGTGAAAATCTGGTTACATTTGTGTTGAAGGTGCTTGGTGCATCAATATTAGGTGATGGATAGCGCTAATTGTTACGCTCAAGTATTCGAAAGGACTGTTTTCTTTTCATTTATTTCGTAGATATTGCTTTATACAGTTCAGGAAATCCTGCAGCGATTTAAAGGACACCACGAATAACCCACTCGCACATTTTTATTCCATCTGCTTTCTGCTTCCAGTCAGTATAGAATATATAAAGATAGGCTTAGCCTAACAGCGTCGCTCTGTGAACAAGTAGGTCGGAAGCATTAGAATTAAGATTGACGAAGGCTATTTTTCAATTTTAGCAATTCTCTAAAACAGTAAGCTTATCGGGGCGGTACGCAGCTCTTACAAGGTCTTCTCTGATTAGCTGAGAAAACAATAGAACAAACAACACAACAATGGCTAACAATAGACCCTAGACCTAAAAACAATAGAGCTGCGTGGTATACAGGTCCAATGAAATTAGAGGTTCTAAAGAGCTGCGTGGCTACTGAGCTTATCACGCGACCGTCTGCACAGTACATTAATTCAGACCGTACAAATGTTCACAAAAACAACTTTTTCTCCGTCTAGAATAACTCAAGAGAACGACTATTTTCCGAATAAAATACACTTGTTGCTTGTCAGAAATAGCCCGAGAAACTAATTTGAAAATAAAAATTGCAAAAATACACAAACATATTTGCATAAGGCGATGCGAGTGAAGATAGAACGGCACTATAAAATCAGTCTTGTTTTGTTTACATAAAATCGCTTTTCAACCTATGTAATGAATGAACAAACACATAAAAATGGACAACACAATCTTCGTTCGAAAAAATTTGTTCAAATCTCCATTAGTTTATGTTTAAAAGCAAAACGTACCATGCATTCATCGAGGCCGAACTGATTGTCTTCGATGAAAGAAATCGTGAATTGACAACTGAATTTAAGCACGTTTTATATAACCTAATTATTCAAAATTGAAACCTTTTTAAATGCAAGCCAAAATTGCACAATATAGAACAGTACAGTAATGATACTAGCTTCAAGTTAAGACGAAATCAGGATTAAAAATAAGCTTAAGCACTTAGCTCTATATTCCTCCAAAACGCTTGACTTGCAGAGTTACGCAGCCTCAAATGCGGTCTTGACCACTGTTTGAGAAATGCGAAACCTGTCTTGAATAGCAAACCGCGGATAAATGCCGGGAAAAAAAACAACTTTGCAAATAGTTTTCTCGGCTAAACTCAACGGTTAACCACTGACTCAACAAGAGTGTTGAGCATATAGCTGACGTGACATTCGGCTGTGTAGTCGCGCGAAAAACGTTCGTTCGGACACCGGACTGACATGACAGACATGACAGACGCCGCCCGCGAAACATTCCGCTGGCCATGACCATGAAAAATGATGAGCATCGGTTCTATGAGTATGGCGCTCCGAGCGGGCCTTCGGCCCGCAGAGCTCCGCTATAAATATATGACTCAGAACTCGATCGTGTGTAGAGTGTAATGAGCACCATACACATAACCAAAAAGGATGCAAAAAAAAACATGTACAAATTAAATATGTTAATAATGTTGTCAGGCAAATTTTAGTGATGTTCATCTTCCGAAAGAAAGCGGAAATGAAACAACTGTCCAACCTTGGCTACATAATGATAACTTGTTAACTCAGTAGTAAAATTTTAAATCGTTTTAGGAACACATGTGGAAAATTCTTTACTTCTGTAGAATTAGCCCCAGGACCCAAGAACCATTTATGTAGATATGACTTAATTGTGTTTGTCCATTGTTATCTTTTTTATCTTTCGTCATCTTTTCCTTTCACCTAGTTAGTCAATTGAGTTCATTATTCTTTGCCCTAAACATTCTCAAACAAATCTGCTTTGTAAGCAATCATATCCTACTACGAGTTTTGTTTCACTGTGGATAAAGGTATTACTTCCGAGAAACACTGGGAACTAGGTCATGTACCACGGGCTCATTTTGTGATACAATGTAACCTCGACTAACGGCCAGTTCGGGCTGACAATCCATACATACTTTAATCTAACCTTCCTACAACATCTACCTCTCAACAATGCAACAACCAGCATTGATACACATGATCAACATGCATCTCTACTGGCCACAAAATCAACAACTGAAGATTTGTGTATACAAAGAACATTGTATGCTTTCAAACTGAGCACAAGTTATCTGACCACTCTTGAATCCCACATTTACTGCTCAATATCCCATCTGTTTTCCAATAGTTTTCAATTTCACAAAACAAAATTAAACATAAAAAATTAAACATGCATATTCCCAGACCAAAATTAGAAGCAACTAAATGTAGTTTTCAACACAGAGGGTCCGTCCTTTGGATCAAAAAATCCCTGCAGAAGCAAGAGATCATGCTAATCTGAATGCTTTTAAGGCTAGCCTTTCAAATAAAATACGTTTTAGTAAACTGATGTGATAGGTAGAGTTATAATACGATTGAATTTATTAATAAGGATAGATTTAGTTTTATGATAATTAGTTATGATTTTTTTATACACTACTTACAAACACTACGACTACTTATTCACTACTTATAATACAATATTTACAATACAATACTGTTTCGCCGATGTAACGGTCCTTAATAAATCCGGTTTGATCATGGTGAATAATATTTGGCAGGACATTTTTTTAATCTTGAAGCAATAACTTTAGACAAGATTTTTGCATCTACGTTGACAAGAGAAATTGGTCGCCAATTCTCTAAAAGAGAGCGATCTTTTCCCTTTTTGTCATGCCTGATCAATAAGCGTGATAACTGCTTGTTTTTGCGAGATTGACATTTCGCCCTTTTCAAAGCATTCGTTTCCGCATTTAACAAACGGCTCACAGATACCGGTCAAAACTTTCTATATAATTTAATTGGGAGACCATCATTCCATGTTTCCCTGGAGATTTGTTCTCATTTAAAAAACTTCCCAGAAGCGAGGCACATTCTTCTGGAGTAATTTTTCCTTCGCATGATAGCATACTATTCGCGACAGTCCCTTTCACGCTTGCTTAATAAGAGATGGAGATATGCGACCGTGCTTGAGAGAGTAGGAAGTGAAAACGGATGGGGAAAGGGAGGGAGGGGAAAGTAAAGCACGGAGGCATAGGAGGCATGCAAGCGCGAAAGAGAGAGAGAACAGGTACGGTTGCCAACAACTGGAGGATTCTTACTTGAACTGGGCCGAAATTAGATGCACAGCTCTTATTTATACTCGCTCTGTAAGGGACTGGAGCGAATAGCATACTATTCGCGACAGTCCCTTTCACGCTTGCTTAATAAGAGATGGAGATATGCGACCGTGCTTGAGAGAGTAGGAAGTGAAAACGGATGGGGAAAGGGAGGGAGGGGAAAGTAAAGCACGGAGGCATAGGAGGCATGCAAGCGCGAAAGAGAGAGAGAACAGGTACGGTTGCCAACAACTGGAGGATTCTTACTTGAACTGGGCCGAAATTAGATGCACAGCTCTTATTTATACTCGCTCTGTAAGGGACTGGAGCGAATAGCATACTATTCGCGACAGTCCCTTTCACGCTTGCTTAATAAGAGATGGAGATATGCGACCGTGCCCAGACGTCAAACGTTACAATGGCCTAACACCAAATAACCCGAGACACTTGCCAACACTCAAACCTAAAACCCCAAACCATAAAATCCCATCCAACCACCCAAATCTAAAGGAGACATGGCGAGACAGCAACTCCGATGGTCCTGTAAAACGAAGGTCATGTGCAGTATTCATGTTGTACGATGCGGTAGGAGCAAGCATGACACCAACCAAAATGAGCCATAGCGTCTAGAGTGAAGGCTAAAGAAATAGCCACCCCGGCTCTTAAGCTGTGCAGAGTTTTCCCTCGTAATCCTGTAAAGTAGAGTTCGCAATCTGCTAAATAAGCGTGGCAGAAAACATCTTGTTGCATCCCGGCAAAGAACTCAAAAACTAAAAACTCCTTTTAGGGAGTCTTTGATTAGCAAAAGCGGAGGACAAAGGGATGCTCTGCAATTGGTAAAGACGGCTTCTTACATGGCAAATATATACGATATAAAGGCTGCCAGCCCTTGAGTGGTGAACTGTTGGGGAAAACGCAAACGATTGTGCGCGGGAAACTCGCGAGAGACCCACCCAAGGGATGGCAACCTGAGCGTCAGTAATCCGACTAGGGCATTAGACACCCTTTCAGGCTACCATGGGAAAAGAGGGGCGAAACAAATAGCGCGGCAAAAGGCGCGGAACAGGATAGGCGAAAAGGGCAACCACGGATATGAATTTTAGGCCTTCTAGAGGAGGACATAGACGTGATGTGGACCTGCGTCTTTTTCCGGGAGCCTTTGCAATCCAGAAAGCGACATATCCTAGGCGTGGCAGATAAAACATCTTGTCTAACGGCCAAGAAATCAGAAAACTAGAAAACTCTTTTGAGGGTGTCTTTAAGTAGCATAAGCAGAGGACAAAGCAAAGCTCTACAATTGAAAAGGACGGTTATACTCTGTACATGACAAATATATATGATATAAGGGCTGCCAGCCCTTGAGTGGCGAACTGGATATAATGTCGAGGAAAACGTAAACGATTGTGCGCGGGAAACTTGCGAGAGAACCCACCCAAGGGATGGCAACCTAAGCGTCAGTAATCCGACTAGGGCATTAGACACCCTTTCAGGCTACCATGGGAAAATAAGGAATCGAGATAAATGGCGCGGGAGAGGGCGCGGAACGAAACAAACTCCGCAAATGACAGGGAAATAAAGAGTAAACGGAAGGGAATACGGATAACTACCCAAAGTATGTAAACTTCGAGTTTAACACCAAGATAAACATACGAACCATAAAATCCACTAATAAAGGCGGAACGCACAATAAAAGAGTGCTAAACCGGGTAGAACTGGCAACAATAATATAGAAAAGGAAACAATAGGATGCCAAAGATATGAAAAATAACGATTCTGCAAAATTTAAAACATAAAAATAAATACAAGAACAAGCAGACCCAGGGTAATAAAAACCAATGTATACAAACTTCAACGGAACTGAGCGAAGCATGTCACAGACTCGATGTCTGTAAGGCAAAGTACTGATAACAAAAACTTGACAGACAAAGGTGTATAAACCTCGAAAGCACTACACAAACCAGATATTTGTGAGGCAAAGCACTCATATAAACAAAACGTGACAAATAAAGGCGTACAAACTTCAAAGGCACTGCACAAACCCGATGTTTGTGGATGAGGCAAAGTACGCATAATAAAGGCGTCACGAATAAAGGCGTACAAACTTCAAAAGCACTACACAAACCCGATGTTTGCGAGGCAAAGTACGCATTAACAAAACGTCACAAATAAAGGCGTACAAACTTAAAGGCACTGCACAAACCCGATGTTTATGAGGCAAAGTACGCATAATAAAGGAGTACAGACTTCAAAAGCACTACACAAACCCAATGTTTGCGAGTCAAAGTACGCATAACAAAACGTCACAAATAAAGGCGTACAAACTAAAAAGCACTGCACAAACCCGATGTTTGTGAGGCAAAGTACGCATAACAAAACGTGACAAATAAAGGCGTACAAACTAAAAAGCACTGCACAAACCCGATGCTTGTGAGGCAAAGTACGCATAACAGAGCGTGACAAATAAAGGCGTACAAACTTCAAAGGCACTGCACAAACCCGATGTTCGCGTGGCAAAGTACGCATAACAAAACGTGACAAATAAAAGCGTACAAACTTTAAAGGCACTGCACAAACCCGATGTTTGTGAGGCAAAGTACGCATAATAAAGGCGTACAAACTTCAAAAGCACAGCACAAACCCGGTGTTTGTGAGGCAAAGTACGCATAATAAAGACGTACAAACTTCAAAAGCACTACACAAACCCGATGTTTGCGAGGCAAAGTACGCATAACAAAACGTCACAAATAAAGTCGTATAAACTTTCCTGAAAGTACTGCACAAACCCGATGTTTGTGAGGCAAAGTACACATATTAACAAAACGTCACAAATAAAGGCGTACAAACATCAAAAGCACCTCACAAACCCGATGTTTGTGAGGCAAAGTACGCATAACAAAACGTGACAAATAAAGGCGTACAAACTTCAAAAACACCTCACAAACCCGATGTTTGTGAGACAAAATACGCATAACAAAACGTGACAAATATAGGCGTAAAAACGTTTCAAAGCAGTGCACGAACCAGAGGTGTTTGTGAGGCAAAGAACGCATATAACAAAACGTCACAAACAAGCGCACAAACTAAGGGACCCGAGGGAAAAGCACTGCACCAACCCAATGTTTGCGAGGCAAAGTACGCATAACAAAACTGGACAAATACAGGCGTACAAACTAAAATGGGAAATGAGGGAAAAGCACTGCACAAACCCGATGTTTATGAGGCAAAATACGCAAAAAATAAACGTACAAACATACAAAGCGTACAATCTGAAAGGGGGGAACCGAGGGAAGAGTACTGCACAAACCCGGTGTTTGCGAAGCGAAGCACGCAAAGCAATATAAATAGCTCAACAACCAAATATAAAAGCGTGTAAATTCCATAAAAGCTGTAGGGAAGCGAAAAACTTTAGAAAGAAACGAGGCTAACGGATAAGGGACAAGAAGCAGGGTGAGGAGATAAAAACCGGCGAGCACGTGGAGCCGCGTGGGAACAAGCGACGAAACGGCTAAACAGCCGGACAAATACTAAAGAAAAGTTTACCAGTATAACGGTTCTGGTTAGCTGGGCCTGGTTGAGGCGCTTGAGCTGACTGAAGAAGCGTTTGAACTGTCTGGAACTACCTCCGCCACGGGAGCTTGCTCGCCGGACATGGTGAGAACACGAAGGTAACAGCACCAAAGGATTCTTACTTGAACTGGGCCGAAATTAGATGCACAGCTCTTATTTATACTCGCTCTGTAAGGGACTGGAGCGAATAGCTTTTGTCCCTCTGTAAGTCTAGGGATATTCAAATCTTTCAGGAAAGATTCAATTGTTTGTAAATGATCAGCGTTTTTATTGCCAATGGAATACAGGTTTTGATAAAAGCGTTTCTGTTTGGATAATATAGGGTCTGCGATGATCGAACCGCTAATTCTCAACTTCCGTATGTGTTTTTTAACATTATTCCTTTTCTCTAAATTGAGAAAATATTTCGTGCTTCTCTCACCATGTTCATGCCACCGAGCTCGAACACGGATAATAATTCCTTTTATTTTTTCTTCATAAATTAATTCCATTTCTTATTTAGTCGATTTGACATCATGCGCGTTTGCATCGCTGGGGTTTATTTCATATATCTGTTTAAATTGCTTTTGCACATTTATTTTGGAGATTGTTTTCTTTTTCAATATTTTCTCTGGCTACCTTTTTAGAATACCGTATCGCACGAGCTCTAATATTGTATTTACCAAGCCAAACCCAGACCCGTCGATTGTCAGACAACTCATTTCGGCGTTCAGTTAACCAGATTGCATTGGAATCCGCGTTGTAACATCCTTAACAAACTCATTATCATCCAAGAGCGTGACATTCATTTTCCAGTGGCCGGGACCCCTAATTGAATTTTAACCATTGGTGAACTCAATACAAATTGCCGCATGATCGGTTTTAATAGCTGGAATTATATCTGTCGACGTTACAAAGTCGTGTAAATTGTTTGAAATCATCTAATAGTCTAAACGGCAAAAGATAGTTAGATAGTTATGATTAGATAAATAGTTTTTATTGGATAGTTGTGATTATAATGTATAAGGTTTCTTAATTATTTTATTGTTATTGTATGTAGGAGTCCACGGCTAACTGGAAGACCGCTTTTGTAATGAATGTGATCCCGTGTTTTTAAATAAAGATGATGATGATGATGATGATGATGATGATGATGATGATGATGATGATGATGATGAAAAATTGAGAGTTTTCTTGATTTTATGTTTGGAACTCTTGCGAGTTAAAAGGTTAAAACTCAAAAGAGCAGAAGAACACCTACAATAGGCGACAAAAATAGTTGACACACTCTATAACAAAAACGGTTTTCGTGACATATTTATCACTGTATCTTTCCATTTACTACACTCTGCCACATTAACCCCCGTCCCCACATCCAATGTTGTAGGATTGTAGCGACAGACCTGACGAAACGATACACAACATTGTCTGGGGGGTGGGGTGGGGAATTAGGGGGGTGGGGCTGAAATGCCTCTCGTCCCAAACCAAATGGGGTTCAAAATGACAATGTGTCAACAATATTGTCGCGTATTGTAGGTGGGCTCTTGAAAATATTTTGTTGTATCAATTGGCATAATTAATAATCTATTTTGTATCTTTCTTAAGCTTGAATTTTGATAAGTTCATTTGGAGTACTTTGTTTAACCAAATACACTATGCATTTACATTTACATTTACATTACGCGTAGATTCCTATAGAGGTCTTGAACAAATGTAAGAAATTGAGTTTCCGTTGAGCGCTTAGTTCTGAACCCATGTTGGAGCTTATAAGGCATGTCATTACATTCTAGATGTTTGAGTATGTGCTTTGTTACTATATGTTCCATTATCTTTGATGCAATACAAGTAAGTGAGATGGGACGGCGATTTTCTACGTTGTAACGTTCACCTTTCTTAAAGATAGGAGCAACATTTGCCTTCCTCCAATTTTCGGGGGCCTCACCAGACCATAGCGATTTGTTAAAAATGACTGTGAGTATCGGGGCAACTACTGTTGCAAGTTGTTTCAGCACTTTCAAATGGATATGATCGGGTCCCACAGATTTATTTGGATCGAGGTTTTCTTGTAGCTTTTGTACACCTTCTGTTGTAATAGTTAGTTCATCAATATCGGGGTATGGACTATCCGTTTCGGTAACAAGAGGTTCCGCATCATCAGGTAACAGAACGGAGAATACAGACTTAAATTGTGCATTCAAGATTTCTGCCTTGTCTTTTGGATTACCCCATAACATTCCCATGTTGTTTCTGCGGGGCCACCTACTGAGTCTGTTTTCCTATGCTTGATGAAGGACCATAGTATTTTATTGCCTCTGGTTGACTCATTTGTCGTTTCAGGGAGAATATTGGTTTCTACATACTCCCAATAGGCAGCTCTAGTTTTCCGTCTTATCTTGTGTTTGAGACTACGTAGTTTGTTCTTGATATTGTCTTTGTTGTTCTTTCTAGCTTGTTTACTCTACCAATATAGCCCATCTCTTGTCTTAAGTAATTTACGTATCTTAGAGGAAATCCATGGGGACCTATTAAGTGAGGAACAGCTCTTGTGCGGTATGTGTTTCTCGATAGCGGCATGCAGATCTGATTTAAATTTATTCCATAGGCTATCAGCACTTTCAGAGTTAGAGTGATCTTGGATATATTGGTTTGTGATCGTAATTTGACTCGCAATCCCTTCCCAGTCTGCTTTCTTATAAAGGGGAATCTTTCTCTCAACCTGTCTGTGCCGTGTGTCTGTTATCAGTTTCTGCAAAGACTGCATCATGATCTGAGATTCCTGGCAGTATCTCAGTTCTGTTCATAAGTGTGAACAGTGTGAACAGCTATGTCAAGTGTGTTATCACCTCTCGTAGGTTGTTCAACTATCTGTGACATGCCATAGTCGGCCAATATATCAATAAATAGATTGTGTTGAACTGGTGAAGGGCAGTTTGGTTTAATTTATAATATTGGTAGAAGGTCATTCAATACCCGGTAGATTCATGTCCCCTGCTAGCCAGACATGACAGTTCTTTGGGAGTCTGGCTAGAGACTCACCCAATTGGTCAGGACTCTCGGCATTAGATGCATGTGGTCGATAGTGTGATCCAATAAGCAAAGGCTTGCATGATTTTACCTCAATTTCTGCCACCACGATTTCACACTGTGTTTCTGCAGATTGGTATCTTGCACTAACAAGATCTTGGTTGATAGCTATAAATACACCGCCTCTTCTCGCTTCTCTATCTCTGCGATACTTTGTAAAACCAGGTGGAAAGATCTCATTATCCTTTATGTCATTTGTTAGCCATGATTCAGTCCCTGTTACTATATCACAGCTGGAGCTATCCAAGATCGTTTTTTGAAGACCGATTGGCAGTTTATGTTCAGTATCCTCGTTGGCTTTCCCTTAGGAGTTCTCATTTGCAGATTGTGGTGTAGTTGATTTGGGGACGAGCTTCCCAGCGGGGATCCGAGAGAGGGCATAGGACTACTACATATACATTCACTTGTAACTGTAGTTAAAAAAGAGTCAACAGGGTTCGCTGGTGATAATAAATGAAGGTCAAACAATGTTGTACTGTGATTAGGCAAAGCATATTCCGGGCATAACCACCTACTATTGTTAAGGTCTGGGATGCATTCAACGGAGCTCATGGTTTGGCAGCCTATATGATACCACTGTTGACAGTTAGAGTTTTCACATCTGATGCCTTTTTGTTTCCATGACACTGCTTTGTTGCAAATACCACAAAGATATTTTCTTTGTTTAGTAGCCGGATCTTTTGGCTCATGGAGGTCCTGGATTTGAACTAATATCACCGGCCAACAGAAGTAAGCCTCGCAGTAGTTGACGAGGAGAGCCAAGTTCGGAGTTTGAATCCAAAATGGCACCTGCTTGGCTAATTCGTGAACGAGCTCGATAGGCCTCCAAACCTATGAATATTGGCTTAGTTGAGCTTATTAAAGCAGTCCAGTCGGTAGATTGTGAATATTTATCAGATAATATCTCAAAAGTATTTAGTTGGAGGCGGAAAATCAACGCTAACATAAGCTTTTGGATCGCACTATTAAATTTTGCAGCCGCCATGGCTGCCCGCTGACCTGAGGGATAACTGATCGATTTCCAATCAACTTATTCTACTTAATTTAAGGGCTGAGACTATAATAACAAATTCGAACATAGGCAAAACCATAACCGTAAAAGGGGACAGTGTTGTACGTAAATTTCAAAATTTCGCTTACCGAATTCCCATGTATAATCCCAGATTGCAATTAAATATGCAACTAAGTTGGATCAAAAAGATTCTAAGAACAAAACAGAAAAACGAGTCTGATGATAAAGTGTAGGATTACAAGGATGGAAGTAGAAATCAAAATTGTACCATTCTGGTGGAATGTAAAGGATGGCGGGGAGTTTGTGGGAGGCGGGAAGGTTGAGGGCGAGAAAAGCTTGCCGGAAACAGGAAAAAATAGAAAAAAAAAAAACTTTGCAATATTGCAAAATATTTTGCAATTAAAAACGTGCAGAGAGGCAGGAACCTACCAGGGAATGGAGCAAGAATTGGGAATAAAAGATACAGGAAGCGGAAGTTTATAACCCCTCATCTCCCTCCACATATCTGAGAGCTAATGAACACCCTATACAATGTACCAGCTGAAGTGATTTAAGTTGTGATTGTTTTATGTGACGTGACAAGTAAGTCAACAAGTATCTCAATACATGAAAAGGTGCGATTGCTTTTTTTTAATTACTTTATTCATAACGCGAACAACAAACACTTACAATAGTAAGAGTTACAAGATAAATAAAATACTGAAAGATAGTTTAATTAAATAATAAGTTATTACAATAAAATTATAATAATAAAGTAATAATAGTAATAATAGTAATGATAATAATAGAAATAATAAAAAAAGTAATAGTAGTCGAGCACAACATATCTTAACTTACATCAAGAATCGAGAGAAAAAAGGAAGCAAAGAATAATAATTTTCAATGTATATCTTTTGTTCCATCAATGAGATAAAATGGTCGAAGTTGCATTGCTCTGAGTGCATTTTCTGGTTGTATAAGTAATCTTTTCCAAATAATAAGCAGAAATTTAATTTTAGCACAGTAGCGTGACCATTTTCATCATCATTAGTTACTATCCCAAAAAGTTTTTCTAAAGGTGTTAGAGAAAAGGTGATGTATGTACATAGTCCCTTATTAGTAACAGTTAATCAATGAATCAATTTAAAATATAATTCTCTTAGTTCGTTCTCTCTGCATACTTTTCCTATGGATTAAATATTGATGTCCATTCTATATTCTCTAATTTTAATTCTTTCTCCTATTTTTTTGGCCCCGTGGCTTTGACGGTGGTTGCATTGATGTAAAGCCAATAATTGTCCTTTGATTTCATTTTATATAGATCAATAATTAACGAAGGAGACAACTGAAAGGTTGTATCATCTTCTATAAATCCATTTCTTGTGCTTACATATCTAGATTTTAGGGATCGCCGAGATCACTTGTACGTAGATCAAAAAATTAGATTTTGTGTTGAATTTTGTCTGGAATGCATTGAAGTACAATAATCTTCCACAGTTATATAACACGTCATGGGTAAAAACGACACCTTTCTCCTTCCATTCTGGGTAGAAAAAGCTCTTTCCGTTGATCAGGATGTCTTTGTTATTGAAGATAATTAAATCTTGGCCATTGTTATATTGATATAAGGTCCTAAGTTCTTGGAAATTAGCCAGTAGTTGTCTGTAAAAAAGTGGAATTTTGGATTCCTTCAAAAATTTGGAGTCGTAATTACAATGAAGAAGAAAATTGAGACCTCCATATTTTTGAAAAAAGTGAGTTGGAATAGATTTCCATGACTCTATCTCAATTTCGTCCATCACTAGAAGTCTTGAAATCCAGGCTAGCCTTTGAGATTAAGATCTCACCTAGAGTTGCAATAAATATTTTCTGAAGAGCAATGTTGTTTGGCGCGTAAATATTGCATAATGTGAATTTGAATTCCTTAAGAGAAGCTTTAATTAACACAATCCTACCGTCTTCATCCACCCAGGAATTTTCAATTTGGGTACCGAAGAATGGATTTAATAAAATGCATACACCTTTTTGATGACTGGAACCGTGTGAAAAGAAAATTTCGCCTCGCCATTCAGTTTTCCAAATTAATTCGTCTTGCGGCTGAGAATACGTTTCTTGAAGTAAATAAACAGCGCAATTTTGATCTTTCAAATATGTGAAGATACTTCGTCTCTTACGCAAATTTCTTAAGCCTCTAACATTTTAAGATAATAATTTTAGTTCTCTGTTTTAAGTTATAGACTACTAAGAAAAAGAGAAAACGATTGTTTGATGCACCCAACTGAAATAAAAATCGAATAATAAAACAGAACGTAAAAAATAATAATAATTAACATGCAAACATTTATGTCGACAGGAAAAGAAAAAATAATATTCAAAAACAAACAAGTACGTATAAACTTAATCAGTCTGGGAAATCTAGATAAGTTTATACTGTCTCGCTCTTTCCGTCAAATTATAAGGTGCGATTACTTTGCATCTGTGGAATACTGGACGTGAATAAAGATCTAAACTAATGAGCAACCAGAGGCTTCATATATAGTTGCTAGTATAGTACTCAATGAAACAAATTGGATCAAAGTGTTCAAAGTAAAAATAGGGGATTAACATTACTAAATTTCTATTTCAAGGAAAGTAAAATGGAATTAAAATTGTTAAAATTTCAATACCAAGTACTTATTCCAACTAAAATGCAACAATCTTAATGGCAGGAAACTTGTAGGAAAGACTGGTTAAGTAATAATTTAGCTAACAATAACCACTTAAGAGATGAGCCCAAATATGGAGAGAGAAAAATGGGAAAATAGTCTCTTCTTCAGGAAAAAGGGGAGCTATTTTGTTTTCAACACATTTTTTTACTGTGGCCAATTATGTATTATGAAGAAAAAATGCAATTGTTTTTGTTTTTGGCTGGCCTTTTATACTAGTCTTGTAATGTAAATAAATGGTTGCTTGGGTTTATTAAGATCAATGGGTTGGTCATACAACACTCGACAATGCACATGTAACCCCACATCATTTTTATAACATATAAGCTGTGCAGTAATCACAATTTTGATAAAAATATTATATTACATAAACAATACTAATGTGACATATCAAATAAAGCAATCATGGAGTTGACAGGTAGCCATATGTAAATTTCATCCCGTTTAACTTGTTAATTATGTGATTTACATTTTAATTTATAGAAAGATGTTATTATTAATAATGAATTGTTTGGCACCAAACTCAGCACGGTGGTCGGTTGCTAGGGCTTTTCCTCCCGCAACTCTCGAAACTGAGAGTTTTAGGCTATAGACAAAAGTAGAATACATCGAACGAAACTTGGAAGAAAAGTAGGTGGATAAATTACCTATGACGTCACAATGACGTAATTCGTGATGAAATACGCGTCTTAGTGCAACATATGCTAAGTTGAAAAAACTACAATTTCGATTTTATGCAACTTTGTCCTTTCTCCGTTGCAACCACATTCATTGTTTTCGCGTTTAAATACCCCTAAAGTTTGACCATATATGGTCATTTGGCGGGAAATTTGAATTTCTTTAATTAGCTGTAACTTTACGCCTTTTTATCCGATTGAGATGGGGTTTTCACCAGAAATCATAGAATTCTATACTGAAAACTAATACAACATTTTCACACTTTTTTCCTGAATTTTAATTCTGATGCCAAATTTGGACATCATTTATGACGTCACAATAGCAGTCAAATGGGATGAAATAATCCTCAATTGATAGGTAATTTATCCATCTACTTTCCTTCCAAGTTTCGTTAGACTCTATGTATTCTACTTTTGTCTGTAGCCTAAAACTCTCAGTTTCGAGAATTGCGGGAGGAA
Organism: Cladopsammia gracilis; assembly: GCA_022457155.1. Lineage (NCBI taxonomy): Eukaryota > Metazoa > Cnidaria > Anthozoa > Scleractinia > Dendrophylliidae > Cladopsammia > Cladopsammia gracilis. Next base: position 173,714 of record JAJGOT010000512.1, on the reverse strand, counting down.
AAGCCCTAGCAACCGACCACCGTGCAGTGATGCACATGATTCTGGTGGTTTTGATAATTAAGAATAATTTCATTGCAAGTGTGGATTGTTACAAATTGCTCGGTGTTATAATAAGCAGGGATCTCAAATGGAACCAACAAATTATGGCAAACAAAAGGCTTTTATTCACTTGGGTTGCTGAAGCGGACCAGAGTTCCAACTAAATCTAGAATTGGCAGGATATTCCAGACGTTTAAGGTACTAAAGTAAGGAGTACACTTAAACCTCTATTAAGCGGTGACCACCATCGGGAAATAGCAAACAGACGGCTTAGTATAGGTCTTCAAAAATTTACTGCATTGCACATTATGTAATGTTGCCAAAATTGATCTACAAGTAGAATGCGAAATTCATCACATGACGTATATTTATATATTTGTATACACTGCATATGCATTTATGAACTATTGCATTCAAGACAACAGAAATTTAATCAATACTCACAGAACACAGTGATCGTGGCAGAAGATTCATCTGATCCAAGATAATTTTGCACTTTACATTTGTACACTGCTCCATTATCTCCTCTCCTCAGGTTTGTCAGAGTAAGTGTATTAGATGTAGACAGAACATTGTTGCTTCCTTGTTTGGTCCAAGTAATACTGGGTGGTGGATTACCAGTTGCATTACAGAACAGAGTTGCTCCGTTTCCCTCTATAACTGATTGAGATGCTGGTGCAGTGATAATCTCTGGGGGATCTGCCAGTTGAAAAACATTATTTTATTTTAATTGTTATTATTCCACAAAATTCCACGAGGGGATTTCATTGATGACTGCCGCTTAAACGCTACCCAAGCATGTAGCTCGTGCTACATGCTTGAGTAGCGTTTAAGAGCTCGTTAATTTAGTTTAGTTGAAATGAACCGTTTTTTGATTGATTTTTTTTTGAATATACATTGTATATATATTTTTAATGGAATGAATTTTTTTAATCGAAATTAAGTGCCTTTTTTAATCGAAAGGAATAATGTAAATAATGCTTTGACTGAATAGTTTTTAAGTGAAATTAATTGTAAAATATGATTTTTTAGTAAGCTTTGTTATCAATAAAAGATTTGTTTTATTATTATTATTATTATTATTATTATTATTTAACTAGGGCATTTTAATATTTTATTATTATTATTATTATTATTATATTTTTTTTTATGACAATGATCAGTTTCATTTCAAAAATGTAATGTTGTCGAGTCTTTTATTATACCATTTCAAATGTACATATTTTATCGTAATTAGAATTTTAATGTATTGTAAATAGTTATTTTAATTGTTAATAAACATCTCGTTCTATTTTTAAAAAGTTATTATTATTATATCATTATTATTATTATTTATAATTTCTAGTGATTTTATTAGACTTAATGTATTTTGCGCACTTTTTAGATATTTTTAGATATTTATTATTCCAACTTAGGATATGTCTTTTTATCTTGAGAAAATAAAGATTATTATTATTACAAAATATGTTATTATTATTATTATTATTATTATTATTATTATTATTATTATTATTATTATTATTATTAAAAAAACACTTGGGTGCGGTGATTGGCTCACGACAGTATTTAGAAGAATATGTCAGTGAGAAGGTGAACAACTGGGTCAGCGAGGTTACCAAGCTGGCAGAGTTTGCTCTCTCTCAGCCACAAGCGTGTTATGCTGCTTACACCTTTGGCCTGAAACATCGTTGGACTTATTTTTTAAGAACTCTGCCAGATATTCAAGATTTATTAGAGCCGCTGGAGAATGCCATATCTAAGGTGCTTATCCCTGCGATTACAGAACATAGGTGCAGTCGGCTAGACAGGGACATTCTAGCACTGCCAGTCCGTCTAGGGGGATAGGCATGACAAACCCATGTCTTGAAGCAAATTTCGAGCAATGTTCCTCTGTTAAAGTTTCCACCCCACCGGTCCGACAGATCGTGGCTCAGTCACATCAGATGCCGGATGATTCTCTTGTCAAGCCACTACAACAGGCAGCAAGGAGTGAGAGAGCAGAGGCGCTCCAAGACAGGGCAATGCATATCAGAGAGGTAGTTCCACAGAAAGTTCAGCGAGTACTTGACCTTGCCGCGGAAAAAGGGTCATCAGTTTGGCTGACAGTACTCCCCCTTCGTGAAATGGGTTTCAACCTAAATAAGAAAGAGTTCCGTGATGCAATTAAACTGCGCTATGATTGGCCAGTTGATGATATCCCGTCCACTTGTGTATGTGGCGACGTTTTCACAGTAGACCACGCAATGATATGCAAGCGAGGTGGTTTCGTTGTCCAACGTCACAATGAGCTGAGAAAGATTTAGAAGCCGAACTTCTGGGTATGTTATGTAGTGATGTTGAGATCGAGCCTGTTCTTCAAGATATTACGGGAGAACAACTGGGAAGGGGTTCAAATCGAGCTCCAAATGCGAGATTAGATATTCACGCACGCGGGTTCTGGGAGAACCAACGATCAGCATTCTTCAACGTGAGGGTTTTTCACCCTAATGCTGACTCGTATAGGGACCTAGAGCTCCAACAGATATACCGCAATCACGAGAATGAGAAGAAGCGTCTATATTCGAGGAGAGTTTTGGACATTGAACAAGGAACTTTCACACCCCTTATTTTCACATCAACGGGTGGTATGGGAAAGGAGTGCTTGCAATACCATAGCAGACTAGCGCAGCTGATCTCCATCAAGAAAGGAGAAGACTATGCCAAAACAATCTCTTGGATAAGAGCAAGGACATCCTTTGCTCTATTAAGATCCGCATTAATCTGCCTTAGAGGATCAACAGTTAGAAGAAAAGCCTTTTGTGATTTTAAGAACATAGATATTGACATTGAAACCCAAGAAGGAGCCATAATGTAATGTTAAGAATTTTTAATTGCCGTCACCTTGTGAATACAAACGTCTTATATAAATTTTATTTTTATTGAAATTTTTTTAGTAACACTTTTACGATATTTTATGGATTGTAATTATGAATATTTTTAGCATTTTAGTAGGTTAATAATTGTAAACGTGAAATTATTTGAGAATTTTTTTTAATTAATTGTAAACGTAAGATTGTTTGAGAATTTTTTAATAAAGGTTTATTATTTTAAAAAAAAATATATTATGACAAGTTGGAACCGCTCAGGAAATATTTAATTGCTTTGTTGTTTTTTTTTTTAATGTGTTGCAAGTGGCTTTATTTTTATGTAAAAATAATAATTATTGTTATTATTATTATTGAACTGGCAAAACATGGCACATGATGCAAAATTGTACGTGTTTGTACAGAAATCCATTGACAATATTAATTCCATATAAGCTGACTTCAAACCCCAATTCAACTTAAAATAAACCGGGAAAAGTGATCATTCTTGAGGACCTTAGATGCAAAAGATTCCTTTTCATAACATTCGCCTGTAATTTTTCCCATGGAATGAAAACACAACAGAAGCCGGTTAAACTTATTTGCATGATAATAGCGGAGCACTCGCCAGGCCGAAGGCCTGGCTGCGCAGCCCCATACTCATAGAACCTGTGCCGTCATTTTTCATGGTCATGGATAGCGGAATGTTTCGCGGGCGCGCGTGTGCCCGACCTCCGCCGTCACATCGTGGTGTGTCACACAGGACCGCGCTCCGTCGCGCAGGACTAGCTCGCGGGCGCGTATGACGTTGCAAAACATGCGCATACGACGTCATGTAGAAACCAAAGCGAGGCTTTGTTTTTTGCGCGGTTACACGGCCGAATGTCACGTCAGCTAGAAAAACACTTTCATTGTCTGCTGTGTTTACTGAGCGGAGAAAACGGTTGAAATTATAAGTCGTTATTTTCCTGCATTTTTTCGCGGTTTGCTACTCAAGACAGGGATACTCAGAAGCCGCTTTAGTGGAAAAAGAAGAGCTTCCTGGGATAAAATCTTGCTTCGAGGAACGTCATACATTTTTCAAAGCGGGGAGATGTTTGATTTTATTACGGAATCCAGTACCACAGGAGCGGAGAAAACGGACACTAAAACTCTCGAACGTTATGAATATGACGGCAAACAACCTTTGCCGAAGAGGAGAAACACTGGACATCGGACAAACAAACATAAGCAGAAAAGCAAGTAACGTCTAAATGTGATTTGCAAAAATTGTTTAGTTTAATAATAAGACTTAAGCTTAAGCTTCAGTTAAATATGTTAATTTTACCCGAAGAATTTTCTCCAAGTTTTTGCATTCAGAGCTAAATTTACAACTTTGAATATCCGTGGTTTTGGCAATGAAGCGAAAAAACGCTCTGTTTTTGATTTTGCGAAAAATTCCCGTTCTGATTTTATTTGTTTACAAGAACCTTTAGCGACAAGACAAAATGCGATAATTCTCTGACAGCTAAATGAAATGGCGCGGTAAAAGTTTCTGGTCGCCCGCTCTTGGTAAACAAGGCGGCGTTGCCATTCTTGTCGCTGAAAATACTGATTTCAAATGTTTACAATGGAAAAAAGATTCTTCTGGTAGAATTGTTAGTGTTTTAACTGATTTCGACGACACGAAAATTAATTTGGTTTTATACTTATGCACCCACGAATCCAAGTGAACGTACTTTTATGACACAATTCATGAATATTTTTTCCGAACTCTTTTAAAATTATTGCTGGCGATTTTAACTGCATTGAAAACGTTTCTGATAAGTTTGGAGGAAATCCTACAATTTCCATGGATTTGAAAGATTTGCACAGTGTTCTCTGGCGCAAAAAAACACGGCCGCCTGAAAAATACAATGCACATGGTAATAATGCGGATAAAACTATCGGTACACGTTTGGATATTTTTTTTGTTGCTCAGGACTTGTATGATTCCTTTTAAAATTTGAAATTTTGCCTTGTGTTTTTTCCGATCATGATTCTGTTGATTTAAGCCGCAATTTCCCGTGGACCAGGACTTTGGAGGCTAAATTTAGAATTTGATGTTTGCGATATGATCTCAGAAATTATTAAGAAACATGCATTGTACTGGAAAGCATTTACTTCCATTCAAGCTTTGTAGGATTTTCTTAAAGAATCTATACTGAATTAGTTGCTATAGATTTTGGTCGAAGTAAACAACGCATATTAAGTTAAATCGCGATATTAAAAGGCCACGCAACTATAAATTCTTTGATCGAAGCTAAACGGGCTCTTATTGAAGGAGATAGCTCAGCGAAAACCACCATAGAAACGCTTGAAAGAGAAATTCGGGCCATTAATTTATCCCAAATGAGAGGAAGCCAAATTCGTAGCAGAGTCAAATGGCTTGAAGAAGGTGAAAAACCTACCAAATTCACGTGCTCAGAAAAATACTGTTCAATCTATTTAAAACTCCGCCGGTGTTGAAGTCTTTTCACAAGATTCCGGCCCATTTCGATTTTTACCGTAATTTGTACTTGCAAGAACCTGTTAATTTAACAGTCCAAACCGAATTTTTTAACAATCTTGTAAACAGATTAAGTGAGAGCGAAATTTTATCCTGCGAAGGATTTTTATCTTTGGCTGAAATTACCCCACAATGCGTGGACTTTCTTCAGGGAAAACCCCCGGTTCAGACGGATTACCTCAACAATTTTTCACTAAATTCTGGGATCTTTTAGGCCCTAATCTGTTCGAAATTATAAATTTAGTTTGGAAAATAATTCTCTCAGTGATTCAATGCAAGGAAGCGTGACTAGATTACTTTACAAGAAAGATGGTAAGAAAAACCTCAAAAATTGGCGGCCCGGCCATTTCGCTACTCAATGTTGATAACAAAATTTGTTCAAAAGCTCTTACAAACAGACTTTCAAAATTGTTACCCTCGATTATTTCAAGAAGATCAAACTTGTTCCGTCCCAGGTAGGACGATTTTTGAGAATTTATTTCTCTTGCGTGACACTCTAAATTATATAAATATTACCAATGAAACTGGTATCTTGCTGAAAACATTGGAAAACTTTTTACCAATGTTTTAAGTGGTTTTGGATTTGGCCCTAATTTCCAGCGGTGGATTTCTACATTATACTGTCAAGCAAATATGAAAATTATAGTTAATGTTGTTTTGACCAAAGAAATTCCACTCGAGTGGGGGGTGAAGCAGGGAGATCCCCGGTCTCCACTTTTGTACATTTTATGCGCAGTAGTTTTGGCGACCAGTATAAGAAAGGATGATACTATTGAAGGTTTTCTCATTCCAGAAACCTGAGGAAAGCGTTTTAAAATTCGCCAATAAGCGGATGACTCCACATGTTTTGTAAAGGACATTTTTTTCTTTAGACAAATTGTTTACCTTTATACTTCACAAATACGAGACAGGTACAGGGACTAAAATTAAACGTGGCAAAGAGTACAGAAGCCATGAGGTTAGGAGCTTGGTGCTCACGTCCGGACACTCCTTATGGCCTCCTTACCACGCCTTTCCAAGCTAGATTAAAATTTGAACCTGTGAAAGGTTGTGGGGTGTTTTCACTCCCACCTTATCGGCACTACTCATTACTAGGTTTTTAGTTAATGTTAAGACTATTTTCTTCTTCATTAAGACCATACTTCATGGTATATGGGTTTTTCGAAATAAAGCAACTTTTCACAATGGCACCGAGAACTCTCGGGACACTGTAAGGGACATAAGGAATGACATCACAACACAGTTGCAAATTGCCCCCCCGGGGGGGGGGGGGCTGGGACTCTGAGACCCTTAACCTATACTAGACCATTTTAGCTGCATTTTGCAACCCTATTCTAGAATAAACACCGAAAAATCCTACCCTATCCTAGACCTTTTCTAGACTCACTATTTTGCAGAAACTTGTTCACTATCACAGTCTAAGATACCAGGGGTCAGTAAAAATGTCGTACAGCACACCTTACCGATTTTTCCATTTTCCAGTAAACCTCGTCTAGACTAAATTCTTCATGCAACTGATCAGTTTTGTGGAAAATGATACCCTATTCTAGACCAAACATTTCTGATTACTATACCCTATCCCAGACTAAACTGCTTGAAAACCATACCCTTGACAGCGGCACATACCTATATAGCTCATATATGGGAGTACCCCCTCCCCTGGGCAAATTGATTTCTCCCGAATGACCAAATAGAAATTTTCTGCTTTGTGGTGTCATCCGAATATTTGTGAAATACAACAGTCAAAGCTTGTGACTCTATAAATAATTTAGCTACTGGCAACTCATCATTCAATACCAGAAATGACTAAAGTAATCATGTGCAAACCAGAAAGGACTTTCAAGTGGACCACACGACCGGAAATGAACTTTATAAATAATCCCTTATGGACTAGACTTTCAAGTGACTCATGTAAACCGGAACTGACCTTGTATTATTGTAACCGGAAATGACTAGCTTTATAATGCAGGATGCCTTGTAACCGGAAATGACTAGCCTCTCAGGATAATATTGTAAACTTTAGGGATTTGTTATTGATGAATAAAACATTTTAAAACGAAAAAAAAACACTTTTGTTTTGTTTAGCAGAGAAAACAGTTTGCAAAATCGTTTTTCCCTGCTTTTTTTTCGTGGTTTGCTACTCAAGAGAGGTTTCACATTTCAGAAACAGTGAGCTTTTGTGGAATTTGTGCAGTCTAAATGCACTGTGCAGACGGTCGCGTAATAAGCTTACTGTTTTTGAGAATAGCTAAAATTGAAAAATAGCCTGGTCGTCAATCTTAATTCTAATTATTCTTGTGATTCCGACCTTTCACTTAGTTAAGCTTATCATCATCGTTTTTGTTCAGAGAGCTCCGCTGTTAGGCTAAGCCTATCTATATATATTAGTACTTATTGTATTATGCCTTGTTCTTCAAAGAGTTCAGCTACATGTAAAATAAGTGGACCAAAGTTTTTCAGAACTGAAACATACTGTATATATGTTGTGGGTCAAACTTTGCCGTGGTTCAAAATTTACTTTCCTTTGTTTAAAACTCATTATCATACATTTTTTACAGGCAAATCAGTGCAATTAGATTTGGGCGTATCATTATTTTGGAAAATTAAAGTAATAACCAAAAAACAAGAAAGAAAAAAAAAAAATAATAAATACACATACGTTAGTCTCAAACCAGTGACTATCCATACAGCGTTGGATTTCTAAACTAACATCAAACCATTGCGCTATCGACACTTACTTAAGAATTTATGTGAAATTTTAATAATACATTTTTAAAATATTATTTTGTTAAATTTGAACAAAATAACCTTCATAGCTTTTTTACGCAGCCCGCCACAGATATAAATACAATAGTTTTAAGTAACCCACATCAATGCCTTCAGTTCACGTTGATGTTTTCTCTCATCAACGCATTGTTATAAAAATTATTTAAGCAATAGAACACATTTTCTATGAGTTCACCGGCGTTATAAACCCACGCGGGATGTTGGGAGAGCACTCCAAAAGCTTGTAAATCACGAGCCGTTCTCCCAACATCCCGCGTGGGTTTATAACGCCGGTAAACTCATAGAAAATTTGTTCTATTGCTTTTATGAAATAACTATGAAAAGCGTTTGGAAAGAGAGAACTTTGTTGTAGTTTTGTGCCGATCAAGTAGCTTGTTCTCATAACATTCATCGGATGACGCGGGAAAACAAATCAAAGCGGCTGAAAGAATGAACTTTACACTGCCACTGACAAAGCTGCACTGACAAATTCACGGGTTCAACGAAAGTGATGAAAAGTTTTAGCGCTTTGAAATTCGTCAGTTGGAATTTATCAGCTGAAAGAAGAAAATATATTCAATGATTCAAAAGTTCTTTGAATGGGAAATCCAGAAAATTGTGTCCGGAATCTGCCGCCGCAAACATGAATGTACGAGGAAAGTTTGAAAGCCTACAATTTTTATGGGGTGTGTCGGATTCAAAGATTGCCTTCTTGTCAAGAATTTTTCAATTTGAATAAAGGTTAGTTCCAGAAACTCAGCTTCTGAAAATGTTTTTGACTTTTTCTACTTACTTTGAAGTGTACAGTGAAGCTCGTACTTCTCTACATTATAAGTGCTCAATGAAAACTAAGCTCATTGTTTTTAAGCCTACACAGTTCTGAGAGTTCGATTTGTTTGATGGAACAGACTGAATGGTTTGATCATTTCATGCAAATTATTTGTTTAACCATAAACCTATAATTTTTGTTAGCTTCATTTTCTTCTTGCTAATTGATCATCCTTGCTTGGACACATAATCAGAATTTAAACTGCATCCAGTAAAAAAGTATTCCATGAAAAAATCTCAAAAACAATGAAAACACGATAAAGCGTATAAATGGAATTGGCGTAAAATAATTATCCTAAACAGCAAAGCTATAAGCCTTGCTTTTTAATTCCACTGTAAAAATCCGTCTGATTTATCTTAGGATTTGTAGAAACATTTACAGACTTCAGTGAATTTCAATCGAAACTTTCCTCAGTTTGAAAGCCATTGTTTGCTCTTTGGGATCCATTTTTGAGCTTTTCACTAAACCTTCAGTTCAGTAACTTCACAAAGTACATATCGAGGTTGTTTTGATTGTCATTGATCGCTGCATGTAAGCCTTTCCAAGCCAATATTCCCGGCATAGTAAATCGAACCCAATCGAACTAAATTTCAATCGAACTCAATCGAACTCAATCGAACTCAATTCATGGATTGAGTTCGATTGAGTTCGGCAATCGAACGAAATCGAACTCACCGAAAAGAAAAAAAATCAATCGAACCCAATCGAACGCTCCTTTCGAACTCGTGATTTGTGTAAAACAGGCGTTGAAAATCCATAACCAGATCTTGGAAGCTCGAGTTACTTCAGCCCGGAGTGTAGCGCACGTGTTTTTCGTAAACGAAGAAATTCCGCAGAAATGGCTTCAGATGCGCTGTGGATTGGAATGCCGATTTGACGTCATTATATTTTTGCATAAAAGTAACCCTTCGAGTTGTCTTGCCGCAATTGTAAGTTAGCTAAAAATGGAAAGGGTACAACAATTTCGGAATACGCCCGCGGGAATAATGATAGCTTTGCTCTGTTCTGTTCGCCTGTTCTGTTCTGTTCTCTTAACTGCCGTGGACAGTTTATAAATGGAGTTTCTGTTATTGAATAAATTGTAAAAAAGCACAAGAAAAACCGCTTTGATTGGCTTGCTTTGGGCTCCGCTTTGGGCTTGCTTTGTAAAGGTTTACCAGAGCCAATCGAACGCAATCCATTTAATTGTGTTCGATTGAGTTCGGTTTCCGAACTCAATTGAACACAATCAGATGGATTGAGTTCGATTGAGTTCGATTTGTTCGATTGAATTCGATTTGTTCGGAAATCGAACTCACTGAAAGTCCGGTGTTCGATTTCGTTCGATTGCTGAACTCAATCGAACTCAATCCACGGATTGAGTTCGATTGAGTTCGATTGAGTTCGATTTCTGAACGTTCGATTTACTATGCCGGGAATATTAAATGAAAATATATTCCTGCTGTTGATATCAGTTTTAAAATAAGCTTAGTGTTCTGTTGTCGATAAGCCGTTTTTTGCTTGCGTGCGTGGGAATTTTATTTTATTTTGTAGGTTTGAGCAGCAACTTATTGTTTACAAGAAACATGTCTTCTCTTCTCATCTTCTAACAGACCACAATATGCAATAAGACACTAAACCGGCTCGAGTTGCAAAATTCTTTTTCCTCACGCTTGTGTTGATGCGGTGACGGAAAATTGAACCTTGTTTACTTTACAGTTTCTCTTGCGCGGTTTTCTATGAGTTTACCGGCACAATAGTCAATAGGTCTTTGACCAATCAGAACGCGCGTAGTATTATTATCATATATTACCTTAATTATTGTTAAATACTTTATTCAAACTCATTGAATGTATATCATTATAATATTATAATAGAAATTATTAAACAATACTACAATGCACACAGGGCTCGACAAAAGTCCCGTCTAGTTATCTGGGACAAGTAGATTTTTGTGTCGGGCATTTCAGGCAACTTTTCCCACTCTAACTTAAGGATACGGGCAAGCTGCCTGAGTGTGAACGAAGCTTAAGTAAACATTTATAAACACTTGCCCGGGCAAGTAATACTTAAGACTTACTTTCCCAAAGGGCAAGCTTCTCTTCGTAGAGAACAAAAAGGAAAGTTTGAGGTTCCGACAAGGCAAACCCCACTATATGAACTACAACATGTTATAACAACACTATAATACTATATAATATAATATGGTTAAATGTAATAGGCCAATTTCGATATATTAAAATTCGTACTTGGCTCCGAGGCTTACGGGAATAAAACAAAATAAATCAAGTGGAGGTTCAGGGTTGAATAATTAATTCCTTTTGTTGTTTTTTTTTCCCTAAGCCTCGGAGACAAGTACGAATTTTAACCCTATTCGGCCTGGGCTTTTTTTGAGTTCCTGAGCCTGGGGGGGGGGCACATTGTGCCCCCCCCCCTTCGAAACTTCAAGAACATTAAGGCTATGACAATGAAACCTAGAGGGTACATAGTATGTCCAAAACTGTCTCCTTTGTGGTCCGCACAATGGAGCGATGACGTCATATGACGTCGTTATTAGGTAATTAGTTATGCGGCCGCCATCTTGGATCCGCCATCTTGGATTTCTGAATTTTTTAAAACCTCTTAAAAACCGTCCAAATTGACGCAAAATTAATCAAAACCAATAAATAAACGCTAAATGACGTAAAAATACGAAAGTTATACCAATAAACATTGTTTTTCTTCATTCAAAGGTATAAATATGCAAATTTCCAAAAACATGGCTGTCAAAATCTTGTTGCCATGGAAACGTCAAGTCACGTGATCAAAAAATTGTCATATGAAATTGTTGCCAGATAAATTTTAGGAAAAGTCACAGAGTTTGATGGCGTTTGAATACATATTAAAGAAGTTATGAATGTTATGAGTGGTTGAATTGAAAGTTAGCGCGGGCACTTTGTGCCCCCCCCCCCCCCCCCCCCAGGCCGAATAGGGTTAATATATCGAAATTGGCCTATTTTAAAAAACAAAATAAATCACGTGGTGGTTCACGGTTGAATAATTAATTTCTTCTGTTTTATTTTTCCCAAGCCTCGGAGCCAAGTACGAAATTTAAAATATCGAAATTGGCCTATTACTCGTGGCGGAGCACGAGTTGTAAATCCGGCTCTGGGTTTTTTTTTTTTTTTTCGTGTCACAGCGCAAGCAAATTTATGCACGTATATTTTAGCTTTCAGCTATGAAATACATACCGCAAAATCTCTCCGTGTGTTGACTTGAGAAGCAAAAGCAAGAACAACAGCGTAGAATTGCACGTTTTCAAGACAATGCTCTGCGTTCATGGATGGATAGGACCGTTTGATATTGTCTTCGCCGCTTATTCCTGTTGGATTTTTGTTCCGGCAAGTTTTGTGTTTTATATAACTTGCAATTTGCTTAGCGTTCGAACCTTAAAGTGTCGGCTACCGAATGTAGTGTAGTCTTACTTTTAAACCCGTGTAACGCGCAAGCATAATTAACGGTTATCGGTAACGGTGGCTAAATTAAATTCACTCACTCACACACTTGCTCCTTCCAACAGCTGTAAACTAAGTGAGTAATGCTTTGTTACGAATACGTTTTGTAACAAAGAACAAAGTGAACCCAGCAAGAACAATAATTAATTTGATGTCTTTGATGTAAACGAATAAACGGCTGAATATAGACAACAATAAGGGTTAACACTCGTTAACATCCCTCAAACGGACCTTTCCTTTTCACTTTAAGTTACATGAAGTAAAACCTTTTTCACACTGTACTTAGAGTAAAATTAGGAAAAAAAAAGATCAGCAAAGTGTATGCCTCGAACCCGAATCGTTTGCTTCATAACTAATATCCTTATCCACTATACCAACGTGGATTAGCTGCCGGGAGATGTAATTTTTAACATATTTATAGAGTTGGCCATAACAATAAATGAAAGCTAACCGTTTTCAAATCATTGCTTAACCCTAAACACTGTAGATCAATGCTAAACCCCAAAACGCTACTACTTTTTGCTTAGCCGGATCTCTGTTCGATCAGTTCTCTGCCCAATAAAATGGGGTTCTGTTCTCGTGTACGTCAGTACTACGGTATAACGATAAAAAATACTACGTTGTGTAAAACCTCATAAGGTGTCCAAAGTCCGTTTGAGAGATGTTAACGAGTGTTAACCAACAATAAGATTACAGTGGATTTCAGCTTACTTTGGCCGCGTCAGCTTGCAAGTTTGTTGGGAACTTGGGAACTACATTCCAGAGTTCGCGACTTCATTTTATGAACAGGCAATCGAATTGCCAACTTTGAATCGAAATTTCCAAGTTGGATTCGTAAGTTCGATTTCAAATTGCAAAGTTCAATTTCAAATTGCCAAGTTCGGGGCGAAGATGGCACCAATTCAGGTTAGGGAGGATAGCAATGACTTGAAAAACTGGATGATTTCATTTCAACATCAGCTTGATTCAAACACTTTCAGTTACATTTACGAAACTTTGATAGCAAACCAATTAAGTACTCGGCTGAAGTTAAAACCTATTCGAGAAGAACTGAATTTTATGTTTCAAAAAAGGATTTGTCTCTTTGCGCGAAAGCTTTACTCTCCTGCCAAATATCTTGCTAAAGAAACAGTCGCCAATACAAAAACTGATATCACGATCAAGGGAACAAAATCTCGAAACTTTGGCGAAATGCTGCAAGCGAAGATGAAATTCATGTATTTTTTTATTTATGTAGTTCTTCTTGCGATGCCGTTTCGCCATAGATCATTAACTTTTTACATGTAATATTAGGATAAATAATGGAGAGTTTTTCCATATTCAACTGCAACACTTGCTTACCGTGTAAAATAGCAGGACATGTTCTTTTGAAACATTTTCACCGTTTTGTATATTTACTGTTGTTGGCATAATATTTTTAGCTACTAAAGCCCGATCGCTGAAAAAAATGTTCAGCGATCGTAGCGATCATATGGAAACCGCACTACTCTCCGGCAATCGTAGCGATCACAGCGATCGCAGCGACAACGATCGCTGCGATCGCTGTGATTCTATCTCAGCGATCGTGGCGATCGCAGCGATCATATGGAAACCACTCTCCAGCGATCGCAGAGAAGAAGTGCAAAGATACGACTGTCTTTAAAACAAATTTTAAAAACAAGCTTCAAGTAAGAGTCGACTTCACAGCCGACATGTTGAATTTCAAGAATGGCGCGAACGATATTGTCAGACCCAGGTCTCCCCGATCTTCATTCACTTTCTCAGCGATCGTAGCGATCGCAACGACAACGATCGCTGCGATCGCTGTGATTCTCTCTCAGCGATCGTGGCGATCGCAGCGATCATATGGAAACACTCTCCAGCGATCGCAGCGATCGCAGCGATCGCAACGATCGCAGCGACAGCAAAAATACCAGGATGCACTGCGTACGCTCACTCATTTCAAGATGGCTGCCAACACGAACGCTGAGAAAGGGTGAGATTTGGCCATTTTTATGGAAGAAGTGCAAAGATACGACTGTCTTTATAACAAATTTTAAAAACAAGCTTCAAGTAAGAGTCAACGATTCACAGCCGCCATGTTGAATTTCAAGAATGGCGCGAATGATATTGTCAGACCCAGGTCCCCTCGATCTTCATTCACTTTCTCAGCGATCGTAGCGATCGCAGCGATCATATGGAAACCATCCATCGCTGCGATCGCTGAACTGTTTTTTTCAGCGATCGCAGCGATCGCAACGATCGTAGCGATCGTAGCGATCGTAGCGATCGTAGCGATCGTACGGTAGCGATCATATGGCAACCGGGCTTAATCAGAGTCGGCACGGCAAGTAGAATGCAAAATTGTTCTACTTTATTTGTTGGTTCCACTTAAACACTTAAACACTTGTAAAATAGCAGGACATGTTTTGGAACGTCTTTTTGTATAATATATTATCCCATTTAGACTAATATTGTGAAGATACTGACGTATGAAGAGATTTATGTTTCCGATACTCAAAAAATAACCCGGAATGTAACCTTTGTTGACATTTCATATTTTAATTCAATCTTGTTAAATAACAGATATGTAGTTTTGATTAGAATCATAAAATTATTGTATTTTCTACATGATGTATGTATGCCTTAGTAAATTAAAAAAAAAACATTATTGTTAGCCACAGTTCAGTTCAAATTTTTCATGAAATTTTCGTTCAAGTTATGCCAACAGTCGCATCATGCAAATACTCCACTGTAATCGGCTCATTCCACGAGCGAAACGTGTTTATAAATACCAGCAAAACTTATATCTCTTACTTCTTCAAAATAGCTGAAAAGTTTTATATATTTTCGCAATATAGATTCGTTCGAAGCAAACCGCTGAATTTAGTGGAGCGGCTAACAGCAATTTGTATCCGAATCGTTCGTTTTATGATACAAGCATGAAACTTGGCACAAATAAACTTTAGACCTTCCACCTTGAATCCAATCGATGAGCCACTTGAATTTCTTTCTATGACGTCTTGTTTTGATGACGTCATTTTACAATATGGCGGCCAAAGTCTATCCGACCTAAATACACTCTTTAACAACACAGACGCCTTCATTTTGTGATGCAAGCATGAAACTTAGCACAAATAAACTTTAGTCATCTCACTACGAACCCAATCGATGAGCCACTTTAATTTCTTGCTATGACGTCGTTTTTAGATGACGTCATTTTCCAATATGGCGGCCAAAGTCTATTCTACCTAAATACACTCTATAACTACACAGACCCCTTCATTTGGCTTTAGTTTTCCCGCTATAAACGCAATCGACGAACCTCTTGAATTTTTGGTTTTGATATGTTATTCAGGTGATGTCATTTTCCAATATGGCGCCCAGTGTCTATCCTACTTCAATGCACCCTTTCAGTACATGGACTGATTCATTTTTTGATACAAACATGAAACCTGTCACAAATAAACATTAGAACTCTGGCCAGGAATCCAATCGGGCTACTTTTATTTCTTCTTTTGACATATTTGTTCAGATGACGTCATTTTCCAATATGATGGCCAAAGTCTACATATATACGGCTTAGATACATTTTTTAACTACATACTGTTATAGTTAAGGTTGTAGCCTTGTTTCAATAGCAGTCTGCAATCTGTTGTTTGGCTTTACATGTCTTAGTATCTAAGTAAAAATATTGAAAACACTATTTTGAAAACGTTATAATCAATAGTTTACAGCCATCAAAATAGCTCTTCCTCTGATGAATAGCCGTAACTATTTACATTTGACAACAGTATAAACTAGTTGTTTTTCTGGATATGGAGGCTACATCAGTTCTGACACATGCAGCTACAAAGCGCTGTACAAGTCAGACCACATCGATAACATTTACACCTGCGACTGCAACCTTTCTTGCACCCACACTTTGTTAACTCCTGGCAGCTTGTTGCTATTGGAGGAAGGTCAGTCCAGTGTACTTGCCACAAGTCACCTTGTTTGTACGTCAGGCTGGGGGTCCATTGTCTGACCCCAGATCATTCCTGCCTGGTAGGCAGCACGCTTTGCATGTTCCTTCAAGGAGGCTTGAGTTGGTGGAATCGATAAGTAGGATCTCTGTTTTCGAGCAAAGAGGTTAAGTCTTGCCTCGTTAACAGTTGCCTCTGTACTGGATCTGTCGTACATTGTTACCACAAACTTCTCCAAGATGTGAAGGTCACTGTCATCAAATGTCAAAGGGCTCTGACTGAGTTTGGTAAAAGTGTTTGAGACTTCATCACAAACATCCCAGGTTTGCCAAGCAGATTTCTTTCCTTTGCCACGAAACGCAGAAACAACGTCACAATTAGTGAAAGCATGGAAGAATGGCATTCCGCCATAGGCAATCCACAGGTACTCAAGTCCAATTTCCTTTAACGGCAACATAACAGACGTAGCAATGACGACAACATCAGTGTCATTTGCTTTAATCATCAGAGACTTGCTTCCTTCTACTGCAATAATTTTCGCATGTACAAAAATTCGACTGTCTGCTTCTTCGTGGCTGCAGGGTGATATGTCACTTAGGGATTTTGGTTGAGTGGCCATAGCATCGTCTCCCTTTGTTACAATCACGATGTTTGTTGTGGAGGTGACGGTTATTTTGTCAGTAAGAAAGTTGAATAGTTCAGTTTTATTGTTGCTGTCCCGTAGAAAACCTTTCCAGTTGGTAGGTGTCTTGCTGTTTCCTGAAACTCTCCTTCTAATCCCTTTACCCCGACTGGACCTTGTTTCATTCTTTAGACTCGACTGTCGGTATACATCAAACACAATGTCTGTTCTTTTGTACTTGCGAGAATAAAACTCTACCTTTGGAAGGATGTTTTCGCTGGTTTATTCATCAAAGGTCTTCGATGTTCCCGGGGAAGAAGCGTTGATCATCGCTGCATCATCTATGATTATGGCATCTGCCTGTGGTTCTGAGTTTGGATTAGTCACCTTGTCTTCATGAACTTCAACCAACTGAGATTTCTGACACGAATAGAGCTTGCCATTATCACTTAACGATGCTGGGGAAGACTGGTTCTCGTACTGGAAAAAATCATGAAGGTCGCACTCTCTTCTCTGGCATGAAATAAATAGACGAGAGAAGAGCTGACAGTCTTCCTTTATGATCTTTTCTTTAGAGCTGCTGGTTACATGCTTGAAGAAAGCAACCTTGTCTTCTTGATTGGCTCATAGAAGCATGATCGGTCATCCTTTTTTAAGCCTTCCACGAACGATTTAAACTGTTCTTTGCCTCTTGCGTGATGTGTTTTTACCATCTCAGCTTTCGTGGGTTCGGCAATATCTTTGGTGTCTAAGGTTAGCTGGCTGGACATTGGTGTATGCCTCTGGAAGGTCAGGAACTTTCTTTAGCTTTCCTTCGCCGAGTTTCAGCGATGCGCGTGTCTCATCTTTGTTTTCATGACTTGGGTGCTGAAAGACCGATATACTAGTGCCGTGGAAGGATGACTGTGCTGTAGTTGCTGTCGGGATGTGATCTATGTCCATTGCTGATTGTCCATTGCTGATGTTGTAAATAGGCCTTTTCTCAATACTGGCGGACAAACGACACCCTCTTCAACGTATTGTTTAACAACTGCTTCACCCAGTTTCGCAGATATTTCTAAAACTCTGTCATAGGAAATACTCAGCCCATTTTCATGCAGCATATCTACAAGGTGTCTTTTCCGAGTTTTGGCAAAAACAGACAGCCCCACATAAACTGCAAGAGGAGTTTCACGATATTTTGAGTGTCTGTGAGTAGATGCATCTTCTTTGTACTTTGCAAAGCAGTTGTATTGCAAGAGTTGTGCTATAGCTAGGTCGGATTTCGACGCACCATTCTTTATCTGAGATTTTATATCTGTTCCATGCTCAATCATACAGACGAACTCAAGAAGAGATGGAGGGATAGCTTCTTCGATGTTATTTTCCTCCAATGTCTTTTCGAATGTCCATTTGTGAGCGAGCATCTCCTTACGTATGATTGCAGCAGATTTAGCCATGTTAATGGCGTCACATGTTTTACTTGCCTCCACCATAAAAGTGCCAATATCACTGTGAAAGGCCAGCAACACACCTCGACCTTAATGATACGCTTCTATCTCAGGCAAATGTGTCAATAACTGGTCTTTCAACCTTGTAGAATTCACAACTTGTGATTCAATACCCAATTGGTCAAGTCGTTCCTTGTACAGTAAAACTAGATCTGCAAGTCTGAATGTGCACGGACCTGTCCTTGAACTAGTGGTCTCAATGATGTAAGTAACAAGTTCAGAAAAGGCAATTGCGCATCCTTCCTTCTGCTCCTGTCCTTCCTTACTTGTAACGTTTTCTTGAGCACAAAGCTGGGATCGCTCTCTATTGTATAATGTAACCAGGCAGGCTGGGTGATACTTGAGCTCCTGAGCCACAACATCTCCCGCACTAAATATTGAAAGAAGCCTTCCATCATTCAGGGTCTTGGCACACTGGTTTAATCTCTCGTTTAGTTTCATTGTCATCGCTTGCCTTAGATGACTTTCGGGAGCATCTTTCTCACATGAGAAGCATCTTGATTCTTTGGAATGTAAAACTGTTCTTTGCTTCTTTAGCCTTTTCTCATTGTCTGCAACTGTGTCTGTTTCAGCAGCTCTTAATTCTGCCCTTTGTAGCTTCGTATTGTTGAAGAGTAGTCGGCATGATTGGTGATATTTTGCATTGTTCTTCCTTAAGGTTTCTTCTATATCACCACCTTCATCTAGTCGAGCTGGATCCAGGACTACTGGTTAAGCATTAATAGCAACGAAGAGAGGAATGTTGGTTGCGATGTTCGTTTCTTTCAGTCGGATTTCTGACCGGTGACTTCAGATCTTCACTTTTTTCTTGCTGACACAAACAACACTTACTCCAGTCTGTTTTCCAGTTAGATTTTATACACTCGTCCATCCTTAGCAACGCTGTATGTTAG
Source organism: Cladopsammia gracilis (assembly GCA_022457155.1). Taxonomy (NCBI): domain Eukaryota; kingdom Metazoa; phylum Cnidaria; class Anthozoa; order Scleractinia; family Dendrophylliidae; genus Cladopsammia; species Cladopsammia gracilis. The sequence continues at coordinate 154,288 of JAJGOT010000512.1, read as the reverse complement.
GTGGCAAACTGGTCAATTACAAAAGGTAGGCAGTTAGAAAAAATGTTGATACCTTGTGAATAATGCAATTATTTATGATATGAATAAAGAACAAATGCACGCACACTGAAGAAAATAAAAAAAAAAAGAAATGAAAAATATCATGAAAATATAATTTCAGCATATCTTTGGGGTTTTTCAGTAATATATGTACACACAAACAAGGCAAAAACTCTAGGAAAAACTCCTTTTTCCTTCTCTGTTTTTACGATAATGCGAAGTCTTCTTTTATGACTTTTAACATGAGTTTTTGGCTAACATTGTGCTTACATTTATTTAATGTAGCCATTAAAAAAGAAGAGTTTTCTTTACTTACCATTTCAGGTGTGAAAAGTCTTCCAAATCCGCACAGATCAGTCGATAATTAATCACTCTCTAACATGGCGGCCATGTTGAAACCACAGGGATCCCAATAATTATTGTCCGCTAACCGGAAGTTGTCCAAACCATACAAAGACCTTATCTTTCCTTTAAATTTTGTTTTAAAAGCGGTAACATTTGTTTTAAGCAAATTTCAAGGGGAAAGTCATCTTAAATATTCAAGTGGAAAGGGACAATGGCCGCCATCTTGGATTTCTTTTGAATTTTTTTGGAATTTCTATTTTTCAAGGAAACGGTGAAATTTCAGGTGGCTTATCGACTAAACTTAAAATATGATCCAATGTGACTATGTGTGTAGAATTTTACGCTTGTATCACAAAACGAATGATTTTGCTATTATCCGCTCCATTAATTTCAAATGCGGGTGATCCAATTTGCGAGTGACCGTATGTTCGGTTGCCTGTTGTTTTAATATAACAGAGGATTCGTTGAAAAAATGCATGAAGTCGGATTAATTGTGCTACATACGCCTAAATATTCCAAAAGGCGTTCTTCCGTGTTGCGAGTTAGCGACTCTTTCGGTGTAACATTTAGCCGTTTGTATGAATACCCAACTGAGGTCTTCCCGCAAGGACCGAGTTAACGACGATTTAGAAGGACAATTTTCTCTCAAACACATACGGTTATTTACAAGTTTCCTCTGGATTTCTTCAGCAAAAAATGCAAGGTTGTTGTCGTTTACAAAAATCTGACATCTTCGATTCTCGCAGTCCGCATTTTGTTTCCTCCAATTCCTATATTACTGTGGCCCCGTTTCACAAAATTATCGATGATATTTTGAACTGTGCTCTTTGGAATATTCAAGTCTCTTCCATCTGTCCACGATTTCTTCTCTGACCTTATTAGGAATTGCCTTTGCTTGTTGAATAAAAGGTTGTTTTCCATTACAACTACCGTAAGCAACTTCGCCCCGAATTTGGCAATTTGAAATCGAACTTCGCAATTTGCAATTGCAATTTGGCAATTTGATTGGCTGTTCAAACGATGAAGTCGCGAACTTTGGAATGTAGTTCCCAAGTTCCCAACAAACTTGCAAGCTGACGCGGCCAAAGTAAGCTGAAATCCACTGTAAATATGTTTCGCATTTTGAGTTTTTAGTTCAACATTAAAATAGATGTAAAAGGATTTTTCAACCGAAACACGCGTTTTGATGCGTATCTACCTTAAAATAATAAAAATTTAGTTTAAAATCATAAAATTTAGAATTGGCCATTTTGAGATTGCGCATGAGACTGGGTCGGTTTCGTTTCGAATTGCACTTTGGGGCTGTTTTGGGGACGCAATTAAACATGGCATCTGTTCAAGTGTAAACTGAAGCTATGATGTTGTCAAAAATGGGATGATAATCCAGGGAAATATTGGAGGAAGTTCATTTCCATTCATCCTCACTCCTCTTGGAAAATGTGCTCCACAAATCCTTGTGTTCGGTAAGTCCTTCTTCAAGGTTGCATTTCGTATCAGTCGTACGTACGCCTTTTTTTACTTTCGGATCACTTGGTTAAGTGTGAAAGTTCATATTTGCTGAATTTCGCCAGTTTTTCCGGCATCCAGGTACGCAACAGCTAAACTTTCCCATTTTTGACAAGATCACAGCTTCAGTTTACATACTGAGCAGACGCCATGTTTCAATTGCGTCCCCAAAACAGCCCCATAGTGCAATTCGAAACGAAACCGACCCAGTCTCCTGCGCAACCTCAAAATGGCCAATACACCCTTACGACGTAAGCAAGAAAGCGTGGCCTAAGGGCCACCAAATTTCCCGCAAACTTCAAAAAAGTAAATATGGCGGCGTAAACAAGAACGATTTGTGATTTAGAGATTAAAAATTAAGCCCAGAGGATTTCCTGGAGCAGTTATAATAAATGAAAGTGACGTTGGAAAGCGGACGATGGAGAAACTAACCATCGGCATGGATCCTTCGGAAATGCATGAAACGTCAAGTCTTTTCTATCATCAGAACGATTATTACAAAGCGCAGCAGCACAGCATTTGTGAGAGGTATTTTTAGTCGTAGTTGTAGGCTCCGCTTTTGCCATTTTAATTGCGATGTGGCCCTTAGGCCTCGCTTTCATGCTTATGTCGTAAGTGTGTATTGAGCATGTGTCCTTCAATAGTGCAGTGAATTGACGTTGTGACTTAGTTCCCAGAAGGCCCGATTTAAAGTCACGCTCAGGACCTTTTTTCCTCCATTTTTTTTCCTTTCTTCGGACTGGAAATTATGAAAGTGATGTACTGTTTTTTTTTTTTGCTTTCGTCAAAAATCCTTACGTTTAATTTAAAAAAGAATCTATCGAACCGTGTCAGTGTGAAAATGTAAGCAACGCCAACACTGCGTTACGCGTTAGTATTTCTTCTTCACGGGTTGGCTCTCAGTGGTCTTTGATTAGACATAAGTTTAAGCTTGTTTCTCCTTAATAGCACTCAAAACACTCGAGAATCAATGCTGCAATGAGTTAAAGGCGCCACGAGTTCAAGCTGTGTACAGCTTCTTGTTTAACTTAGTTAACGACTGGGAGCAAGTCGGGTTAATCGTTCATTGTATGCGTCAGGGTTCACTGGTGTACTGTGGCATGTTGGCATTCCTGTAGCGTTTGTGTGTGTGTTGTTTTGCAGCATTTCAGTCCATTGCGGGCATGCAGGAGGTCTACTATTCAGCAGTCTCCCTTGGGGACTTTTGAGTGCACCATCTCATGTGCTTTCAATTTCATTGTAGATTGCTAGCAAGGCATTCTTTATGATGGCCGTTTTAGCGTTTCCCCTCCCTCCCTTCCCTGTTGGTTTATGTGGGTCTGGAGTGGGATTATTTAGTCTTTATAATTATTAGTTATTTTGTAGTTTATTTATCTATTAGCTAGTATTTCCACTGAATTCGAGCTTCAGTTTGACGGGTTTCGAGGCTAGCTTGACCAGGCTGTGTGGGGCTCGTGGTTGGGTTGCAAGTAGGGCAGGCCTATGGGACCAGGAGCTCTTCCTCCTTGGGTTTCTGGGGTTGGCGGTTCCAGCCCCCAGGTTCTTGGGCACCCAACCTACACTTGCGACGTGGGCGTTAACTTATATTGAAACCACTGCAACTAATAAAACCACTGCTTAAACTAGTCTTTACTACACCAACTAGAATTTTTTTTTTAAACTTGTATGTATTACATGTACATAGTGTATAATAATCTGTCACGAAAAACAAGCCAGCATGGAATCAAATACAAACATTCAGTGGAACAATGTATGAACTATTGCATTCCACAGAAATTTAATCAATACTCACACAACACAGTAATCATGGCAGTAGATTCATCTGATCGAAGGTTATTTTGCACTTTACATTTGTACACTGTTCCGTTATCTTCTCCCCTCAGGTTTGTCAGAGTAAGTGTATCAGATGTTGACAGTACACTGTTGCTTCCTTGTTTGGTCCAAGTAATACTGGGTGGTGGATTACCAGTGGCATTACAGAACAGGGTTGCTCCGTTTCCCTCTATAACTGATTGGGATGCTGGTGTAGTGATGATCTCTGGTGGATCTGCCAGTTGCAAAACATGACTGTATTAGTATTATTTCAAACATACTGAATGTATATAATAATAGTAAAAACGATATACTATTAAACAATTAATACCACATAAATAACAAAAAGGAGAGTTTGAGAAGGGGCTAGCGAACAGACACAAGGTCCCGACAAGGCAAACTCTACAATATACAGTACTAGTATTATACTGCAGTATACTATATAATAATATATACTAATAATTAGTACATTTTATTATTATAAGAACATTAAATTTGGTGTTCTACAAGATCTTAGTACTATTTAATACGTGCTGGCTAGATTATCACATTTCAAGGTATCTTAACATTGATAATAAATAATTTATAGATGATCTGAGTCACTCAGGTTACTGAGCTCTCACCAAACACAGATGTTTGAGGCTTGGGGTAAAATTGTATTGTTCAGTAATTTTTTAAATGAACAGATCTTTCAAGAGCATTTTTAATAGTGGTACAATTTCATTGAAATTCCCTTAATATCAATTGACCAGTTATTAATCAAGCATCCACTATAATGTGTCTCAGGCAGAAAAGGGTTAAATTAAATGATTACATACTGTCCAATGTTGTTGCCATATTGACTGACAAGTTGCAGCACTGGTCACGTAAAAGATAACATTACTTTAATAACTGCTGTTTTTTTTTTCAAACTTGAAGTATATTTATCAATAACAACACTACTTACAAATAACTGTACTTACAACACAGTTATTTACACTACTACTATTCACACTGCATACATTAAAGTAACGCATATAAGATTAGTACATATGAATAAATTATCACTTTGGCTCAACTGCAGTGCGGCGTGGTTGTGCGCTGACGCGTCGAAGGATTTCTTTTGCTTCTTCGTTCCCCTCTTCTATTTTCTGATAGCAGACGTATAATATCCAGTACCTGGACGAGGAGGTCAAGGAGTTGAACATGCAGTGGGACAAGCAGTTCAGGGAGTTCAGCCAGCCGCGGAACAAGGAGCTCGAGGAATTCAACCAGCCGTGGGACATGCGGCTCAGGTTGTTCAACCAGCCGTGCGACAGAGATCTCAAAGAGTTCTACCAGCCGCGGAACAAGGAGTTCAAGGTGTTCATCCTGCTGCGGAAAATGCAGCTCAGAGAGTTCAACCAGACGCGGGAAAAGGAGTTCAACCAGCATCGGGACAAGGAGTCCAATATGCTTAACAAGCTTAACAGGGAGAGCTAGAGATAAAGTATATCTGTTTTCCCTTTTAAAGATATGTGTAGATATGAACTGTGCGCGGGGGAAAGGGCTGCAACCCTCCTTTTCTGTGTGTTTTACTCTGCTTATTGCGTTGTACAAGTTTACTTGTTTTGGTTCCACGCTTTATTTGTTTTGCATTTCAGTCAATGTGTTAGCTTATTAATTCGTCGAGTAGCTCCAGTGTGCTACGAACCTTTCTGCACGAGCGGTCTACATTCTATACAATCTGGGATACTTATTTAAATGTTCACGTAATGTTCGGCGGTGTACACATTTTCTAGCTGCCTTTTATCATCGCAAGGCACCTCTGTCAGTTGTAGGTTTGGTATGTGTAATTAACATGGATGGAATACTTCATAATGTTGCGAATACAATGGATGAATGTGTCAACAAGCAACTCGGCGACTCTGCATGGCTATTTGTTTTTGGAGTTAGGAGTAGAGTGGAACAGGTGAGTTCACTGCAGCTATGTGTTTTACACCACTAAAGCAGAGTATAGTCAAAGCAAATCAAATAAAATGGGGTGAGAGTTCACCGAAAAAAAAATGGGGTGAGAGTTCACCAAAGAAAAGAGAAAAAAATGGGGTGAGAGGTCACCAAGGAAAAGAAAAAAAGAATGAGGTGAGAGGTCGCCAAGGAAATGAGAAAAAATGGGGTCAGAGGTCACCAATGAAAAGAGAAAAAATGGGGTGAAAGGGTCACCAAAGAAAAGAAAAAAATGGGGTGAGAGGTCACCAAAGAAAAGAAAAAAATGGGGTGAGAGGTCACCAAAGAAAAGAAAAAAAATGGGGTGAGAGGTCACCAAAGAAAAGAAAAAAATGGGGTGAGAGGTCACCAAGAAAAAGAAAAAAAATGGGCGAGAGTTCACCAATGAAAAGAAAAAAATGGGGTGAGAGGTCACCAAAGAAAAGAAAAAAATGGGGTGAGAGTTCACCAAGAAAAAGAAAAAAAAATGGGTGAGAGTTCACCAAAGGAAAAAAATGGGGTGAGACGTCACCAAGGAAAGAAAAAAAAATGGGGTGAGAGGTCACCAAATAAAAGAGAAAAAAAATGGGGTGAGAGTTCACCAAGGAAAAAAAATGGGGTGAGAGTTCACCAAAGGAATAACAAAGGCGGGTGAGAGTTCACCAAGGAAAAGAAAAAAAATTGGGTGAGACTTAACCAAAGACAAGAGGAGGAATGGGGTGAGAGTTCCACAAAGGAAAGAAGAGGAATGGGGTGAGAGTTCACCATGGAAAAGAGAAAAAGAAATGGTGTGAGTTCACCAAAAAAAACAACAAACAAACAAACAAAACAAATGGGGGTGAGACAGCAAGGAAAAAAATAAGAAAGAGTATTGAGAATTCAATGATATTTGAATGTGATGACAGTTTCATGTTTGAGGTCTCACCGATGTGTCTCACCTACAATCTCAAGTTCCAGGATATTGCAAGCGGAATGGCACGACTCCGTCAGTCGCGGGTTTTTTATCTCGGGACGATCAGGACGAGAAACGCGAATTTTACCGCAAATAAAGTAAATATATGTCGAAAGGGTGACGTAAATATTTAAAATGCTTATATATTTCCTCAGATCCACCCCCATGCTCTCCTTTTGATCCGCGAGTGCTGTAAGTTTTCATTTTCCCTATTGTACCTTCTGCCTGTAGTCACAGGGAGTCGAGAGTCTTGAAACCAGGGTACCTCAAAACCCTCCCGGTCATACTGGGTCATGACTGTCCTCTCTCTGCTGACTGGGTTTTTTCACGCGCGTATTTCGCCTTTTTTTTTCTTTTTTTTTCTTTTTTTTTTTGGTCTTTGTTTTCTGCTTCAGGCGATACACTGGTCATGGGAAAAGCATGACGATTTAATACCTCCATCAATAATGCCGATGATTGCACAAATGCGACTCAGTGGGTCAATACCGGGGGAAACCCCGTATGGGTCAGCGGTGAGAGGGCAGGAAATGACCGGCTTGAAAATGGCTCGACTAGTAGAAAAAGGGAGAGGCTACTGGACAGCTTGAAGAATTAATGTTCCGAGATCCGGAAAATTTTTGTCGCAGAGGAACTCCATAGAAATGCAGTTAATTGGACAGAAATAGCGAAGTTGGCACCCTTATTGAACCAGGAGAATGTGCTATCTTCGAAAGTGGCATAATGTGTTAATATTCCCATACTTTAGACACTTTAGGGGGACGTTCAAGGGGGAACGTTGCGATTCCGACCGGCCAACCCCCTGAATACTCACTGAGGAGTAACGTATCGTGTAAATAATTTGGAGAATGTCTCCGGAAAACGCTTTTAAGTCGCCTGTAAACCGGTGCGATCTCGCTCGTGGGTAAGGTTGGTCATGCGAAACCACCTCATTTAGTACTACCCGTAACGGCTGAGACCACCAAGCCGAGAGTGTGTCACGATGCACGGTACTTGTGGATGCTGAAGAAGCCTTTTTTCGTTGGACACGGTGACGGATTTGCCTCGGTATGTCTTCAAGGACTTTTTACCAGACTGTTCGCGCTAACAAGTCAGGTTACGGCCACCTATGGCGAGGGTGTTGATCTCAACTACGGCTTCGTTAAGGTTGGCCTCGAACGCGGGTCATAGCCTACCAGTACATGGAAAACATTAATTAGTTGAAACGGTTTGTATATATACGTTCGGAAAGCCTTGGGAAGACACCCCATGAGAAGGAACGTATGTGAGTCAAGATGGACAATCTCTCCCACCAGGGCTATCGGGTTAGGTTTGGGTTTAGTTTTGGGGAGTTACGACTAGGTTGTAACGATGGCCTCCTTAGTTAGTTATTAGTATTGGGGAGGAGTCCATTGTTGGTATGGTAACAGAAGGACACTGGATGACACAAAGGGACGAGAGCCAAATTTATCCCCATATCTTATTGCGGTTCGACAATGGATGCAGTGTTGGATAGTTTACTATTGACTTTAGCCTGTATATATTACTTTTGAAAATAACACACATTTGGTTTTGTAATCAAACTGATAGGACTTAAACGTATCTTTAACCTATGCTGCAAATTTACATTAAATTACAAAACATTAATTAAACATACATAAGCTTGCGTAACTGCTGTTGATAGCTTCAATTTGGAATAGTCACACACTAACATTCAATGGCAGTGGGGTACACAGGGTTATCAGGAATGCCCACTAAGATAACTTACAATTATAGGCTCTGCCACTGAGTTAGATATCACATGGCCTTACAGTGCGGCGCCCAAAAGTGTGACCACTTTTAATTAATTCGCATTCTTTCGTGCCGATTATCCAATCATGTGAGAGCACTTTTAATTAATTCGCATTCTTTCGTGCCGATTATCCAATCAGAAGGCGAAGATAGTTACAGCCAACCGCAAGAACAAAATCAAGGCAACCTGTTGCGAACGCAGAATTGCTCTTTCATTAATACCATTTTTGTACGCTTTTCCTGCTGAACTTTGGCGTTCTTGGCCTCGAAAATAACACTGAAATGCAAAATGTTCAAGGTCACATTTTGGCAAATTGACATCGGCTTGCCGCTGTAGCAAACGGTAAACGTTCGGCCAGGCGACGTATCAATTTAATAGTTGTAAGAACGTATTTTCCACGGCCAGAAGAACATAATTGCAAATATTTATTTCTCCTACTAATATCATTGGTGTATATCCTGAGGTAATTGTCTATTTATGTTCTATTTATGTTCCGTATCTTTGGCTATTTTTCTTATGTAAAGCGAAACCGCCGCGTGATCTCGGCTCGGCGGAGTTACAACCACTGAACTAGAGCTGATTCATAACAGTCGGTGTTTCGCTATTCGAAAACAATGTTCTTCAAATCCTGCGTCAAATAAAAAGAAACTTTTTTCATCTTTCATTGAGGACCATGCTATTGCAGCAAGCTAGGAAGTTTTTGCAAAATGCCCATTTGCGACTAGATCTCAAATACAACTCCACACCTGATACTTCGCCAGGTTTCACAGACGTGGGCATGGATCATTTGTCTTTTCATGTTCGGAAGTTACAAACGCTATCTGTCACGACTAAAAACAAAATTTATAAGCCGTCTGAAAACCGCGCACTTGATGATTTCAATAGCTATTGCCAAATTAGTAGAATCAGCAGAATAAGATTCTCGGAAAATACCCTGAACTTGTTATTTCGCTCGTGCTGAGTCTAGTTGGAATAGGTTTGTACATAACAATTATCCACCACTGAGACTCACCGAACATCGACTAGCCTCGGTACATTGAGGTAAGGTTTGTATTTCGATTAGGGATTTTGTTCAGGGAAAAAACACTTTATATTTTGAGCGATAATTTGTAGCCGCTGCGGTGACCCCATATTTCTGTATTTCTGTATTCTGTATTTCTGCACGCTCAATTATGTCACTTCTATAAACGGCCGTAAAAATATAAACAAATAAAAGCCCCATAATATAAAGCAAAGACATCGTTATATCGGCTGTGGGAGTTACTTTATTCAGCTTTATCGTCGACCATCTGATCTGAGCAGTGACATGAAAATCGCGGTGAGCGGATATCGAAGCGCATGATTTTCCCGCCACAATTCCCATTTTGGAGTTACAAATTTAGTCAAGCGTAGAATTTCAAAGTTTCTAACGGAAAAATTGACTTGAAAGATCGTTTAAGGTTAAGGCCCTGAAGCATTTTTTTAAAAAAAAGATTTTTACGTTCCCGCATCATCGCTTGTTCGTTTGAGTTGTTTTATTTGATTCAGTCAGTCTTCGGTTTCTGGATTCTTATTGGCTATTGCACGAAAGAATGCGCATAAATTAAAAGTGCTCTTATTTGATTGGATAATTGCACAAAAGAATGTGAATTAATTAAAAGTGGTCACACTTTTAGGCGTCACACTGTAACGCTATACAGTGCTTTCAATAAGACCTGGCTGCTGCTGGAACTCCAGCAGGTACTCTGTAGTGAACCACGGGCTATTATTCTTGCCATTTCAATACAGTAATAAATCAAAGGCTGTTAAAGCCGTCTGGTGAATACGAAACGGCGTAAGGTTAGTTTCAGTTGTTCTTGATGTTTTGTAATTAAGTTTCAATCTTTTGATAATCCTTAAACTTTGAAAAAATATCCATTATTTCAACCAGCAAGGCAGTTAACCATGCAAAAAAACCTTGTAATCCACAGTTAGCAGTTAAAAGCGAGGACCAGGAGGAACGAAGGGGTTATTTTACAATAATTATTATTAAAATTCGCTGGTAGGCATGTGCGAGAATCTGCGCTTCATGCCTTTGTGAGCAGTGATTTGAGCGAAAAAGAGATCATTTATTTTTTTATCATACTCAAGGTTAGGCTACTTACTGTACATGGACGTGCTCTGATCCCTAAGCAACACTGTAAATGCACGTCAGAATAATTTTACTTGAACAAAGTCATGTAAATAATAATCTTATGGATATCAAAAAGCACTATACTTACAGTGCACTCTAACAGTGATGATTGCAGTGGGTCCATCACCAAAATCATTGAATGGAGTACAACCGAACTTCACCTGATTTATTTTCTCAGTCACTGATGTTGTATACACCACTGGAACATTACTGCCAGTTGTGGTATTAAACAAACTCTCGTGCTCTTTGTATATTCGATATTTTGCAGGTGGGTTGGCCTGTGCACTGCAGATCAGGTTGAAGTTTGTATTCACATAAACAATGTTGTCACTCAAATTAGTTGTCAAATTTGTGTTTTCTGGACTATAGTCTGTAATAAATTAACGAAGTTTGTCATGAGTTATATGTTACAAGGGTACTCTCAGATCAGTGTCCCAGTGTCAAAAATACATTTTTTAATACTTACTATTATTGAATGTAACTGGACTGTAATTTAATGAGCAAAATGGCTATCCTCCCCATACATGCAGCAGTACCAAACCATCTGTTATTAAAGTGTTTATGAATGCTTAAAATCACAGAAAATTGATTCCTATTACGAACAGTTTAACTTCAAATTTAGGCAACCGATTGTTTTATTTATATTTAGATGTAGAGGAATCTTACCTTTTTTATTAAGCCACATACCATTTTTGAAGGTACCAAATTGCAGTGTGGCTACATGTTTGTTAAACTGAAGGGTTTTTTCATTCAAACATGAAAATCTGATTTTGTTACAATAATAACAAATTTGCAGGGCAGAAACTACCGTATATCGTGCTAAGAATAGTTCTTTGCTGTGCTAAAATACAAATATATAGAATAAGAATGCCATCAGTAAACCTCTACCAGCCATGAGGTTTCTTTTTTGAAAAAAAAAACAATAAAACATATCGAATGATGGGCACCCTACAGTTGTCAGTAGCTTCTTTATAAAGTGAAAACCTTCTATGACGTCACTGCTCGAAAACCTAGAACAGTGACCCCCTACTGTACATTAAACATGTGTAAGGGATTATTTTCTTGCTTCCACAGCATAAAGATTAATTTGTAAAGGACCCGAGTCACACATAATGCACTACGCGCTCGGACGGTGAAATCCACCATTTTCGATGCCATCAGAATTACAGAACATTGTTGTTAAATAATGTACAAAAGTAATTACTTGCATCCGGCCGTGAGAATTATGAAACAGAAAACATGCTGGAGATTCATATATTTCACAACTTGATTTCATGCTGGATGCAATAACGCCATACGTCTAATAACGAAAGTACAGCCTAACTCCGAGACACGCAACGGAAACGCAGAATAAACTTTGAGTTAAAAACAATTGTAATATGCCATTATTCTGTGGATCTTAGACTCTTTTAGCCGTGATGATTAACACTATCTCGGAAGCCATGCTAACCGCACACTTGCGCTCACACAAAATCACGGACTGAGAAATTAACTCAGTGATCCTAGCATTCAGCGACTACTTCTGACCTTGTAAACTATGTGCCAAAGAAACTATGCTGTTATGCCCAGAGCTAGCAAACAAGCGACGCCATAACTAAATACCGTAAAACCTCGAAAAGAAGCGCAGTGGGCTTAATCTCGAGAAGAAGCCCATCTTGAAAAGAAGCCCCCTTCTTTAGTTTGCAGAAGTAGTCTTGAAAAGAAACCCATCTCGAAAAGAAGCCCATAGGCTTCTTTTCAAGACAGTATCGGCTTCTTTTCGAGATAGTACCTACATTGTAAAGGAATGTCAGCCAAATGGACCACTTAGTGGATAAAAGGGGGTACTTTCAAGAGAAACTGTGATGCTGCATCAGTGGTGGAGTAAAACACGAACATTTGGTTTTATCAACTAAGTTGATAGTTAACTTTAAGGTAAATAGGCCACCGTCATAGATAAATTCAAAAGCTGAGATGTTTCGAGTGCTAGCAGTGAACACAGTAAACCTGTAACAATGAGATAGCATAATACATTAACTAAGGCACTGTTTAACTTACTTTGAACAGTTATAAAGACATCAGCAGTGTCAATGCCAACACCATTATTAGCAGTACATCTGTAGAATCCTTCATCCTGTTTACCAGTGATAGTCAAAGGAAACGTGACAACACTGTTATCAGAAAGTATTGTCCAGGTGATGCTTGGAGTTGGCATACCACCAGCTGTACAGCTGAGGGTCACTACATCACCCTCGTTTACTGTCTGGTTACCAGAGATGTGAGTGATGACTGGTGGAACTGGGAAAAGAGCACATGCAAAGCAAATCATTGAGAAAATAAAGTTGCATCGTAAAACAGTTAAGTTATTAAATTTGTGTCAAGTTGATATAAGCACCATACTCTTACATTACCAGATTTGTGTATTTATTTAGTTTCTGTCCAACAACATGACATTAACCCTATTCGGCCTGGGGGGGGGGGGGGGGGGGGGGCACAAAGTGCCCGCGCTAACTTTGAACGTTCATAACTTCTTTAATATGTAATCAAACGCCATCAAACTTTGTGACTTTTCCTAAAATTAATCTGGTAACAATTTTGTATGACAATTGTTTGATCACGTGACTTGATGTTTCCATGGCAACAAGATTTTGACAGCCATGTTTTTTGAAATTTGCATATTTGTACCTTTGAATGAAGAAAAACAATGTTTATTGGTATAACTTTTATATTTTTACGTCATTTAGCGTTTATTTATTGGTTTTTATTAATTTTGAGTCAATTTTGAGTCAGTTTTTAAGAGGTTTTAAAAAATTTCAGAAATCCAAGATGGCGGATCCAAGATGGCGGCCGTATAACTAATTACCTAATAACTACGTCATATGACGTCATCGTTCCATTGTGCGGACCGCAAAGGAGACAGTTTTGGACGAACTATGTATCCTCTAGGTTTCATTGTCGTAGCCTTAATGTTCTTGAAGTTACGAAGGGGGGGGGGGGGGGCACAATGTGCCCCCCCCCCAGGCTCAGAAACTCAAAAAAAGCCCAGGCCGAATAGGGTTAATTTCGGTTGTACTTAAAGGTTTAAGCTAATTATTAGTTAAGATTATATTTGCCTGGAACTAATTGTAATTTTAAATATTAAAGTGCACCTAACCCCAATTTTTTCCGCTTAGCCAATTCTATGTACGTTGAAAAGTTGAATAGTTAAATATTTCTTGTTTTTAACGTCGCGTTAGTGACATACCAAAAAATTGCCCCCTGCTCCGGACGTGCGCTTTACTAAAATGAACTTATAATATTTATGAACTGTGTAGCGCCAATTGTATGAAATGAATATGTTTAAAAAAATGTTATTACTGTGCGAATCCAAAAACCGTGAACACTTTGATTTGATTTTGACATTTCCCATTGTGCAGCAACCAATCAGAAGCGACTTGAAACCGCTAGAAACCCAAACAAACGGTTAGTCACGAAACCACAAAGCTCGGAGTAAAAGTAATACTCATTTATGTTATGTACTGAACCAAACAAACTGTAAACAGTACTCACTTTTGAGCATAGTAGCTGATAGATCGTCTCAATATTTGAAGCAGCAAACTTCAATCTGTTTTCTTTTGCAGTTATACCGTTGTGAAATTTAAGATTTTTGTTTATGATATCAGATATCATCGAATATTCTCGCCTTCAAATTTTGAATTAGCCAAACACGCTAGCTGCTGATCAACGAGAGATCGAAGCAAAAGAAACGTTGTGTAGTAGCTGTAAAACTTACCGTGCTGGGAATAAAATATATTTAAGGGAATTTTCATATACAGGTACATGTACAGTAATCGCAACTGCATGCATTGTTGTCTAACTGTATCATTTTTAATAAATTAAGCACACAGATATGGGCAAGGCCCAGGAAAGCCATCCACTGACCACCGGTATACCTGTTTGATTATTTTAAAACAAACAAGTAACCCGTTAGGCTTCAAAAGTGGGCCGTTTGGTCCTAGTTCCCACTAAACATAGACCACATGTGCTTTGCGAGTGCTCGCTTGCAGCTCATTTGTTCGTTACACTGATTCGTTGCCGTCGCCAATGAGACTGCATGGTCCGAAATCTCTGGGGAAGCGAGCAACAATGGATGCTATCCGTGACCACGTTTAGGCCAGGGGCGTTTCGTCCGCCTGATTGTTCGCGGGCGAGATTGCCGCGGGTAAATGGCCCCTAATACAGCCAGAGAAGGTATAATGTCCCTCGCTGCAAGGAGGCGAATTGTTGCATTTCTAGCAACAAAAGTAATCCCAGTGATAAAAAACAGAGCCTAAAATTTGTTTAAAAATCACAGCATAGATACATTGTTACTACTGCAAAATTTAGATGTATTACACACATCTGTTAAAAACAATCAATTACCATTTTCCTGCATCATGCCATGCAGACACCAAACTTTGCCAACACAACATAATCATGGAACTAAAAACGTAGTAGTTTATCTTATCTAGTTGAAGCAGCCAAATACAAATTTATCTGCTCTTCCAACATTAGTAATTGGAGTTTTTGTTTTGTTTTGAAGTGTCCCAGTGTTGGCACCAGACGAGAACAATTCCAACGGTTTGTACCGTCCATCCATCGCAATGGGGTTAATTTAGAGCCCGCATGGTCTTGCCATTCACGAAGATCTGCGGTATGGAGATGGTCATTTGCGAAATAGGTTCCTATAGAATTACCAAAGAAAGGAGATAATCTTCTGCTTAAATGTGGTTAAACAAATAGTTTAAGCAAAGTTAAACTTGAGCCAATGCGCCCTTGCGGTTTTCCCCATGACAGTACGTGACCTGCGGGGCAGCTTCAGGGGTTTTTGCAGGATGCTTCTGTGACTCGTGTTACATCCTCGTGGCTTTTCTAGCTTGATCCTTGCGGATCAATTTTGCTTGATCGTTGCGGATCAATTTTGCTTGATCGTTGCGGATCAATTTTTGCTTGATCCTTGCGGATCAATATTGCTCAACATCAAGGCAAATCTTTGCGGATTTCGGCGAACAATGACACACCGGACAACTTGTAACAGCCGCGATGCTGCTGAAGCCGCCACTCATCGCTCTGAGGGAGCGCCCGATTCAGCGAACGACATTGCGGATCATAGCACATAGCACAGCTCTTGCTAGCGAATCTTGGCGGATTCTTGCTTCGAAATGCATTTAAGCCGCTGGTTGCAGAACCAATTGCCGTGCTGTTAAGCGAATCATCGCGGAGTCTTGCGGATGGTTGCCGCTGGTATTGCGGATCAACGTTTTTGTTTTTGCGAGTCATAAATTGCTCATGCTATCGAGGGGACGCTTGGGTCGCGCTTAGAGCTCGTTCGCCGCTCGCTTTTCCTGCTTGCTGATCTTGGCGGTCAACGTTTGCTTGGCGAGTCACGACTGACGCCTGCTATGGAAGGGGCGCTTGGGTCGCACTTCGGGCTCGTTCGCCATTCCGTTGCTTGCTGGCCGATCCGTGTAGATCCACGTTTGCTTTGCAACTCTGGATGGCTGCACTTCGAGCTCGTTAGCAGCTCAGTTGTTCGTTTCACGGATACGTTGCCGTCGCGAATGATACTAGTCCGAAACCTTTGGGGAAGCGTGCAACAATGGATGCTATCCGTGACCACGTTTTAATAGGTCAGGGAGCACCGTTCGCGGGAGAGCTCGTGTCAGGTAAATGGCCCGTACAATCAAGGTATGCTCCTCGCTCTTTTTTGCTGTTTGTCAGTATTTAAGCTTATATTTGTGTTTACAGACCCGTTTATTGTAGTCGTTGCGCATCAGTCGCTTGTGCGGTTTTCTCTGACTTTTTGTTTCGCGTTTAACCTTTGTATCCGAATAGACTCAAATTACAGTGATGTACATGTATCTTTCGCACATGTAAATAGCCTTGTGAATCATCATGGCTCCGTTGAAAACTTGGTGGATGCGGTCATCTCTGTTTAGAATGGAACGGTCTGATTTACGACAATTTCTCATCCGAGCGCCAAATAGGGCTGGCAAATCATCGCATATATAAAATCGTCCACAACATGTCAATGAATTGGCTGTTTGTTCTGCACTCGCAAGCTTCACGGCAGATCCTGGTCACGTGCTAGGCAACAGATCGGATTTCATTTCAAGCAGCAAACACGCTTCCAAGTTCGAAATATTTAATTGAATGATTGCGGATTTCATCCAATATCTAATCTACAAATTGCTTACACAATTAAGGATAAGTGTACTTTTAGAATCACTTCACTGAAAATACGAAAGCCAATTCTGTATTTATTTAAGTTTATTTATTTACTGTTGAATTCGGAGACAGTCGACGGCGCCGCTTGTTTCGCAATGTTATAATAATAGCAATTTTATAATAATCTTAATAGCCAACGAAATAAATAAATAAATAAACCAACATTGAGCGAAGACATTCGTTTGTGGCATTTTGTTTACCCGTAAGCCGCCTGCAGAAAACTCGTGTCTATGAAATAAAATACAGATACGTTCACGACAGGGAGCGAGAGATCGAATTCAAAAGGGTCTTGAATACAATATATTAACGTAAGATACCCGCTGTCATTGACACATGCAGCTATCAGCTAACTTAGAACACTGATTGAAAGAAAGGTAGGCAAAGACCTGGTGGAAAACCTGGTGCAAAAAATGCTGTTGGTTTAAAATAGGCGTATAAAAATAAATAAATAAATACTTTGAGAGGGTAAATTAACATGGCTGTCTCGCTTTGCGACCAGTTCGGTGACCTGCATAGGATTGTACGGATGCCTTAGGAGCTTGTTTGCATCTTGTTTTGCGTACGTATTGATATTTGTGCATCTCGGGGGATGTATCGCTGTGCTACCATGGGGCTTTACCAACTCATCGCCTTTCCAGCTTGATGAGATCAGTACTGAAATGTTATCTTCATTTAGAGACCTGGTTGTGTCCAGCTTTATCTGGGCTTGTGTTCAGCAGGGTGCATAAGCATCAAGCTTGTTTGTAACCAATTTGCTTGCTTGCTGATCTCGTTTGCTTTGTGAGTCATGGTGGACTCATTGCTTTGCTACCAAAGGATGTTCAGTCATTTGTCACCATTGCAACGGAGGATGGCTAGAAATCCTCACAAAACAGAATAATGCTAGTGACTGACCTGCATCACCAATTAAATTATGTGCCATGTTATCTTCATTTTAAGACCTGGTTGTGTCTAGCTTTAGCTGGGCGCATAAGCTTCAAGCTTGTTTGCAACCAATTTGCTTGCTTGCTAACCTTTGCAGATCAATGTTTGCTTTGTGAGTCATGGTGGACTCATTGCTTTGCTACCAAGGGATGTTCAGTCATTTGTCGCCATTGCAACGGAGGACGGCTAGAAATCCTCACAAAAGAGAATAATGCTAATGACTATCCTGCGTCACCAAATTAATTATGTATGTAGGTATGTATGTACTTGGGCAGGTTCATTTTGCTTGGTCAGCTTTATCCTTTTCTGGCATTTGGCAGTGACGTAGGCTGCTAACTGTCAGCGGCAGGGAAACGATGCACAGTCTGTTGTACCAATTTCATTAACATGGCTGTCTTGCTTTGCGACCAGTTTGGTAACCTGCTTGGGACTCTACGGATGCCTTAGGAGCTTGTTTGCTTCTTGTCTGCGTACACATTGGTCTTTGTGGATCTCGGCGGATTTATCGCTGTGCTACCATGGGGCTTTACTACTTAATCGCCTTTCCAGCCTGATGATATCAGTACTGCCATGTTATCTTCAGTTAGAGACCTGGTTGTGTCCAGCTTTATCTGGGCTTGTGTTTAGCAGGGGCGCATAGGCTTCAAGCTCGTTTGCAACTAATTTGCTTGCTTGCTGATCTTTGCGGATCAATGTTTGCTTTGGATACCAAGGG
Organism: Cladopsammia gracilis; assembly: GCA_022457155.1. Classification (NCBI taxonomy): domain Eukaryota; kingdom Metazoa; phylum Cnidaria; class Anthozoa; order Scleractinia; family Dendrophylliidae; genus Cladopsammia; species Cladopsammia gracilis. Next base: position 135,906 of record JAJGOT010000512.1, on the reverse strand, counting down.
ATGTTCAGTCATTGGTCGCCATTGCAACGGAAGATGGCTAGAAATCCTCACAAAAGAATATTGCCGGTAGCTGGCCTGCGTCATCAAGTAAATTATGTATGTATGTACTGTGGCAGGTTCTTTTTTGCTTGGTCAGTTTTATCCTTTCAGGCATTTAGCTGTGACATAGGCTGCTAACTGTCATCGGCAGGGAAACAAAGCACATTATGTTGTACCAATTTCATTGAAACGGCACACAGGCCCTATTTCCAGCTCGTTCTTGACTCAGTTGCTTGCTATGATTTTTTTTTTTTTTGGGGGGGGGGGGGGGGGGGATCATCAATGGTGCAAGAGGCATGTCCTGTTCCATTCAGACAATGAGGCCGTAGTACACATCTTCAATTCTAGGACCCCTAAAGTGCCTTGTATCATGCGATTAGTGTGCAACCTGCTTCTCTCTGCTGCTCGCCATAACTTTTTCCTTTTCCGCCCAACCTATTCCAGGTGTCAATAACCAAATTGCTGATGCACTTTCTCATTTTCAGTAGCAGGAGTTCGGGCAGTTGGTTCCGGACGCTCAGCTCTTCCCGACCCCGACCCCCCCCCCCCCCCCCATCCCCTACTGGAGTTTACTTCTCTCTAGAGTTGCAGTGCCATTCCTTTTTGATGCAGGGGCTTGCTCCTTCCACTCTAAATTCCTACGCGTCAGCTCAGAAGAAGTTTGTCAATTTCTGTCGTCAGTTGGGTAAGCTCCATCCGACTGGCTCCCCAAGCCCTTGTGATGAATGGACTGTTCATGCTGTGATGACCTATCCTGCAGTCAGGGAAAATGGTCTGGGCCCCTTTGTTCCTGCTTCAATGTGGTCAGCCTCTCTCTTGCGCGCATCTCACCAGTTGGCTCAGGCATTATGACGTTTAAGGGTATAGCAGGAAATTTCTCTAGCCATAGCTTCCGCAGTGGAGGGCTACTGTCCCAGCTCGCAATGACTTTCTGGATCACCTAATTTAGGCTGTGGGTTGCTGGACAAGCAATGCTTATCAGCTGTACATTCAGACTCCAAGACGCTGGTTTCACTCTCTCAAGTGGGCCTGAGGGGTCCACCATGCCCTCCCACTGTTACTCGTTGGTCTTTTCAACTCCTCTCCATGTAGCATGAGGCGCAGTAACATGTTCCTCTTCGTTCATGGTTACTGAGCTTCCATGGGTGCGTCTGACGCTAGCAGTTTCTGGCATGTGACATTAACGTCGTTGGTGGGAGGGTGAACTTTCATTTCTGGGACTGTGGTGCTTGGGGTTATTGCAACGTGGAGGTCCCCTTGTCACCCTGTTCGCGGGTCCCTCCTCTCTCCGAGCACCTTGGAGAAGTTTTAGACTTGGGTGGTTCCCGCTCGCAGGGTTGCCATGGATACCTCCCTACTGTGCCTGGATTGTGTCAGCCCCCTGCCAACCTTTAAGGCACCAGTTCCCAAGCACATCTATTGGTGATGAGTTTAAATGTGGTTAAACAAATAGTTTAAGCAAAGTTAAACTTGAGCCAATGCGCCCTTGCGGTTTTCCCCATGGCAGTACGTGACCTGCGGGGCAGCTTCAGGGGTTTTTGCAGGATGCTTCTGTGACTCGTGTTACATCCTCGTGGCTTTTCTAGCTTGATCCTTGCGGATCAATTTTGCTTGATCGTTGCGGATCAATTTTGCTTGATCGTTGCGGATCAATTTTTGCTTGATCCTTGCGGATCAATATTGCTCAACATCAAGGTAAATCTTTGTGGATTTCGGCTCCCATCCCTCCCACCCTCTGGGGTTTCTTGGGTTTGGTAAGTATCGGGTTAGGTAAGTATTTTTTCCACTGAATTCCTTTCAGTGTGACGGTGCCTGTTGGCAGCCGCTTGTAGGGGTGGTTCCCGCTCGCAGGGTTGCCATGGATACCTCCCTACTCTGCCTGGATTGTGTCAGCCCCCTGCCAACCTTTAAGGCACCAATTCCCAAGCTCATCTATTGGTGATGAGTTGATAATAATAATAATAATAATAATAATTGCGATTTGGCCATGGCGGATCAGTAACAACGGTGGCATTGGTTGGTCGCACTTTGTTCTCAGTCAAAGACGTTATCAACGAAATTATTTGCTCTCCGTCGTATGAAATGATCTCGATACCGTCTCAAAGTAGCAGTGCTGTACAACTCTGCCCTTTCCTCAAAAATTTTACAAGTGTTTCAGTAACACCCAATTATAAAAATATTTTTCCGATTATCAAACATATCATACTTAATTCGGCGGATAAGATTCCTTTCCCTTAAATTTTATGCCACTTAAATATTCAGCTGAAAGAACCGAAAAAAGAAAACTATGTTACCTTTCACTTAATTTCCTTCAAAAGTTAAAAGTAAAACAAAAATGATATGGAAAAAACAGTACAACACCATTTCAAGCATTTTCCTAATCATTCCTTGTTGGTTGCCCCTATATGGCGGAAGGGGGAAAGTTGTAAATGTAGGTATACTTTGTAGGAACAATAGAATATTTTTTTACTCTCTTTGTCAGTGGCTCTTGACGGATTTCAATATGTGCACTAATATACTAGTATAATAACAGGGACCCGTGGAACAGTTTCGAACTCTCTAAACATATAAAAAGGTAAAGTCGCACTCGAGCCACGAATGGCCCTCACGGCCGGAGCTTAACCCGGTTTCTGTTAGCATGAAGCGACTAGGAATATTGCTACTCCCCCTGGATGGGATGCTTGTCCATCGCAGGGTTACCCCCAGCATTTTATCGCCGGTACCCATTTATACAACTGGGTGGAGAGAGACAGTGTGAAGTAAAGTTTCTTGTCTAAGGAAACAACACGACGGCAGAGACCAGGCTTCGAACCACCGGCCTTCAGGTTGAAAGTCCGACGCGCTAACCACTAAACCACCGTGCCGCCCACCTAAAACATATAACTTACACGTTTTATTAGCCTGAGAAAACAGACGTCGTTTCGTGGCGCCACCACTGGGGCCGCTGCGAAACTAACGTCTGAGTATGAGCGCCAAAATCCCGTACGCGCGACATGCTCGCTACCCAGTTCTGCGTAGTGCTTCTGGTTGGTTAAAACAAATTTCCATCGCGGCACATGTGGATCACGCGCGTATGTTGTTTTCAAGATGACGGGAAGAATAAATCCACCACAGATTTCTCTTGTGTGTTATGTGTAAATCTCATCAACGACACGTCGTCACGATACATACTACATGGTAGATCAAAGAGCGGAGAAGAATGTCTTCATTTAATCAATGAATTGCCGTTTGAAGTCAGGTGCAAGACGTGTCTTCGCCTACTCAAAAAGAGGAAAGGACTTCTAGGCTTCTAGGCAATATATCGAACCTGCACTGTAAGTAGGCCATATAAAACTGGTTCGCCTGTGTCTTCTCTTTCGAAAAAAAAATCTGTCTCAAAACAGGAACACAGCTCGTCGAATACTCCTCTTGGCTTTCCGTTCGCATCACACTCGAAGAATTTTCGTGTGTTCTTGGAAAAATACAGTTAAGGAAATTACATTTTAAAATGTGGATTTACTTTGTAAGAAACATTTCATTGATTGTTTCTTTATGTTATCAATAGTTTTGTGAAATATCTAGAAAGCTCTGCCGCATTTCTCAGTGATTCGGTCGAGCAATTGTGCAAGAAATTCGCTTGCGTGGACAATTTCCTAGATGCGTTATAATGTAATGCGTTTTGCTTTTGAGAGTAATCTGATAGATATTTCAATAAAACTTTAGACTGAGAATTTGTCCTTTTTTGTGTTTATCATTCAAGAATTCGTCTGGAAAGCTACCTTTTGTAAACAAAACCAGATTTATATTTTGCAGCTCAAATTTCATTTGCATCGCAAAATTAAAAATGTCTCCATAATTTCTAATATTTTGACTTTCAAGTCAGTTTTTCAGGCTTTTTTGATACGCCACTGATGTTTTGTATTCGAAAATCATTCAAACTAATTATTCTTGACGGAGATGTTGTTTTTCAAGTCTGTGTTCGCGCGTGACCCACGCGTGCCGCTAGAGTAACAAGTACAGGAGTTTGGCGCTCATTTCTCAGACGTCCGTTTCGCAGGGGCCCCAGTGCTGGCACCTCAAAACGACGTCTATTTTCTCAGGCTAATAAAAATGTGCAACGTAAAAAATTTTGACGACAATTCAACAAAAAATAATTGAAATAAAGGAGCCGCTCTTTTTTCAAACGGTTAGAAAATAAATGCTTATATATGCTACGCTGGCAGTGTGCCTTGTAACATTTTTAAACAGCCGGCGGTTGAGTTTTATTTTACCCCGAGAATTCAAATCCGCAACGCAATTTGCCCAAACATACGGCCGTCGCGTTCACTGCTTTCATACAGTTTGAAATCAGTTCTCGCTCACTTGCATAACACATGCATTCATTCATGTAGCATGTAAAACTACTCAAATTTTTGGCGGAGCACTCACAGGCCGAGGGCCCGCTGCGAAGCCCCACCCCATACTCATAGAACCTGTGCCTGTCATCTTTCATGGTCATGGCTAGCGGAATGTTTCGCGGGCGCGTTGTGTGACCGCCGCCGCCCGCCGCCGCTCGTCGTACGTGTTGGGCTAGCTCGCGGGCGCTTATGACGTCGCAAAATATGCGCGTATGACGCCATACAACATCCGGGATCTTTGAGGCTTTGGGTGTGTTCCTTTCGGGGAATCCAAAAACGGATTTTGATCGAGATTTGCCGGATTCCGCGGCCGAAAGGAACGCGTAATCTAGTTTTGGATCTGTAACCTTGGTAACCTTTCGCAAAGTAAAATAAAAAAAAAACTAAAAGTAAAATCAAAACTTTATTGTTACAGAGTAAGAGAGTAAAATAGCGCGTTTATTTGCACAAAGTGAATGGCTGAAAAGTTACAGATTATTATGGTAAACAAACCGCAATTTTTATGTAAGCTTTATAATTCTCTGACACAAATTAAGCCGTACAAATCTGCTCGAAATGCGAACTCGAATTGAACAAGCTGCTAAATGTCAGGCCTTTTTACATAGCAAATTACACTTATACGTTGTTATTTGAGTTTCTAAGCAATTTTTAACGGCATATGGTCAATATATGAATGTTTTACTGTACCTGGAACGTTTACCTACATGTTTGACAAATGGAGGCATCAAAACGTCTCGACCTGACTGTGGTCTGTCTGAAAATACCGCTGGTTCATCAGATTAATTTCAAATCCATTGTGAAAGGAACAGCATAGATCACTGATCCATAAATCTGGATCTGGATTCTTTGGATTTCAAATCCAGTGAATCCTTTTTCAAAAAGGATTCGCAAGATCAAAAATCCGGATTTGGATTTGGATTCACCGAAAGGAACACACCCTTTGTTTTTCGCACGGCTACACAGCCGTCAGCTTGGTAAACGCTTACTTTTATAGTTTGGATCTTTCACTGTGTTTAGCGGAAAAGTAAAGTCGTTATTTCCCTGCATTTATTCGCGGTTTGGTACTTAAGACAGTAATCTATTTCATAACACTCTTATTCATGCTCAGTTGAGATAAGATATGGGGGTAATATTGCTCAGCGCCGCCCAAGCCATACTCTACAATGACTCCCACAAACTCTACAATGACTCCCATATACGTCAATTCTTACTTACAACAAACCTCAATTCCATAAATCAAATACCCCAACCCTTACAATCTCCCAAACCTACCCCAAACTATATAAAAAGCGAATAGGTTGCATCCGTGGCTACTGAAACTTGAATATGACGTTCATCGTGCACATTACGGTATTGGGCTATCCCAATGTTCAAGAAACATCCATTAGCGGATCTCTTCTCGCAGGGCGACATGCAACAGAGTCGACCTCGGCGAACGTAAGCCTTTCGAGAAGGCTGCATTTATTTCTCTTGTAAATAACCTTGCCGTTGGTACCGCTCTAGAGAGGGAGCCATATTTCCCTGCAAGGCGTTGTAAGGTTTTAACGTAGACATAGGAGGACTCAAGTGTCTCTCGGACAAGTGCGATGAATTTGCATTTCTTCTTTGGAATTAAGTGAAAAAGTTCTCTTGCTGAGTCTGCCAAGAAACCAAAGTATGGAACAATTTTCACTGGGATCAAAATAGATTTTGACAAACCAAGAGAATAGCCTAGTCTCACCAAGTAGTAGGTTACCAAGAAAATTGTTGATTTGGTGGCTACAAAATTGCGTTCATCTGCCGTGCTCAACTCCCCTTCATCCAACGAGACCTGAAGCTGGCCATTGTGTCGATCGTCAATATATAAGAAACAAGGGATTCCAATTGGACGAAAAAAAAAACAGTCGTTAGACGGCCTGTCGTGTGATAAATAAATGGGGAGATCTTCCAACGCAAGGGAAAAGTATTATACTTTAAAACCAGCCACCCCATTGGATTCTAAAGAAAGTTTGGCTACTCTCCGTTAGAAGAATGTGATCGTACCCGGACTTATCATCTAACAGGGAAGATCATTTAGAGTATCCAGAGAGAAGGTTTATCTTTCATCCAGAGATTCAAATAACGTGTATCATAACAGAGGCGAGACTTTGATGGCTCTACGATCAATGGTAAAACAATAAGAGGCGGTTCCACCTTCCCAACTCTCTCTATCAAGGAAATTGCTCCAGTCACCAGACGATCAAATCAATGTTTTTTTGCACAAAACTGACAAAAGGTTTGCATGACATGTTATTTCTGAACGTTCCTTTGGCTGGGCGGTCAGAATCGTAGCGCTCGCCCTTGAATTAATCGTTAATATGTTGGAAATATGGGAAAATGGAAACTTTATCCCTGATCCAACCCAAACATCAGCATCAGTCGCCACAGGGCACTGTTTCACAATTTTTTTTTTTCAAAACGGGAAGTGAGCGTTTAGTCAGCCAGCTCTAACATGATTGGGATCTCGAAAAACGAACTCTTGGACGTCTCCAATTATCTCGCCATGCTCCACCCATGTAACGTTATGTTCCAACCCACGTGCTGTCATCTCGTTGCCGACTGTTATAAGGGTTCCCCATGGAATCCACCCATTGTATGCATTCGTACAAATTGTCCACCAGCAATAGCTTTATCGAGCTCTCTATCAAGCTCCCAAGCCCACGATATAATTCCCAAAAGAAATCATGAAAACACAAAAAGTAATACTCTCAAGGGAGAAGCCCCAAAATAGTCAGCAGAGAGATGACAACTCCGACCCAGTAATCCTGGGAGGGTAACTAGAGAAACTGAAATGACAAAAATATGTTAAATGTGACGCTGTTTGTAGAATGATCTTTTTTTTCCCGACGTTTCAGCAATGCTGCCTTCTTCAGGGTACAAAACTATTTTTTTGGATAGTTTTGTACCCTGAAGAAGGCAGCATTGCCGAAACGTCGGGAAAGAAAGATCATTCTACAAACAACGTCAAATTTAACATATTTTTGTCATTTCATCATTCAGTATAACGCTGCGCAGGTAATTTAAATATTTAGAACTAGAGACCCTGTTTTCAAAGCCATCAAAACTCTGAGACCATCGAGCCAATTATTAATGGCAAAGAACATCACTCGCTCAAAACACATTCAATTCAAGATGCGTTTATTAACCAAATCGGACAGCATATAGAAAACTATTTCAGTGATACTTCGACCATGGCAAAGTCCACTTTTGGTTGGTTCAGATGTCCCACGTACACGCCTTGAGTCAACACAATTCATAATACATCACAAATTCATAACTTGGTGAAAGTTCATTCCCCATGACAATACACGTCCTATAAGTTCATGTTGTGCTATTAATTGCAGAGAAGACTAAGTAAAACTCATAGCGTGACTACTGCATACACAGCGTATAGAAATATTCTGTTACCAATCCAGCTCAGAAGACTCGGTAAAACTCATCCCCTGTGACTACACACGGTATAAACATATCCTGCTAAGTACAGAATATACCTGGTGAGAAATTCACCCATATGACAGACTTCACACGGCATATATATATTCCGTAACATAAAAACGTTACCTGATGAAAACTCACCCACGTGACTCCACACGGCGTATACACTGATTCCGTTACAAAGAATATGCCAGGCGAAAAACTCACCCCGTGACTATACACGGCGTATACACATTCCGTAAGGGAATATATCTGGTGAAAAACTCACCCCCGTGACTACACAGGGCGTATACATATTCCGTAAGGGAATATATCTGGTGAAAAACTCACCCACGTGACTACATACGGCGTATACATACTCCGTAAAGGAATAAAACTGGTGAAAAACTCACCCCCGTGACTACACACGGCGTAAACATATTCCGTAAAGGAATACAACTGGTGAGCCTTTCACCAGCTACACCACCACGGAACATGTATACGCCGTGACTACACACGGCGCATACACACTCCGCAAAGGAATACAACCGGCGAAAAACTCACCCCCGTGACTACACACGGCGTATACATATTCCATAAAAGAATATACCTGGTGAAAAACCCACCCCCGAACTGGCAAACGGCTAATACATACGAAATTGCAGAACTAAACGAGCTGAACAGCTGTTGACAGTCGTTTGGGTGTAAGATACAGCGGCAAAACCACAACGGCGTAAAATTGAAAACAACAGGAAACTACACACCCACATGAGACCCAAATACCGACACAATGTAAGCCACTTAACATTTACATTTACATTCATTAAGTCGGCAAAAACCATGGGATATCACGGCAACTATAAATAAAATATAAGAAAAATCAAGTTAAGTAAAAATAACAAAAAATCTGATATATCTAAAAATCTAAATAGTCAAATTAAGGTAGGCGAGTTTTAAAAGCGTCAATAGATTTACTTAAAACAGTTTCGGCAGAGAGATTGTTCCAATCGATGATTGTTCTTGGGAAAAAAAGAAAACTTTAAAATGTTCTTATTTGCCCTGGGAACACAAAATTTGAGATCATGACTACGCCTCGTTCTTCTCTCACTGTTAGGAATTAAGTATTGAACCCAATTACCGTCTAAGTGACCATGGCACATTTTGTACATAGTAGTAAGCCTTGATCTCCTTCTTATTGTTTCAAGTGTGTCCCATTTTAGTTCTTGAAGCATGCTTGTGACACTTGCCGTTCGATCGTATTGACCTGTACAAAAACGGCAAAAACGGACTGCTTTTCTTTGCACTCTTTCAATAGTTTCTATATCTTTCTTGTAATATGAGTCCCATGCTGTGCAAGCGTACAGGAGTTTTGACCTCACAAGGGACTTATAAGCAATCTATTTCACGTCTTGAGGACAATTCCAAAGATTTCGTTTGATCAGTCCTAGTACTTTATTTGCCTTGGATGTGACATTTGTGATGTGTGGGGACCATCTCATTTTTTGGTCAAGTACAACTCCCAGGTAGGGGTAGGATTGGAGTTCCTCTAGTATTTCACCGCAAAATACGTAATCTCGTTTAGGTGGTGGATTCCTCATTGTCGTGATGCACATGATCTTACACTTTGACGGATTAAACTCCATCTGCCATTTTTGTTGCCAAATTTCTAGCTGGCGTAAATCGTCTTGAAGGTCGAGGGCATCCTTGTCGCTTGAGATGGTAGCATATAACAAAGTATCATCTGCGAACAGTCTAACAGTGGAGCTCAAGTTATCCGGTGAATCATTTACGTATACCAGGAGTAACAGCCAGGAATAACAGCGGACCCAGGACCGTTCCTTGGGAACCCCAGATGTTATTTGTGAAGGGGTAGAAGATACTCCCTCGCAAACTACTGACTGGGTACGTTGTGTTAAGAACGATTCAAACCAATCAAGCAGTGATATCCACGTATTCCATAATATTCGAGCTTCTTCAGGAGGCGACGATGAGGAACTTTGTCGAATGCTTTTGAAAAATCAAGGATTGCTGTATGGACAGATTTATTTAGGTCAATGGCGCTAGCTTACGCAGCACGTAAGCTGACAACTAAGCACGAAAGGAGTGTTGTTCTGCTTGAACTCAGTATTTATAGTCTTACAACACCCTTGTGCACATGCCTGCATGCATTGAGTCGCTAGGAATGTGTTATTTTCACGTGTCTCATTTTCGCATATCATTACGAGTGTTATGAATAGGGATACTAATTAAGGGACACTCAGAAGCCGCTTTAGTGGAAAAAGGAGCTTTCTGGGATAAAATCTTGCTTCGAGGAACTTCATACGTTTTTCAATACGGGGAGATGTTTGTTTTTATTAGGGATTTCAGTAGTATAGGGCCATTAGAGTTAACCTTGTTACGGACTAGGTGACTAGGTGACTAGGTGACTAGGTGCCTAGTCAATGACGTCACAACTAATTTGGATTTCCCGCATACTAATTTGGATTAGGTGCCTAGTCAATTACCTATTCCTTTTGTGTTATTGTATACTAATAAGTGCGTTCCTGCATATGTAATTAACTGCCAATACCTATACCTATTCCTTTTGTGTTATTCTGAAATAATAGAAACAATAGGTTTGCCCAAACTTGCCCGCTTTATTCACACCCTGATTGGATCTTAAGATTTGTATTGTCTGTTTGAATAAAAAACGCAGATTTTAACGAGAGCGTCATTCCTGAGGTTAACTCGCTTACTTAGAAAACTTTGTTCTTGTTCGGTTAATTCGAAACGTTTATTCCGTTGAAAATGGCTTTTTTTACAAACGTTGTTGATCTTCAAGCTGCTTTGAGCGCTTGCTCGACTGTCCGCGACTGGGAGATGTTGACGGAAGCCGTTCAAATCCCAGAGAATTTTGTTCCGTTGGCGTTTGCGCGATTGACAGAATTGACTGTGCAAGAACTTGAAGTAAGTTCTGTTCTTTCAAATTGACTTTTGCGATCTGTTGCTTTTTTACTAGTGTTGATTCACGGCTAAGTTGTGGTTCTGTTCTTTTACAGCTTCCAACTAATGTGGATCATTCAATTTCCGAGGCGTCTGAACCGGTTGTGAATGAAACGCATATTTTTGAAACGGTAAGCGCTTCAAAAGATCTTATAAACTTTTTAAACCAATTTCTAGTTTAACAAACTTTAATTATTTTAGTCCCGTTCTAAAATTGTTTTCTTCCACTGACTCATAACTATTCCCACTGAGAGAACAAACGCGCGAGCGAAACGCTTTTAAGTCTACTAGTTGATTTCTCATAACTATTTTAGAGCGTGAATTTTAACTCTTCGATCATTCAAACATTGCTTTAAATAACCCGCGTTAAGGATTCAATTCTCTCTCATAACGTTACTTATTCTCTTATCACAGGCATCCAGCAACGACCTTTCACCAACAAACGCGATGGATGAGTTTGACTTTCTCGATTCGGTGAGTTTTATTTTGAGTTCGTTAAACATATTTTGTAGTACGATGAAAGCCTTGTCGTTCGTGTTTCACGCGCTGTTAAGTAAGTTTAATTATGCGAACTTACACTGAACTAAATTTACATGAGAAATTAGCACCTCTTTGTTCAGCGAGTTAAGACACAATGAGATTTCAGCTAAGCTTAATACCCACAGGATCAGTTATCTAAACTTAAATTAATCTTGAAATATTCTTTGATTTACAGATGACCGCAGACGAACTGCAAGAAATCGGGGATGTGGAACGGCTCTCGTTAGAAAATGTAAGTAATTTTATCGTTGTGTTTATCAACTAATTTAACAGATCAAAAATAAACCAACCCGAGTTTAAACTGTTTTCTTTCCTTTGTATAAAGCATCCATGTATTCTAAATTCATTTTGTTGTGTTTTCTTGTAGGATAACCCTGACTCGTATTTTTTTATTATTTTCAGTGGGTGGGAGAGACGAATCAACTACCGTCTTGGAATCCTTCGCAAACCGTAAGTGATTTGATTTATTGTACGTACTAGTCTTTTGGAGAAAATAAGTTATCAAGTCGCTCAAGTGGTCTGAAAAAAAGCTCAATTCTCGTTTCATTGTTGTCGAACTACACTTCTCGCTCGCTTTTGTTGGTACAGAAGCAATTAAGTTATCAGAAGCGATCTGATCAAACGCTCAATTCTCGTGTCAATTTCTGTTTACTTAAACGTTTTAGAGAAATAGAAACTGCGTTTAAGAATTTATATCAATGGAGTTGTTAAACTGAGTGATTTCATAGTTTAAAAGCGTGTGTTTTCGAGAAAGTTATCTGATCAGGAGCGCAATTCTCGTTTCATTGTTATGGATCTAAGTCAGTTTTAAAGAAAAAGAACTTATATCAACGGACTTGTTTTTACGCTTTCGCGTCAGTCTTGTTCTAAAATGTTTGATCGAATGTTTTTTTTCTAAGAAAGCGATTTGTTTTTAGTCTTGTTCTAAAAGCACGTGTTTTCTATTAGAATCTAGGCACAATTCCTTCTTTATCGTTGACTGATCAAACACTCAATTCTCGTTTCATTGTTGTACAATATTCACATAATGCTTGACCGAGCGAAGACTGGGTAATCCAAAATGGCGGATGGAGCCTTGAAATCAAAACAAACGCTGGTTTCCCTCGAGTTTTTAAATACTTTATCTCGCTTTCATTTTGTTTATACCCAAATAATTAGATGGACTATTTTTAGTTAAATTAAGACAGATTGTCACCGATTAACGTTTAGATAAGAACTTATTTATCGATCATACAGTTAAGCTTTGCTAAGAATAGTTAATAATAATTAATTGTAGGATGTTCAAACGGGTTCTGGGCAACCCCCGGCAAAAAAACCTCGAAAGGAACATCGCTGCGATACTTGTGGCAAGACTTTCTCCCGTTTGGATAATCTGAAGTCCCATCAACGCGTCCACACTGGTGAAAAACCGTACGAATGCCAGCGCTGTGACAAACGGTTCTCAGACAAATCGAATCTGAACAAACATTTGAAAGCACACGAGAAACGCGTCGCCGAGCGTACCTTCCCCTGCGCAACCTGTGGTGAAACATTCCACAACCTCGCCCCATACAACGCTCATATTCGCACCGCGCATCAGCAACAACCCGCCACCACATCTCGTAAGCGTACCGCCACGAAGACTGTAGAAGCGCCACCCACTAAGAAAGCCAAGAAAACCCCAAGTTGTACCGCAAAACAAGCCCCAGCAGCTAGCGCTGAAGACGCCGCTGTCAGCTCGAACTGGCAAGCTGATCCTATTCTCATCCCTTCCAACCTGGTTCCAACTAGCGAAGAAGATCTTGCTCAGCTGTATCGACAACACTGGCCGCAAATTCGAACCAGATTCAGTCGCCGTAACAGACTTCAAGACTGGTATAATTTTCGCCTGTCCACGATCAGTCCAGCTTCCCTCAGAGAACAGTTGAGTCGTATCTTCGCTGATCAAACGAGCGTTTTCAAGGTGAATTTCGCTTTTGGCTTTATTCTGCGTAACACTGAAACAGGCGCCTTACAGTATCATCACCCCTCCGCCAACAATAACCTGGTGTTAGAGCAACCGTTCCTGATCGCCACTCCAGATGATTTAGAGCGCGCTATACAAGAGATCAGTAACATCGATTTCTTAGAGTGGATTCGCCAGCAGAGGCCGAACAGTAAATGGGTCGTGGATCTCACCAGCAACATTACTTGGTTTGTGACGAAAATCCGCGATCATCCGATCGGTCGAGGAAAATATCTGCCCGGGTACATCGTGGACAATCGTGGTATTGACGCCTTGGAAAGCAATGCACAGACTGGCAAACCCTACGAAGATAACTTGTGTTTCTTTCGCTGTCTCGCGCTCCACAACGACTGTCATACCAAAAATTTAGAACGTGATACAAAGCACTATTACCAACAGTACAGGGACGCTGGGATTTGCGGTAAGAAGTTTCATGGGGTCAAGCTAAGTCAGCTAGACGAGTTGGAGAAATTGTACGAGTTGAACATTCAAGTCTACAGTCTCGCACCGACTCAAAAACATGGCGAAGAAGATGATGAGGAAGAAACTAGACCTGACATCGCTGCTACACTCATTCGCCGCTCGCACCGACATTACGATAGTACTCTTTACTTGAACTTGTACGAAAACCATTTTTCGTATATCAAAGATCTCGCCCGGTACTCTAAATCGTTCTGTTGTTCAAGATGTGGAAAGTACTGGAAGCGAGCGCATAACTTAAGACAACACGAGAAGACCTGTGATGGGAAAGTACAGTTGAAATACCCGGGCGGAGCGTATCACGTCCCAAAAACCATCTTTGACGAACTCGAAGAAGAAGGTATTATCGTCCCCGACGAAGCACGGTACTTTCCTTACAGAGCCACCTATGACTTTGAGTGCTACTTCGATAAAGAAAAAGCGCAAGAATTAAAGAACACCGAAAAATTGACCTGGCAAACGTCGCATGTACCACTGAGTGTGAGTGTCTGTAGTAATGTGCCTGGTTACCAAGCGCCCAACTGTTTTGTGTCTGACGGCGACCCGAACCAGATGCTTGAAGATTTTGTACAGTACCTGACCGAGATCAGTACCAAGAGCTCTTCTCTGCTACGTGAACAGTACGCACCCGTGTTTGAAGCACTCAAGACAGCAAGAGGTCCCGAAACGCGAGAAACGGACGAAGACCGACTGGCACAAATGCTCGTAGATTTGCAAGAAGGAAATGAAGAGTCTGGTAGTGGTGAGAACGAAAGCGAACAAGAAACAGAAACCGGAGGAGAGAGCGAAGATGAAAGCAGAGGATCGATTTGATGGCAAGTGATGATGAAGGGGACGAGGAAGAGATTGAGTCAGAGAACGAGGAAGATCGCGCCTTCTTAGATGAAGAAGTGAGGGAAGACGATCCGTCATTTTATAGAAGATTTAACGTGGAACTTGACCAAGGCGTAAGACAAGAACAGAGGCAGAGACGAGAAGAGCTAGCAGAGCTGGAAGATTTACTGTTTGGAGAAGAACAGACCAGCGACCATAAAGTGTTGAACAAGCTCGAAGAAAAACTAAACGCATACATTCAAGAACTTCCTGTCCTTGGCTTCAATTCTGGCAAGTATGATCTAAATGCTGTGAAAGAATTTTTATTTCCCCACCTCATTGAGACTCAACCAGTCAAGTTCACCGTCAAGAGAAACAGCAACCATATGTGTCTCAAGACGGAACACCTCAAGTTTCTCGACATTACCAACTATTTAGCTCCTGGGTTCAGTTATGACCAATTCTTAAAGGCTTACGAATGTCCTCAAACGAAAGGTTATTTCCCGTACGAGTGGCTTGACAACCTGGAAAAGCTAGAAGAAACATCATTACCTCCCCACGAAGCTTTCTACTCAAGCCTGAAGAACGCCAACATAACAGACGAAGAGTACGCCTATTGCCAACAAGTCTGGGAAGAAAACGAGATGTCCACATTCAGAGAATTTTTAGTCTGGTACAATAATCTCGATGTGGTACCTTTCCTCGAAGCGGTAGAGAAAATGAGTCAGTTCTGGCAAGAGAGAAAGATCGACATGTTTAAAGATGGCATTTCTGTTCCCGGTCTCACCTTAAAGTATCTCTTCTCTTACCTGTCGCCGCAAACGTATTTCAGTCTCTTCGACCAAGCAAACAGTGACATGTATCACCTTATCCGGGACAATAACACAGGCGGGCCCTCTATCATCTTTCATCGCTACCACGAAGCTGGCAAAACGAAAATCAGGGAAGCGGAAAAAGGCCAGGCTGCTAAGTTGTGCCAGAAGATCGTGGGGTATGATGCAAATGCTTTATACCTGTGGGCTGTGATGCAGAACATGCCCACTGGAAGCTACACAAGAAGAGTGGCAGAGAATCAGTTTAAACCAAAAGGGTCTGTTCGTATGGCGATCGAATGGCTGGAATGGGTGGCGCACCAAGAGAGAATCCATATTCGCCATCAACTCAACAACACCGAGAAGCGTATCGGTGATCGCAGACTCCCTGTGGACGGATTCAACGCACAGACACAAACCGTCTACCAATTTCACGGTTGTTACTGGCACGGACACGACTGCTCGCTCAATCGTGGTAAAGAGTTTAACGAAAAGCGCAAGAAGCCCATGTGTGAACTACTCGAAGAAACAAGAGCCAACACCCAGTATATCAAGAGCAAAGGGTATGATGTAGTGGAAATGTGGGAGTGCGAATGGCGACAGATGAAGAATACAAATCGTGAACTGCAGCGATTCATCGCTACCGAAGTAAAAAGAAAGTTGGATCAAGTGAAAACGATGAGCCCCGAGCGAATTTTGAGCGAGGTGCGAAATGAGCGTTTGTTTGGGTGCGTGGAAGTAGATATTCGCGTGCCGGATCACCTCAAGGACAAGTTCAGCGAGATGTGCCCCATCTTTAAAAACACCAACATCAGCCGTGACGATATTGGGGAGTTCATGAAAACTTATGCTGAGGAAAACAACATCATGGCGCAACCCCGACGCAGCCTGATCAGGAGCATGAAAGGCGAGAAAATTCTGCTGGCCACGCCTCTCCTCAAATGGTATCTCGAGCATGGTCTGGAGGTTACAAAAGTGTACCAAGTCATTGAATATACTCCTGAACCCTGCTTCAAACCGTTTGGTGACGCAGTATCTGACGCGAGACGAGCAGGAGACGCAGACCCTAACAAAGCCATTATCGCAGATACAATGAAACTGGTAAGTTGTTGTTTTGTTATGGGAAATAAGGGATGGGAACAATATACATATTTCACGGATAGACAACTGATTTCATTCTTTATTATTATTTCTAGTGTGGAAATAGCGCTTACGGAAAATGTATAACGAACCAAATGAAGCATATGAACGTGGAATTTTGCAGTGACGCGGAAGCCAGTCGAAAAGTGAACACCCCTCTCTTCAGGAAATTGGACAATATTACCGAAGATACGTATGAGGTTCAGTCCTGCAAGAAAACCATAAATTTAAATTTACCTATTCAAGTCGGTTTTTTTGTGTATCAATACGCAAAACTTCGCATGTTAGAATTTTATTATGATTTTTTAGACAAGTATTTGGACCGTTCAGATTTTCAAATGTGCGAAATGGATACTGATAGTGCGTATATCGCAATTTCTGGGGAAAGCGTTGAAAGTCTGGTTAGACCAGAGTTAAGAGAAGAATTCGCACTAGATAAGTGTAACTGGTTCCCAAGAACGGATACCCCCGCGCACAAGGCGTATGACAAGCGAACCCCCGGTTTGTTTAAAGTGGAATGGGAGGGGCAAGGAATCATTGGATTGTGTTCAAAGACTTATTATTGTTTTGGGGCGAAAGATAAGTTCAGTTGTAAAGGTGTTAACAAGAAAACAAACGACATTAACAAAGAAAAATATCTCAATGTACTGTTGACCAAACAGAATAGTGCTGGGGTGAATCGAGGTTTCCGAGTAGTCAACAACACCATGTATACTTATACACAAGTGAGGGATGCCTTCTCGTATTTTTATCCAAAAAGAAAAGTTTTGGCTGACGGAGTCAGTACAACCCCACTCGATATTTAATTTGTACATAGATTTTTCTCGCTTGTAAATAATTTTTCGCGTTTTGTAATAGTTGTAAATATAGATTGTATAAGAATTTCATTTTTTTAGACACAGTATTTTTCATATAGTTGTTTTGTACATAGGAAAATAGTTTTGTAAATAAACAAAGTTGGCAGAATTTTAATCATGGCTTGTTGTCTGTCTAGTCGCGCGCGCGACCTCCACGCGTGAGCCTCCCGCGCGCGATCCCAGGGAAAACACAACGTTTAAAAGTGTCCCTTTTGGCCCTCGAGGCCCCCGTGGCCCTTAATTGCTTGATAAATTAGCGATAAATTTCGTGTTTCAAACAGTTTTGATCAGTTGAAATCAAACTTTCCTCGAGTGAACATGGTGCAGCGAAAGTGTAAACATTGTCCCATTCCTGATTGTCATGCGAAATTTTTAGTGCGATTAGCAAATCATTTAGCTCAAGTTCATAACTTAACTGAACTCGAACGGAGATATTGGCTCCAATTTGCTAAATTACAAAACACCAACATGGTTCGTGTGTATGGGAAAGAGGCTGAACCTAAAACTATTTTTCTATAAATCAAAGTGTTTGCAGTTTAATCAGTCAGTTGTGATCATGGATCCGAGGTGGAAACATCCCTTCCCCGCATTGGTAGCCGGCCCAACGTGTTGTGGAAAAAGTCAATTTGTTAAACGTTTATTAGAATCAGGAGAAGACGTGATTGATGGGGCGCCTGAAAATATTATATGGTGTTACGGGATTTATCAACCAGCGTACGATGAAATGCAAATGAGTATTCCTAACATTACTTTTGTGGAGGGAGTCCCGAGTGACTTGGAATCTATGATAAATCCGTCGATTCGAAACCTTGTGGTTATTGACGACTTAATGCAAGAACTTAGTAATGATCACAGAATTACTAGTTTGTTTACCAAGGGTTGCCATCATCGCAATCTGAGTGTCATCTTTATTTTGCAAAACATCTTTCACCGCGGAAAAGAATTAAGAGATATGAGCTTAAACTGTCATTACCTAGTACTGTTTAAATCTCCGCGCGATAGCAGTCAAGTGACTCATTTAGCAAAACAGATGTTTCCCGGTCATACAAAATATATGCAAGAAGCCTTCCAAGATGCAACCAAAAGACCTTATGGGTACTTATTATGCGATCTTAAACCGGAAACGCCTGCCGACTTCCGGTTGCGAACTAACATCTTCCCTGGGGACACCCAGTTCGCTTACATCCAAAAGGTATAAAAAGGCTGCATCACAGTGATATAAATCAGTTGAGCATGGCCCAGCGACTGAGAAAGAACCACGACTTTCTTAAACTCCTTGCCAAGTGTACTCCAGCGCAGCGTAAAGCCATTTTGAAAGTAGCCGACGACGCTTTAGTAAGAACCATTTGTGAGTGCGTTCTCAACGTGTTAAAAGAAACTGTGCCTGTCAGTAAACCCGCCAAGAGAAAACTTTTAACCCACAAGAAATCCTTGATTGCTCTAGCTGAAAAAAGTACGCCCCTTGCTAAGAAAAAGAAAATTTTGGTCCAACACGGAGGAAACTTTTTAAGTGTTTTGTTACCACCCGTTCTTCGTGTATTAAGCTCCATTCTTACCTAAATGAATCATACCAAGCGCATGGTTCTCGTCCCCGAGAACACCCTGGAACGATTGCAACAACGCCAGCAGCTATTAACCCCACCTGTGACTCAAACTTTAAAAAACTTAGACAGTGAAATGGGACAGATTTTATCCAGTAAAGAGCTAGGCGACGACGAAAAAGCGAGACTGTACAATCAGGTGTTACAGCGTTATCTGACTTATTACGATCAGAGAAAAGGACAACCACTTCAAGTGAAACTAACAGCCCCCAAACCCGTGGAAACTCCTAAACCAGAAGAAAGTGAAGAAACAGACACCGAAGTGGAAACTATACCTACGGCGGTAGAAGAAGAAGTCATGAAAAGTGTACCTAAGATGTACAAAGCTGGGGCTAGACAACTCTTGGATAAGATAAAAAAAAAACCGAGATGTATTGCAGTGGAATGAAAAAGGAGAGTTGTTGTACGAAAACAAACCGATACCCGGGTCTCACGTAGTGGATTTAGTCAACGATATAGTACGCCACCGCAAAGGATTTGAGCCTATTGGATGGTCAGTGTTTGCGAGAGGTCTGGCGCGAATGAACGTCCCTGAAAACTTAGTGCGCAATCCCCAGAGGCAGAGTACCATCCGGGAGTTTAAAGCAAGAGTGAGAGATGAGACTCCGAATAGTCCTTCTCGTTGGCTTCCTTCCCCACCTCCTTCCTCCTCACCCGCGAAAAAGCAAAAGCGAAGGATCGCAAGTCCACGCCCTCAAGCCGTTCGCTGGTTACGATTATAACAAGACACATTTTTTTTATTGTAATCACTTCTTTATTTTGATCACTCGATAAAATACATTGAAAGGAAATTACATGGTGTGTTTACTGAACTTTGTGTTGTGCTTTTGATCCTTGTTTGGTTACATGGGTATGATACTTTTTTAGACTTAAAGGGAAGTGTTTTTCGATAAAGCGTTTTACAAGAAAATCATTTCGGTGCTTATTGCTAGAAAACCTATGTACAATGGTGTTCATACTAACATGGCGACAGCGAAATAAGGCATAGTACAAGCTATAATGCCCACACACTTTTGAGTTTATGCTTTGTAATGTCACAGAGTTAAACATCCATTGGGTAGAATTACTTTTCAAGAAACTAGTAAATGTTCCAGTATAATTGCTTGGCGGTAATACGTAAGAATCGAAAAATTCTCCCTCGCGATCCTTGGTGAAATAAAACGCAACCCAGTGGGATCCGGGCTTGTCACTTGTATCCACATTGGCAATGAACAGGGCTGGGTAGGATGAAACACTGTTTGGCAGTTTGTCTGAAGGATACACTCCTTGAAACACGCCTCGAGTATATTTATCCTTTCTCAAAATAAGCGTCAGTTGAACGGTATCCATTCTAGTTTGTGAAGTCGAACAAAACGTTTCGATTAGCGTCAATCTCAATCACGTTTTGAAACTCGGCGTAGACGATGAGGTTCACTGTGTTGGCAAGTGGCTGACTAAAATGAAGCTCGACTCGAAGGTTGCCTTGTTTTATAAGCTCAAAATGTTCACCCGCGCAGTGATCTGGGGATAAGTCAAAACAGAAAGCGGTGTAACCAGAACCATAATCGCTTCTATTTATCTGGTTGCCTGTATCCTGGGCAAGCTTTCCACTCCCGGAAAAAAGGCTTTGATATCCAGCTATAATATTCTGACCACCGGCCTCGTCAAATTTGAGAAACAAGGGTTTTCGAGGAATTTGTTCCCCATCCACGTACACACCCACTTGAGTTAAGTTGTGATGTTTGAAGTTAAAGGGATTGGAGGTGTAAGTACCGTTAAATGCTTCTGTGTCCACCAATACTAGTACTAGGCGCTTCGGAATGTGGCCCAGGAAAAGA
The DNA here is from genome assembly GCA_022457155.1 of Cladopsammia gracilis. Taxonomy (NCBI): domain Eukaryota; kingdom Metazoa; phylum Cnidaria; class Anthozoa; order Scleractinia; family Dendrophylliidae; genus Cladopsammia; species Cladopsammia gracilis. The sequence continues at coordinate 115,033 of JAJGOT010000512.1, read as the reverse complement.
TTATCTGGGGTGAAATTACTGAATGCTTGTGGTATGGAAAGGACTTTGCAGTCGACTCGGCGAATCGGATATTTGGCAGTTGTTTGCTTTAGCGCAGCGGCATGTCCCAAACTAATGGAAGAGGCTACTTTAACTTTGCGAACGTATAGGATTGCTTCTGTGATAACCACCTTGAAGTTGGCGCCGCCAGCTGATGACAGCAAGCAGAACGAATTCTTGGCTCTGTTGAGCTTGATTCTCAGATTGACTCCGTTCAGTATTAACCGGTCTTGAAAGAAAATATCGCTGTGTATCGGTCCCATCATGTCCACCGAATTACTCTGTTTCGTGAATTCATAGCGAGCTTTTAAACCCATGTTTGCATCGGCATCTTCAGCCACTGGATTAACTGCATCCATCTTTCCAGGGGTATCTTTGTAAAACATAGCCATGGACAATTGACTTGTTTTGGCCTCTTCCCCGTAGTTCAGCAACGTTTCAATCATGGCGCGATAAGGGTAGGTATTGGTTGATGGGGAAATAAGTCGCTCGTTCAAAGACACATCCACTTGTGAAAACAAGGAATGGAGAAAAAGATTCACGGGCCCTACTTCCGTGTTTAGGTCTAAAGCGGTACCGTTTGCTTTCGTAATCTTGGCTTTAACAAACAACTGGGTTCGTGCTAGGTCTAGATATTCTTCCCCAGTTCCCGAGACATTAAATTCGATCGGACCACTGTCAGTTATGTTACTAAGGGGATGATATTCAATCCATTGTCCCTTGGTGATAGATGTTTGTGTAGCCGGAATCGTGAAAAGATCGAGTTCCGATTTCGTACACTCTTGAGATTCGTGATGAACAAAAGCCATGCTTACTTTGAAAAAAAATATTCCAAATTTTGTCCGGGCTTCTTCTGCTGCGGAGATGTTTTCCGTTTCTTGCCTGGTGGCGAACTGTTTTTTCTAGGCTGTGCTTTCCTTTTTGTAGCTTTTTGACCCGCACCTGACTGCGCTTGCGAGGGATTCTGGGAAGCAAGTTCACTGATAGCTTGTTTGGCTCGTTTGCCAACCACCGTTTTTAATTGTTTTCCATCCATCACATCTTGAGCAATATTGACACCGGTTTGCAACGCTTTTTTACCAAGTATTCTAGCACCCTGTTTCAGGTGAGGCACCGCCCAGCGAAAAAGACCTCTAAATATGGAACCTAAGCCATATCCTCGCTGAAATCGAGCTCCATGAAAGGCTGGTAAATTTCCACCTTTTTGTTTGGCTTGATCTAAATAATACTGTTCGTACAACTTGTGATTTGGCGTATGAATTTTCTTCATGTCACTCTTTAAAAGTACGGAGGATGACTCTGACGAAAATGAAGTGTTAGCAACACTCTCCCAAACTCAAATGGTACAGACTCTCCGGTGTCCCGCTTTATATTGACTTCGATCGTCTCGAACTGCTTTCTGCTGACAGGTACGTATTGCGGGCGCACGAATGATTTGCTGATTCGTTCCCCATCTTTCCCTTCCACGGGAATAATTCGAAGCAAGGGAACTAGTGTGTCTCCGACATATTGCGGTTGAATAATATCGCAATAAATGTAAAGATCGTGAAAACCGTGTTCCAAATCCACTTCTCTAGGACCCTTGGTTGTCTTTGAAATCACTTGTTCCGGTGAAAATCCCAGCATATATCCAAATTTGTCAAAATTCACTTCGGAGTTATTTTGCACATGAACGGTCACCTTTCTACTGATAGTATCATAGGAAAATGACACATCATTGTTGAAACGGTGTTCGTTATCGATCGACTCTTTCATTTTTGCAAGGATATCTTGAATGGTAGGATAATGGCCTGGTGAAATTATCAGGGTATCCCACATACCGTGGAGTTTTTCATTCCGAACGAAAAATCTCAAGTCTTGAACATTATTCCAGCTATGTGGATAGTGGATTTCGGTTAACGCCACTTCCCATTCGCCTGTCAGATTAATGGTCTGTGGTAATCCAACCCGATACTCTGTTAATGTGTTATTTGGAAATTTGTCCAGACTACTATTACTGGGGAGATGTAGATAAAACTGTGTTACCTCCATGATGACTAGAAGTCAAATGATATTGTTACATAGGGAGGGCTTATTTTATAATTTACCACGCTACAACTATTTCATATAAAATCATACCTTTATTCACACAATGCCTTTTACAACTTTGAAATATTAATTTCCGGTACCCAACTATTAAATTTATCTGGGTAACCTTTCCATTTTACAAAATATTCAACTAAGCCTTGACGCTTTCTCTTGCGTAAGATCTTTTCCACACGATAAACATCGTCATTCTTGATAATTTTCTGTAGTTCAGATTCGTAAAATGTTCCATCTAAGATCTCCCCTGCATCATCTTTCAGTTTATAGACTGGTACTTGACGCGACATTCGTTTGTACACAGTAAAAATTTCTTCGGTAAAGTTGGGAATGTAAGACTTTTCAGAGAGTCGCTTCACTTTGCTGATTCTTACACGATCCCCCACTGCAAATTTGAAACGAACAAGCTTGTGTACATCATCTCCATACAACGTTTCCCATACTTCGGTTTCGTTGGCCTTGGTAACCTGGCTTGGTTTCATTTTAATACTGCGATGGTAGGTATGATTGTAAGATGATACTAACTGTGGTAGCACATCTATATACGTAAGTGTGTTTTTAGCAGTAAAAAATTTGTACATTTTTCCCTTAAAAGAACGGTTGAATCTCTCAACTACCGACGCCTTTAATCCCGAGTTAGTTGTGAAAAAATCAATGTTGTTGTCACGAAGAAACTTCAGGGACACACGATTAAGAAACTCCGTGCCTTGATCCGTTTGAAGTTTAAGCGGTTTGCGACCAGAAGATAGAATCGTTCGAAAGGCCTTGACTAGCTCTTGACCCTGTTTTGTCTTCAAAGGAAGGACCCAAGCATACTTGCTAAAGACATCTAGACAAGTGAGGAGGTAATTGTAACCCTTGTTATATCGACTTAGACTTTGAACATCCACCAAATCAGCTTGGAATTGAGCATTTATGCCGGGAACAATGACTCTACTTCTCTTGTAATGTCTACGCGCGGGTTTATGAAGCGTATAAACGTCTTGCTGACTCAACCAATCTTCAACTTGTTTACGAGAAATCTTGCTCTTTCCTTTCTCTTTGACCGCCCTGTAAACAGCATCCAAACCACCGAAACTTGCGGGATGACTCGGATCGAGGTAAATGCTGGCGAGAGTTTTCTCCATCGCAGAACTCAGAGTTTTGTACAATGACTTTGCCACCACAACAAGCAAATACGCAACGAATGCGATTAAAAATTCTCTCTAGTGCAAAGGAAGGTGAAGGTGGACAGCAACCCATCACTAGTGACTTCTCTGACGATCGGAACTCAAATGACTATTCTTTCCACAGTGCTCACTTATATGTCTATTCTCCTATCTGGGTGAGAGTGGGAACGAGAAAATGGAATAATCGTTCCCAGTCCTCCTCGGTCAATCCTAATTGTTCGGCAAAATTTAAAAATACCAATAATCTTCCCCAATTTACTTGCGTGAATACTTCAGAATGGAGTTGTTTTAACTTGCTTAGTTTCGACCCCGGTAGATCGCAAAATCCCTCCTTCGATAACATAATTTCAGGTGTAGTAAAACTTATACTTTGTGCTACAAGGCGGTATAGGTCAAAACGAAATCGAAGCGAGGAAGGTCTTATACTCATGTTAACTGAGAAAGAGACAAACACACACTGACTCAAATAAACATGCTTTATTACTTTTATAGACACAATTTGTTTTGAATAGCATTAATTACAACGTCAAGGTCCATTGGTTGTTCTTCTTTTCTAACAACAGTCTCAGGGCATTGAACCTCAACTTGGCTGTCAATTTCCATAGCACTGGGATCTTTGCACTTCAGTCCACAAGGCCCGTAGTAAATAGTATACAGGATACGACTTTTAAGATCTTCTCCGCAATCTTCGAGTTCCAAGGAGGTAAGGTACATACTGGTCCAAGGTAGCTTTGGTAATTCAGTCACGTACGCTTCCCACGACTTGGCTAACTTGAAACCAATTGCGTTGCACACGCTTTCGGCGGTTTTCATGACGATGTTGAGATCGATGTTTTCCACCACATCTTCTCGGTAATACATCCACGCATCTTCGCTATCCATCATGAGACACGAGTGTTGCCTTTGACTTGGGTGTTGAATAGCGCAACCATAACAGCGATCCATTTTTGCTTCTTGGATGAGAGAATCAAGCATTGCGGCGTACGTTAGCTGGAACACATGGCCGATAAGGCTAGCTATCTTTTGCCTTTGGACTTTTTCAACTTCATCGACTGTCAAAAGAGGTTTAGAGCTCGATTCGACTTGAATGTTTGGAACCATCTTGTAATAACGATTACGACTGAGAGTGATAAAATTTCCAGCAAGCTCAAGTTGACTCAGAAATGATAATGCTTTCAAAATTTTGCGCTTTTTATTCAAACAGACAATACAAATCTTAAGATCCAATCAGGGTGTGAATAGAGCGGGCAAGTTTGGGCAAACCTATTGTTCCTATTGTTTCAGAATAACACAAAAGGAATAGGTATAGGTATTGGCAGTTAATTACATATGCAGGAACGCACTTATTAGTATACAATAACACAAAAGGAATAGGTAATTGACTAGGCACCTAATCCAAATTAGTATGCGGGAAATCCAAATTAGTTGTGACGTCATTGACTAGGCACCTAGTCACCTAGTCACCTAGTCACCTAGTCCGTAACAAGGTTAAATCTAATGGCCCTATACTACTGATTTCAGAACCAAACTGAACTCAAAGGTAAAACAGATTACATTTTTTCGATGGGAATTTATGTTGATACCAATCTGTGGTTGACTTTTTCTTTGTGTTCTTGTGTAGTTTTGGAGAAATGTTTTTAAAACGTGCTTAACTTCAGTTGTATCGATTTCTTGATTTTCAACGAAGGCAGCTTAAACTTGATGCGCTATAAAGGGTACGCGTTTTGCTTTTAAACATAAACTAATGAAGATTTGAATAAAATTTTTAGAAAGAAGATTGTGTTGTCCATTTTTATGTGTTTGTTCAATCATTAATAGATTGAAAAGCGATTTTATGTAAACAAAACAAGACTTAGGCCCCGTCCACACGTATCCGGATATTTTTGAATCCGCAACTTTTTTGTTACGGATTAGATAATATTCGCGTCCACACGTATCGTATTCGAATCGTATTTGTCCGTCCACACGTATCCGGATTCGCTCTAGTACCCAGGGCTCCTCTATAATTTTTTCCAACAGAGCATGTGTAAAGGCCAAGCTCAAAGCCAAGCTCAACTGTAAACAGTTAATGAGACTTGAAATAGGTCCAAGTAGAAGTGAAGCGATACCATTTCGGTCGACCATGTTGAATATTCGCGTGGTTAAAGACTGGATTCGATACTATTACGTCAGCGAATTAAAAAATATCCGGATTCGACCGTCCACACGATGCCGTACTCGTAGCGTATTCAAACATTTCCACTCTGGAGAGCGGATTAAAAAAGTTGCGGATTCAAAATTATCCGGATACGTGTGGACGGGGTCTTAGATTCTCTGTCTTCACTCGCGTCGCTTCATGCAAATATGTTTTTGTATTTTTGCAATTTGGTTTCCAAATCAGTTTCTCGGGCAATTTTTGACAAATAACAACTGCATTTTATTCGGAAAGTAGTCGTACTAGTTATTCTAGACAGAGAAAAGTTGTTTTTGTGAACTTTTGTGCTGTCTAAATGTACTGTGCAGACGGACGGGTAATACTGTGTTGGAGAATTGCTAAAATTGAAAAATAGCCAGGTCGTCAATCTTAATTCTTGTGCTTTCAACCTTTCACCTTAGTTAAGCTTGTTCAAAGTGCGACGCTGTTAGGCTCAGCCTATATATATATAACTGGATTTGGTAAAACATGTCTCTAGGAATTTCAAGTGCTATTCAACATTTTGACACTGAAGGCGAATGAAAAACATTTAAAAGTTTCCAGTTAGGGCTTAAAATGACATCTTAACTGCTGGTAACTCACGACAAGTTGCTCTCGGCAAAAGTGATAACATTTTGCAATGAAATTAACACCAATTGGAAAGAGCGCAAATAATGACCTTTCATTGTTTCAAACGATACGGTTCATGGCAAAACGTTCGCCGAAGATAGATCTAGAATTCGCTTTCCTTGAACCCAGAATGGGTTATCTAAGGCACTATTGCTTTAACTAAACATAGAAGAAGCTGTTTTATGCCTTGCACAGAATATACTAAGCAGCTCGATCGACATACCTGTAATATTTAACAATTAGACCCGTAGCCCGAAAGGGCTACGGGTCAATAGCCCATAAGGCGAAGCCGAATAGGCTATTGACCCGTGGCCCTTGAGGGCGAAGGGTCTAATTGTTTTAGTATCACCCAACTAGTCGGACAGAAAAAGGCAATAATAAAAAAAGCAATTGCAAGTTGAAGATATATTTATTTGGGAATAAAACGAAAAATAAAATCGGCGAATTTCGCTACTCGATGACTATTACTATTAGACCCCTAGTAGCGTAGCCAATCAAAATGCAGGATTTGCATTAGTCCACTAGTTGGGTGATACTAAAAGCTGATAAGCAATCAGTTGTCACACAATAAAATTCTTTTGCGGCAGTAGAAAACTTCCGGGAAAATAGCCATAACCCTTTCCACGTTTCTCACAAGCAAAATATCATCAAATAACTCGAAAAAAACTCACGCTCTTGGCAAACAAACATTTGTCTTCACAGTAATTTTATTCGAGTACCCGAATGTAGACTCGCGTTTGACAGGGGAACATAAGCCTCTTGCCTTCCAAACAAAGTTTTACTAAGTCTTTGGTCGGGTCAAAATTCACTAACAATTCGCCTGCCGTTTAATAGATAAGACCCGTAGAGGCTACTTTTTGAAGCCAAAGACTTGTTACCGCCAAGAACAAAGCGTACTATATCATAACCGTTTCGTCTCGTCCCGCGATCAAAAGTGTAACCCGTTTAGCCTCAAAAAAGACGAAATAAAGTGAGATATAAGGACGAGGACAGACTGTGCCAATCGCCAGCTTTTTTTCCCTCACGGGACTTAATGATGTCCTCGAGAAAACTTTGTTCAAGGCGGCCAAAAGGAAATCTACTTAAAATAACCGACAAAGAAAGCCACTGAACTCTAGCGCGCACTCGCTTCGAAACGTTTGATTATGTCATAGTAGAGAATCACGGGAAGTAACGACAATCTTTCCACTTGGAGGAGAAGGGAGGGGGGGGGGTTTGCTGGGTTTAAGCCAGTTTATAAACTCATGACTATACGGTCTACTGCAGCTTTTAAGAGGATATTTAGTAAAAAAAATGATAACAGAAACAATCAAATCGAAAAGTCAACGCCAGCTAGAACTTTATACAACATAATTAAGCTTCACGAGTGAACAAGTTGAAAATTTCATATTTCTGTACACGACATTTTATTGCTGTTGGAATCTATTGTTCCCGTTCTGCTTTGTGATTAGTTACTTTGTCTGGGTGACCCTGGTAACAGTAGCTGCACGTAAATAATTTTATGTCTTTTGGTAATTAAATGAGATGGTGAAATAGCCCCTTTATTAAAGTTTCTGAGAGTAAATTTAAGTTTAACCCAATTTTTTTTTTAAATAAGTTAAAGGGGCCATGTCACAAAGTGTCACGCAAGCTAGGCTTAGGTCCTGTTTACATCGGGGGGGGGGGGAGGTCATCCGGGTACCAGGTTCACCCTCCCAGCCGGGCTAAAACATAACCCGCCTTTACATGGGCGGGCTATGTTTTAGTTGGCCCTCCCAGGGTAGCCCGGCTAGGACGGTGACCCTGGTACCCGGGTCACCCTCCCTCCATGTAAACAGGCCCTTAGATACAAAATTCGCAAAAAATGATCTTAAATTCATTCCGGAATTTCTCCTAAGGAAACGTAATATTATTTCAAAAATTTCTAAAGTTTCTTTTAAATCTTAAAAAAAATTCTCTAAAATTCTTAACGACCCATCTTGTTCCTTTGTTGTTTCTGATTGTGAACTGGTAGATGGCTCACTGGAATAAGCCATATTTGCTACCAACAGAGATGGAATTCATTAAAGCATAATTTCAGTGGAAAACCGCTGAATAGTTGCACTGCAGGCACTTATGCGAAGGTGAGCTTTCAAATTTGGTCAGCGTAAACATAAAATAAACGTAACATAAAATAAACGCTTTTGCGACGTTGTCGCTTGTGTAAAATTGTCAGTGTCACCTTGAAGCTGAAATTTCTCTAAAATTCTACCAAATTTTACTCATTGTCTTAGATTCCCGAGATTTTTTAAAATTCTCAAAAAATAATTCCGAAATTTTGTATCTAAGCCTAATTCAAAGTAACCCATTCTTCACAAATTTCGCGTGATACTTTAGATATGTAGGCTGTCATGCATTAGTCATACAACGAATCCAATTCAGTCTATTAGCTTACCAACTACAACCACTTGAATCTTGCGTGTCCACACTTTTAAGGATGCTCCTACAACAGAACTCGTCTCACAGGAAAAATATCCTGTATAATCAGTAGTGACATTGAGGATAATAAGAGTGGCTCTTTGTGAATCAGTCCAGCTGACATTTAAGCGATCCTCGAAACCTGGTGTAACCGCGACTATTCCAAATGCCGGCTGAATTGAGGCAACCGTCGTAGTTTTTGATTTCAATGTCGCCGAAGCAAGCGTTTCCCCTGTCAGAGTAAAGTTCCAGCTTAATGATCCACTGCGTCCCTTGAAAAGCTGTATGCTGTCTGCTATGCTGTCAACCGTGTTATCTGTTTCTGTCTTAACCGGAGGAGGCTCATACCAGGTGATGCTGCCACCATCTGAAATTGAACATTATTCTCTATTAAAATAAAAAAAAAAACCATTTGATCTGACAATCAAAACAATGAATTATTTACCTACTGATATTGACTTCACGACTCCGTGGACAATAATTAAAACAATATACAGTTAAACCTCTCAAATACGAAGACTGAAGGGACCTCAGAGCAAAGTGACCGTATTTTTAAGAGATGTGTCGATAAATAAATATGTATCCTGCGCAGCGTTAATTGTAGTTAAGTGAAAAAGTGTAAAAATTTTTAACACTTTTTACAGCGTTAAACTTTACACATGTTGAAAATCGAGGCAAGGCCAGGATGCACTTGAACGAGAGGCTGAGGCTCGGCCAGGGCAACGAATAAGAAGAAAAATAAAATCACTTCAAACGTAGGACTAGGAATGAATTTTGCTGTGATTGTTGACTTTTGGGTTTGCAACGATTATAAATATCCTTTGTGACCAGCGTATAGTGATGTGACACTTCCATAATTGATAGGTCAAAATGTACGTTGTTCCGGATATCCGGTGTCTTGTACGGGCTAAAAGGAAAAGATCAAGGGCAAGTCACCCACGAAAAACAGTTGCATTTTACGAAGTGGGCAGTCGCCATATATCGACGGCCCACTTAATAGTGTTAGCCCTCGAAGAAGCTTTAGTTTGCACGGCTGAATAGCTAGTGGGGACGGAGTGTGAATGTTATAGACTGAAAAACAGAATAACATTTTATTTTTGGGCGAGGCAAAGGGGAAGGGGGTGTGGATAGGTCGACCCCTTCCCTATACATGTATTCATAATACTTATTAAGGCGGTTCAGAATTGTTCAGAATTCCTTATTCAGCGAATTTGCAGTTCAATAAAAGCGACTAGTAGTGTGAGCCAGGACTCCTGTTTGAGCTTGTTAAGAACGAATTTACTTCTCACGAGGGGGAGGGGGTTGAAGGTGGCTGGGTGATTTTTCTCCCAGTGGCGTTCTGCATGATTTTTTTTTGTGTTTGTGTGAATCTTTAAATACGGAATATTGTCAGGAATATTGTAATAAGCTCCTGATCGATATTGTACAGAAGTGAAAAAATGAAAAATGCAAATAAAATAAGTTAAAGTGGAATATAGTAGTGCCCAATAGTTCGCTTTGCAAAACAAACACTATATATTGAATTAACTGTAAAAACGTTATAGTTTAAAACCAATGTTTGTAAATGAGTATTGTACACGATGTAAAAGTCGTAATTCAGAATATAATACAAATATATATTTTTTTCGGTTGTCGGCTTACCTTATTAGTCTATTTCCGATCTATAACAGCCTCCTTTTGACAGATTGCCACGCGATGTCGTGAGGTAGAAGTTATAATCGCCAGGCATAACTAATCAATGATCAATGACATCAATGAGTAATCAATGGGTAATCAATAGGTAATCAATTGATTAATCATTGAGTATTGCCAATACTCAATGAGTAATCAATGATTAATCGAACCCCCAAAATTTTGTGGGTCATTGATTACTCATTGATGTCATTGATTACTCATTTCAAACCAACAGAGACCTTCCAGTACACCCATTTCTCTTCCTGCCACCCATCAGGGGTCAGAAAGGTGAATCCCTAAGACTTTTAAGAACAATTTTCCTCAGCGAAATCATTCAGTGAGAATATCAACAACTTCAAAGCACGCGTTCGTGCTAGAGGCTACACTCGCAATCTCATTGAGAAAATTATTTCCGAGGTAAAATTCAATGAACGGAAGTCGTCTTTGCAGCAAAAGAAGAACGTGCGAAAAAGAATTCTGCATTTGGTAACAACGTACCACCCGGCGTTGCCTAATCTTAAAAACATCTTGATGAGCAAATGGCATTTAATTCAGAACCAACCATTGATAACAGAAATATACAAAGAGCCTCCCCTTATCTCATACAAAAAAGGAAAATCCTTGGGGGATATACTTGCTAGAGCAAAACTCTAAAGGTCATGTTCCACGTTATCACGAGCTTATGAGTCGTGTCTGGCGTGTCAACACCTCTTTTCATGCAAATCAATGACTAATCAATGACATCAATGACTAATCAATGACCAAACATTTTGTGGGTCATTGATTAGTCATTGAGTACTCATTGAGTATTGGCAATACTCGATGAGTAATCAACTGATTACTCATTGATAACCCATTGATTACTCATTGGTTACATTGATGTCATTGATGTCATTGATTAGTTAAGCCTGGTAATCGGCCATCCGTGAAAAGAAGCTTTTTAGCTTCATTGCGACTTTATCAAACTATATTTGTGAGCAAAATAATTTCTTTCTCTTTAAAAGATAATTATTAAATAAAAATTACATTTCGGACGCTTCTATTGCATTTTCTTTCCCGGTTTGTGTGTTTAAATGCTAATTTATGCTTCCATCACAAAGGCGACCTCGGATGAGTTCGAATTTCATCATCGGAAGCAGTTCCGAGATGACCTCCTTCTGACGGATTACGAAGTGCGTTTTTCCGATATTGACGATATTGGGGCCAGTCTCACAGGAGTCAATTTTGTTTGTTGCGAAACTCATGATTGTCTTTAAAATGCTTTCTCATACTTCCGTGTTTGTAAAGCGGAAAGTTGGAGTTTTGTGACAACGTCACGCAGGTGAATTAAAAATTCATGTTTTATGTTTGGAGCTAAAACGAAGTTTCTAGAGCCCGTAAAGAAACAACTTCGAAAATAAGTCTCTTGATTATCAATTGCTCATTTCATACATTACAGAATTCGCACTGACTGTCTGCGTGACGGACTTTGGATATTATTCTATTACCTTTTGATAAATAATGATAGCTAGTTATGCCGATTGCCTTTAATATACAACATGTCTGAATTTTGATAAGTTTTACATTTGTCGAGGGAGATTAAACCATTATATGTTCGATGCAATTATTTGAGGCGAAGAACTTTATCATTGCATAGTCAATTCAGAGTATAAATACATAACAAAAAGCGATTTTTTTACAGTCATTCCAAATTGAAGGAATTTGCAATCACGAAATTAGCAGTGAGGTTGAACTTTGATGTCTTTGCTCAAACATGTTTAAATGCAAAATATCTACTTTACCTGACGGTTCTGTAAGGTACTGGGTAATGATAAAAATAGTTATCAAACATCCGTATTGCTGCCCCATAACAAAGCGATTTGTAAGAGAGATAAACAACAACTTCCACGAAGAAACTTCCGCCAACGTAATTAGAAATTCAGTCATATATTTAAACTAAGTTATTAATTGATCTATTTTGTATTCTATTGTATATGCTAAATAATTATAGAAATGAATCATGCAACTGAAAAGGCTCCGCGCTCGTTGCTCGTCCTTAGCGCTCGCGTACTGCAAAACTGCCTTATACTTAATACGAAAGCCAACACAGAATCAATCGCTCACGTTATCAAACTCATAACCAAAAGCATACAAGGAGACGTTCTTAAAACTGACTGCCTATTCTAGACCAAAAATCTCTGATAACTATACCCTATCCCAGACTAAACTGCCTGAAAACCATACCCTTCACAGCGGCACATACCTATATAGCTCATATATAAGAGTACCCCCCCCCCCCCCCGGTGTCTCGCTTTGTGATCCTCACAGGATCGACACAGGACGTTTCCATCGCTTTCAGCTCTCTTACCGTTACTTCAATGGCATACAAATCGTCTTAAGGACTCTCTCTTTCCATTTCGAAGTCTTCAAAGGCATGTTTACATTTTGGTTATGGAAAATGAACGTCTGAAAAATTGAAGTGTAGAGTACAGAAGAGGCCATATTTGTTTGAATCTGAAAGTCTTCTCTGAGTGACAAACCGATTCTCTCTAGTCTCCCCTAAAACCCAGACATGTGCTCAGTAGACGAATTCTGATTGGTTCAACCTTCCTGAAGCCTTTTATAACAATAGGGGGCAAAAATAACTTTCTAGGGGAGGCAGGGGTGAGTTCTCGTACACTAAAATTTCGTGCATAAATTTGCATGCAAAATGTTACTCGCTTTGAATATATAATTTATTGATTCCTTATGAAACCCACCAATATTTTTTGGATATTTTTTGTTGGACCACTGATGTTTCAGATTTAAAAGCAAGTAAAAACATTTTGTCTTCGTGAACAATTTACTTGACAAAATGTTGTGTTTACTCTTAAACGTTTACCAAGGTTTCAATTTACTGTGGTCAAGTTACTTTACCTTCGCTAGTACTCGAATCACCAGGGCAACAAATTGAATTGGCTTGAATTTCTAAAAACATGCCTGCTATTAGAAGTGAAGCGGTGGCTTTCGTGTTCATTGCCTTTTATTTTATTTTTAGTTCTTGAGCGGCAAACAGTAGCCTTGAGATTTCACCAGCTGTTAACTGCTACAGCACCTCACTAAACTGAAGGGAAAATGGATAGTTTTAACTCAAATTGCATTATGAAATACAAGGCCTGCTAGACATGCATGGCCATGGCCAATGTACCTTTCAGATTGTCTGCCGTAAGGATCAAAGGCTTTACCAGGATTGTTTTGTGAAGGATTATTTTGCGCCACAGCTAAAAAGCTGTGAACATGCAGTCAAATTAAGTGATCTGAACACCACAGGAAGTGAAATAGTATGCCACCCCAAGGGGATGTATCTGTCATTTTGACCTCGGTTACTGACCTAAAAAGTAAATACCATCTGTACAACTCATTTTTGTCTTTGGGGGACAAGAAAAAAACATAGTTTATGCATGTTCAACAACAAGCATGTGATCCTCATGTAGTAGTGTTGTGCCACAAGCATTCAGATGTAATCTCATGCATTGCAGCAGGATCAGCGAGCACTGTCAAAAAATCATAGATACTAGTATAATAATATACAGGCTAAACACTACTTCCACTCGTTACAATAAACTATTTAAAAAGTATAAACTTTCCCAGTAAAATTTCAGAGAGAATTTACTGTAGTACATTTTGTTCTCTTCAATGATATTGACCTTTTGATCTTGGCAGATCATCTCTCAAATTGATAGGAGGATTTCATGCAGTCCAGAGTGTCGTTAGAATTAATTTATTTATTTATGCCGGTGTTCGGTGCTACATGTAGCTCTATTGGCAAATATTGCGGTGTGTTTGGCTCACTTTTGTTGCACGATAAATACTTATCGGCTAAAGTTTGTTATTGCTTTGAAAGTACTATGGTCGTTACATTTCTCAGGCCGTGATTTAATGTCTGAAGACTGTGGTGTGCAAGACTTGTGAGAAAGTGTTTCCCATCACAGATATAGGCATCTTAGATGCAAGTCTCAAAATGCTGTAGTCTACTATTCCACTGCAATAAAATCATGAATTCTTGAAATTATTTTTAGCTCTTTAGTTAGTTCTTTAGTTGAGTAGTGTGTCTCAGTGGAGCTAGGATTAATCTCTGCTGTTTTGTAATAGCATTTAATTTGGCATCCAACAGATAATCTGCGGCGTGGTTGCTGTATTGTAAATCTCACATATGCTGGTAAATTCTTATGTTCTTTCCTCAAGCAATGAATGAGACAATTTAATGTCCTTAGGCAAGACTTGACTTTCGGTCCTTTGGCGAACATCCTCAGTTGCTACCATGTGTATATGTCTTGTACATGTAGAATGATATGAAACCACTCAGTTGAAAATGAAAAATTGGTTATTTATGTATTCCTGGGGAGTATTAAATGTTTTATTTTCTCATTAGCTCTTGTAATAGAGCTGATAGGATTGTTGTAGTTTTGATTTGATGTTGTATTGTATTTCTTCAGAAGGCTTTTTTGCGATTTCTTGTGCATGTATAGTACTTTTTGACAAAATGGGTAGCTCTTGTAGAGTTGCACAGAGGTGTTCTCGCAGATGACTCAATAAATAAGACATTATTAATGTATCTTGTACAACAAGCATGTGATCCTCGTGTAGTAGTATTGTGCCTCATGCATTCAGATGTAATCTTGTGTGTCGCAGCAGGACGAAGCACTGTCAAAAAATTTTAGATACCTATGCATTAGTATAAAAAAAGACTGGCTGAACATGACTCCCACTCGGTACCAAACATGTATTTAAAAAGCCTAAAGCATAAAGATTTCAGAGAGAATTGCATTTGTAGATCACAGTTATGAATTTGTTCTCTTTGATGATGTTGGCCTTTTGATCTTGGCAGATTATCTCTCAAATTGATAGGAGGATTTCATGCTGTCCAGAGTCGATAGAATTATTTTCTTTCTTCATACTGTGGTTCGGTGCTACAGTAGCGCTATTGGCATACGTTGCAGTTTCTTTGGCTCACTTTTGTTGCATGATAAATACTTATCAGCTAAAGTTTGCTATCGCTTTATAATTACTGATCCTCATCAAATCCTATTGTTCTCTCTCTGCATTATATCAACGATTGCAGCGTGATTAGGAGTTTTGATTCCAAGTGCCTGAGGAAAACGGGGGCGGTCCTTTTTGTTAGCAAGGGAAATTATCAGGGGTAATACTAAACGTGCTAAAACAGACTAACTGCAATATTTTTAATATTGCAGTGTGCACGCTGCAATATTTTTAATATTGCAGCTGCACAAATATTGCAGTTAGCCCGTTTTTACCAGTTTAAGTATCCCGCCCTGATCATTTCGTTATTAAAAGACCGTTTGGGTCTTACCCTTATTATTTTTGCCGCTAACATTTGTTTAAATTGGAATCCCACTATGTAATGTACAACTGAAGATAAAACTTTCTAAAATAAACAGTACACAAGAAAACTATTCCAGGAGATATGTGAACACAAAGATATTCAATCTATTATAAATCGTAACTTGTTTACACCTCATACAAGGACTGATTACAAACTTCACTTGTTTCTGGCTCAATGGATTTTTCCTTTAACCCCTTATGCACTTATGTTCATCATCTTCCTTAATACATTTTTCTTCATTTACCTCGACATTAATTCCAACATGTTTTGAAGTCGTTCCCTGCAAGATTTCACTTGCTTTCCTCTTAAGTGTCGACGACGTACATTTATACGCCCTTTTCCCCCCTTGGTACACGTTCACCGCCATCATACAATCGCTTAGCACAACTACGCCGAAGGGAATGATTAGTATAGTGTCCATCGAACCCCCCCTTTTTTCATAATTTTCTTTACCACATTCCCCAAAGTTTCTCTCCCCGTTCCTTTTTTGTAATACCAGATGTCCCCTTTTGGCTTATGCAAAGCTCGCAAATAAAACACGTTATCGCTGACTTCCATTGGGACATGAGACATATATTTCTTATACAGTTCAACCGGGCAACGATCTACATTAGTCAAATTCTTATATGCCCGAACAACTTTCCTTTTGATACGCAAATGGCCCAATCCCCCATTATTAGTCTTACTTATATCCTCGGTGTACTGCAAAAATTCACTCCCCGATGCGAGCTCTGCGTGATAAAAATCGCTGATTCGTCTTCCGATGAATCCTCCATGCTTCCAACAAGTAAGCTAGGTACTGAATAAAATGACTGAGTACTCTGGGTTATAAAGTATGCAAATTTTTGTGAACATTCTCGTCAACAACAAATAAATTCAATACTAATGTTCACACATGATCGTAGTTACATAATCCTCACAACAACTGAGGAATTGAGGGTTATGTAAGCGCCACCGCACTGTATAGTGTACGTAGTCACAAGAAGTGCTAATTTCATTGTTATAGCTGTATTCAAAATCAATGTAACAGCCAAAGGGGCGGCTAAAATCGAGGATATAATGTATAGGGAGAACAATACGATTTTGTGAGGATAAATTGTCATTAGCTAAATAATCTTCACAACAACTGAGGATTTGGGGGTTACGTAATGGCCACCACACTGTATACGTAGCAACAATAAGTGCTAATTTCATTGTTATAACTGTATTCAAAATGAAAACAACAGCCAAAGGGGTGGCTAAAATCGAAGATACAATGCAGAAAGAAAACAATGGGTTTTGATGAGAATCAGTAATTATAATAGATAATTACTTCGGCTCACAGCATTATTAGGTATATTGCAGGCAGCTTCGGGCTGCGCCCTCAGCTGCCTGCAATATACCTAATAATGCTGCGAGCCTCAGTAATTATCTATTAAGGAAGTGCTAGGGTCGTTAAATTTCTGAGGTCGTCAAAAGTTTGTGATGTGCAAGACTTGTGAGAAGTCGATTGTCCATCACAGATATACAGTTTAGGCATCTTAGATCTGAGTCTCAAAAGTGTAACCAACTAATGTTAATGCTCCTCCACATGATTGTACAGTACATGTAAGTGTATAACATAAAATTCCCATCTCAAAAAATTAAGTAAGCAACCTACATGTAATTCTTGAGCTTCTAAATTGGAATACATGTAAGTGCCTATACACTTAGGGCATGTTTACATGGAGGGAGGGTGCCCTGGTTAACTGAGCTACCCTGGGAGAGCCAACTTTTCATGTTTCTTTAGAAAATGCATTGAAGCGTATACATGTTAGAAAGGGTAACCCACCTTCCCAAGGCACCCTTCTAGGAAGGCTATCTTTTTGCCATGTAAACGGTTCGTGCCAGGTTACCCGGCTAGCCGAGGTGAGAAGGCCGCGAAAAGATGGTGGTATAAAATTACCATCGTTGGGATTTGTTTCATTGTTATCACTTACAGACTGTACCAGTGATATCTGCTGAACAGAATGAATTAGTAGAGTGCAAAATAATAGTCCCAGACACTGAAAAGCAGCCGCTTGCAGAACGAATGATAAAAAAAAAATAAACTTGCCGCCAAAACGTTTCTTTTGTGTGCCATCTTGTTTGTTGTGCTTAGCGGCCACTCAAAAGTTTGAAGTACTGACATTACCTTTCAAAAGCCGGTAGCATAGACCTGTCTGTATAGTTTGAGGCAAAACTACTTTGAGTGGCCTAGTGTCAGTGTTGTGTACCAGGTTAAAAATAACCCGCAATATTGTTTATTATTGTGCATTCTTTTTTTTCCAATTAACTTTGATTAATAACTACATTCTATTATTGTTTTTCTGCAGAAAAGTATGGGCAAATGAAGGGGAAAAAAGGCCCAGCAGGTACAGGATGCATAACAGGGCTGACTCACAAGAATAAGGGTAAGTCCGATTGACTGATTCTGGAGTAGGAATATGCAGAATGGTCACAAAAAATCACATTCTTTGAGATTTGGGAGCCATAAGAACACTTAACTTATGCTACTGTCGTATCATAAACATGTTTTAACAGATTTGCAAAGCAAGTGTGCTTGAACAACCAACTCTCAGAGACTATTCTGTTTACACTTATTCTGGAAAATGGTGAATTGAATGTGCCTACATTATTACATTACAAATTCAAATATTTTGATTTGACAATGCAAATGTTCCTTCTTACATGATACATGTGGATTTGTGAGTGTACTGTAGGTTGTTTGCAACTAAACTTGAATGTGATGCTGAGTATGTGCTCGGTTTTCCTTTAATATTTGGATTTCATCTGAGAGGTGCATAGTAACTTTCATTTCCACAAAAAAAAATACAAGATGTCAAGTTGTATACACCAAATTGAAGAAACGTTGACCCATGAAAAGCATAAACCACGAATGATGAAACCGAATGGGATTCTGGCTAGGCAGCATTGGCAAGCTACAGCTGTATGTAGTAACATTCTATTTCTTGATAATGAAGATGTTTTCTCTGTTTGAGACATTTAAGAGCATGATTTATGCATCCTGTGTTAATATAATGTGTATTCTGTCACAGACAAAGATTAAATTTTCTAACTTCCCAGTAAACCTTTGGGTCGCATCGTTCATGGTTTATGCTTTTCACCCGACAACGTTTCTTCAGTTTGGTGTATCATTTTATAGTGCGGCTACTGTTACTGGGGTCACACAGACAAAATTAACCAATCACAAAACAGAACAAGAACAATAGATTCCAACATTTTTTTTACTTTAGCCAATGAAATGTCGAGTACAGAAAAATGAAATTTCAACTTGTTCACTCGTGAAGCTTATGTTGAATAAAGCTTTAGCTAGCGTTGACTTTTCGATTTAAAAATTTGAGTAGTTTCACATAATACATGAATGAATGTCATGTGTCATGCAAGTGAGCGAGAACTGATTTCAAACTCTATGAAAGCAGTGAACGCTACAGCCGTATGTTTGGGCAAATTGCGTGGCAGATTTGAATTCTCGGAAAAAATAACAACTCAACCGCCGGCTGTTTGCAAATCTTATAAGGTACACTGCCAGCCTAGCATATATAAGCATTTATTTTCTAACCGTTTGAAAAAGAGTGGCTCTTTCATTTCAATTCTTTTTTATTGAATTGTTGTCAGAATTTTTTCCGTTGCAGATTTTCTTTGTGGTTTGAGCACTAGATGGGTTTCTTTAATCTCCCAAGGCGGTCGTGACGGTTTTGAAGAAATCATTTTGGTGAAAGTATTACAAGTCTATATTTGTATGTGCCAAAAAAATAGAAATAATTATTAACCAAACCTCGAACTCTGTAAAAAAATATTCTAGTCTGACGGTTGAGTTTTTTATTTTGTCAGGATTTCATGCGAGGGAGTTGGATTTACTGTTTTGAATCGTCTGGAAAATTATAATAACTCAACTGGCAAACCGCTGTAAAAAAATCGATGGATTTTCCGGCAGTAAAATATATGTTGAAGAATGCGCCGTTTCCATAAGACGATACTCTTTTTATGCACTTTTGAATTTCTCTTTTACTTAATTTTCTTTCAGCTTAATCTGACTGCCGGAACCTAACGTGTGGAACTCAAAGCGCATAAAAATTAATTAACCATGACGGCGAATAAGCCGTGTTTTCGTTGTTTTGAAATCCATAGGTCACTTTTTAATTTGCCTGAACTATGACCGTCTCTTTCACTTGTACTTATGCAGTTAAGAATATCTTCTTTCGCTGTTGTCAAGTGTATTTATTTTCCAACCCCGCCGTTGTCGCCGTAGAGAAAACTTGAATTTGTTACGAGCTATTAAACAAATTATTTTAAATCCACCACCAGCACTTTTATTTGTGTAGACATACAGTACAGCCGTCGCATTCCATATTTTCACACAGTTTGGAGTTTCTGTTTCACTCGAATCGCCGACATTAACCTTCCAAATCGCGCTGTTAAAACAAGTCAAGTTCAGAAGAGATGGAATCGAAGTTAATTGAAAATCCAACGCTGTACAGCCAAAACTCGTATCACACAGTTTAGAGTTTCTCTTTCATTTGAATCGCCGATATTTACCTTCCAAATCGCGCTGTTAAAATAAGTCAAGTTCAAAAGGGATGGAATCGAAGTTAATTGAAAATCCAACGCAGCCAAAACTTGTATTGATCTGTTTTGATGGTGAACGAACAAGTTGAAATTTCATTTTTCTGTACTCAACATTTCATTGGCTAAAGTAAAAAATGTTGGAATCTATTGTTCTCGTTCTGTTTTGTGATTGGTTAACTTTGTCTGGGTGACCCCGGTAACAGTAGCTGCACTGCAATACTTGACTGCTTAAGCACAAAGCATATTTATCAAGGTGCCAAAAAAATATCTTCTCAAACTCATTAATAATTCATGACGAGAACACAAAGGAAATCACTACCGTGAAGGAGGTTTTGAAATCGTTTCTTAATTTGCATAGATTTTGGCGATTTTATTCCTTCGTTTTCTCCGCATTTAACGATCAGTTTGAGAAGCTATATCAAACACTCGAAACAGTGTTTCATCAGATTTCCAAACACCTTGAAGTGGTTTAAAAAAACTCGGCTGCGCCTCGTTTTTCCAATCCACTTCTCGGTGTTTGGAAATCTGATGAAACACTGTTCCTCGTGTTTGATATATTACTTCAAGCATCGTAATTTTTGTATTGAACAAAAATCGAAATGTAGAATCAAGGAATGGGATTCGTGAATCAAATTGAATGGTCATGATTGTGAATAATTGCATAATCAAGAATTGAGTCAAGTAATAAGTTCACGGATTTGGTTTTCATGTTGATATAAATTATCAGTATATTAATTTTCAGAGGACCAAAATATTATTTTATACTTAAATTTTGACTTTAAAATACTCAAATTTTGACCCTTTTTGGGGTCAGCAAATTACATGCATACAGTTGTCATCTGTTTTATTGAATTTTTTATATTAAGAAATAATTAGTAAATTCGAATTGTATTTAACAACTGTTCACCTTAACTGGAGGTGGGTAGTTGCTGGGAGGTGAATAGCACTTGCTATTCCGAGTTTCAGTAGCCAATCAGAGCGCGCCAACAATGCTATCCACTGTTTCATTATATACTAAATTTATATATTATTATAGGGTTTGAACCATGTTTTAAAATTATTTGTAAGGAATTTAGAAAGTATTTCAAATATATTTTTATTGTATTTTGACAGACATAATTATGAATAAACCATTTATTGCAAATGCTACTCCATGTTGTTTTTAAAATCTTTTAACCCTATTCGGCCGGGGGGGGGCACAAAAGTGCCCGCGCTAACTTTGAACGTTCATAACTTCTTTAATATGTATTCAAACGCCATCAAACTTTGTGACTTTTCCTAAAATTTATCTGGCAACAATTTTGTATGACAATTTTTTGATCACGTGACTTGATGTTTCCATGGCAACAAGATTTTGACATCCATGTTTTTTGAAATTTGCATATTTGTACCTTTGAATGAAGAAAAACAATAAAACTAACTTTTAACTTTTATATTTTTACGTCATTTAGCGTTTATTTATTGGTTTTGATTAATTTTGAGTCAATTTGGACGGTTTTTAAGAGGTTTTAAAAAATTTCAGAAATCCAAGATGGCGGATCCAAGATGACGGCCGTATAACAAGTTACCTAATAACTACGTCATATGACGTCATCGTTCCATTGTGCGGACCGCAAAGGAGACAGTTTTGGACGTACTATGTACCCTCTAGGTTTCATTGTCGTAGCCTTAATGTTCTTGAAGTTACGAAGGGGGGGGGGGGCACAATGTGCCCCCCCCCAGGCTCAGGAACTCAAAAAAAGCCCAGGCCGAATAGGGTTAAAATCTATGTTCAGTGTATTTTCAGGTAATTTGAAAGGCTCTTAAACCCGATTCAAATACTATTTATAATATATTTTGAAACATCACCCATTTTCTCCATTCACGAAATATTGAGGCCTTTCAAAATACGTCACAATATTGTTTTAAACAGGTTTAAACATCGTTAAAATAAGTCAAAAACTACTTAAAAACTATATTTCAAGCACGAATTTTCAATGTATTTTGAATACAAATACATTCAAAATAGCTTTCCAAACAGTTTGCAAATAGTTTAAGAATTGTTTTTTAACAATTTGTAAACTGTTTTGATGCTAATTTTCCACTATTTCAAATACCGTAAAAAGGGTTGTTGTTGTTCATCGTGGTGTTTTGAATTTTGGTGTCGTGAAATTTTGAAAACAAGCTCCGAATTTAACATACAGTACCATTTAGTCCATGCAGAAACAAATATAGCTGAATTATTGTTTGAACTCAAATTTATATTTTCAAACAACTGTGTGAAATATTTTAACAGACTGATGATCATCAGGCTTTGTCTTGGGAATTTGTCACCTTGAAAAAGACCAATAGCAAAAAACAGAACTTCTAAATAAAAGACAAAAAGGGAAGTATCTGCAATGGATAACTGGTTCGTTCGAAGACTTTGTATTCGGCGTCAACGAATGCTTTCCTGCAGACCCACTGGCTCTATTCTTAACCGGGGTGCTACTATTAAAGTGGCTGACAACCAGCATCATCTTCGATGTTAACGTTTGTGAGAGGGAGAAACACAGCGTATGTTTGAGAGAAAGAGAACTAGATCCAAAATTGCGGACAATAACGAAAAAGCGCGAATGGTCAAAACTCCTTTAATAACGATCGAAACTTCATCAAATTGCGTCTACTAACCCTCTATACTCAGATCTTTAAAAGAACATTCAAAATCGTCACAATCATCGTGTAGTTTAGCCAAAACCACAGAACCGCAAATCCCACCAGAGAACCACACAAAATCTGGCAGAGGTCTCCCTTCTTTCTTCTCCCTTTCCAGAGTTCCCCGCGCGCTTTACTTTTTACTTCTACCCAGCCTCCGCGCGTTTTTTTTTTTTTTTTTGTCAAGCTTGGAGCGTGACTGGGAGGCCTCTGCGGAAGAGAGAGCTGTGTGTATGTGTCGGACAACTCATCGCCTGACAGATTGTTTGTTATCTTGGATTTATTGTTTCTGTGGTTTTAAGCAATGCTATACACACGAACGTTAGAGGAAATGTTGTTTTCAAGTTATATTTTCTCTAGTACTTCCCTTACATGTATTTAGCTAAAATTAAAGCTTTATGCTTTTTGTTTCCTGTGTGGATGTGTCGGAAACGTTCTACGCTCGTTGCCGCTTATGCTTTAGAAATTTCACGCTGTATTTTTGTCCGCTTTTTGAGGTTTATAGATGACATTTTCCGCCCTCGACGAAGCTATTCCCCCTTTGATAAATAGAAGTCCGTTTGTGGGTGAACATTTTAAGTTCTTTTAGCTACAGGTTACAACTAAATTGATAAATCCTAGAACTGACATTGTAGTCCATCCATCAAGAGAGTAGTCTATTCATCAAGGTCACTACAAAGCTAGCGAGAACACAATCAAAAACTCAATCACAGAATTGATATCAACATAATCACTACCCTTTACCCAAACACCAAGTGACATTACCACAGCATCACTTTCCGACACTTCCCACCGGAAAGTATATTTTTTAGTTTATATTTTCATAATAAATGTTCACCTCTCATAATTATACAATAGTATACAAAACAACTTAAATTTTATAATACACAGTAGCTAGTAGATACACCTCGACTCGAATAGCGCGCTTGACGATACCAACCCAAAATACCGCTCCTCTAAACCACGAACCTATTCCCAGACCATTTAGTACAATATCTATAGTTCTTGGAATTCCCGCGCGACTATTTCTCGCAATAAGCCCTGCAAGAACGGGAATAAATCCGCATGTCTTGCAAGACACGTACGCCGACGAAAAATACTGTCTTCGAATCTCGAAGACCATCCTTCAAACTGCTACAGATTTTGTAAGAAAGTATTCTGCATTTAGCCGTTTGCAACGAGGATTTTAGTTTAGACTGACTTTTAAAACCTTTCAAAAGCAGCGTCCAATGGACTGAGGTCAACTCTTTCACTTGCGGTTTCCCGAAGTGTTGCGCTCTGTTGATTTTAACCTCACTTTAGCGTCCTCTTTTGTCTCGCATTTGATGTGTTCTTTTAGCCATTAATATTGGCATGTACGTTTTTATTTACGAAAGCTTTCAAATTCTCTAACTTTTCTCTCTGAAATACCGGACATGACAGGATCTAAAATTATCTGTCGGCCGTTAACATAACAGCGTCAATGTCTTTCCTGCTATTAATAAAGAGTCACGCTCGGCCCAGCTATTTTAGATTTGTCTTTACAGAATTTTAATTTTCAGGATCCAAGCTTTATGGCAGACAGAGTTGTAGCTTTATAATAAGCTATTCAACTTGAACAAAATTGAAGTTACTCCCAGTCAAGGCTATAATTTTACCTTCTATTCGCTACGCTTTATAGCTGCGTATTATATAACCTCGCCGTTTACACTAAAACCTCCGTTGCCAATTTTAACAGTATAGCGACTGCTTTCTTCACGGGCCGCAAAGACCATTTTAAAGTGGTACGGCTAAAAAATCTGGCAATACAAAGAAATATTAACGCAGCGTTTTCAACAGTTTTATGAAGTAGCGGACACATTTCTGAAAGCACCAGACATGAATTTTTTCTTTGCGCCGAAAACGCAAGCCACCTAGGGGGTCTTGCAGCATGTCCCCCCAGGAAGTTTTTAAAAAATAGAAGACTCAGAAACGCCGTTTCAAAGACAGATCTAGAGGGGACGGGTGCAAGGGGTGCGCACCCCCCCCCCCCCCCACCTGAGATGACCTGCATCTTTCTAATATAACTAGTATTCTGCAAAGAAAAGGAAAAAAGGTGCACCGCTTCCTAAAAAAAATCCTGGATCCGCCCCCACGTTTCCAGCGTTTCTGGAACGCAAGAATCAGTTTCCCAGGCAACGCTAGAGTTCAATCAAATTATCTTTAAAAGTAAAATATTTAATGAAAATGGACAGTTCGTAGGGGAGGGGGAGGAACAATGGCAACAACAGAATTTTCAGTTGTTTATCATTGCAAATTTATTTAATTTTCAAAAAACATAAGACAACTGAAATTGTAGTCCATTCATCAAGAGTGTAGTCTATTCATCAAGGTTAGAATCAAAGGCTGAATCATTACTGTCTGTGTCACCGTCCACCTCGCAAAGCCCAAGAGTAGCTGTGGCTATTGATACCTCCTGTGGCAGAAAAAAATAATTCTTACCAGGATTTTCGATTGCAATTATTAAAGATCGGAAATGTTTAATGAAACTATCTAATTTTCCCTCTTATCGCATCAATAGTCAAACATATTTTACCTGGCACTTTTTTTGGAAAAGCTCGTGATCGTGTGGGCAAATCGCCCTAGTCCCGCTCATCAGAGGTGGCGAGGAGGAAACGCATGAGGGTCTTTTGGTACCCAGTCCCATAGCAGTGACAGCGACCCACACCTCAAAACCCAGTACCAGTTCCCATTTATTTTATTTTAGGAAGACAAGTGACTGAGTACAAATTAAATGGAAAAGAAAGGAAACGAGAATGTCTCAAATTTGCACGCCACGACACCGCAATGTTGTTTATCGATCTACGTGTTTCTATAGAAAAAGACCATACTATTTGGCAGTATCTGAATTGTTACCATTCTCTATAGAATTATTTATTTTCGTAACCACTTAATATATTTCCACTTAATTTCTCTTATCGCAAGTGTCGAAAACTGACCCTTTGTCATTCCGCGATGTTCACTGCCATTCCATCACCCACATGCTCTGTCAAAATTACTACCTATTCCATTAAAAACTAATTACTATAACTGCGCCCATAGCAAACGTGACCGTAAAAGGACCACGTGATCACCATTTTCCCGCCATTTTCACGTCAGCGAGAAAACTCCGCGGTTCTCTCAAAATTACTACCTATGCCATTAAAACCAATTACCATAACTGCGCCCATAGCAAACTTGACCGAAAAATGACCACGCGATAACCATTTTCCCGCCATTTTCACATCAAAATAAATAAAACAACAGACTGATACTTACGACAAACAAACACAAAGAAAAAAAACACCAGTCTACCATTTGATTTGTCTTCATGGTTTTTGCTATTCATTCTTTACATTTTTAACGTCACTATCCTTTACCCAAGCAACAAGTGCACATTACCACAGCATTACTCTCCGACACTTTACTCTACCTCTTCGATCGGTGTCCCTAATATGAGAAATTAAAACGACCAATCCATAAATGAGAAATAAAACTCACGTCACTGAAATTCAAACTACTGATTATTCTTCCAATTTTTTTCTTAAAAAAAAAACATCACAAGCCCAACACAAATCCTGCTCGTCACTGAAACCATTTTAACCTATCTTTAGAATATTCAATAAGTCTACCCCAACTACGTCCCTCATAGACTTTTCTCACCACCCTTGACGCAATAAGACCGCCCCCACCTAATACCTTTCACTATCAACATTCTTGTTTTTATTAACTTCACATTCTAACGCATTAACGAGATGGCTTTAAGAGCCCTTTGATTATTATAATATGGAATACATGAAGTACTTACTCCCCACCTTCGATCCATGCTCATCACCAGGCTCCGGCGGTTAAGGGGGCCAAGCGGCTCCGGGGACGAGAATGCCCTCGATCCAGTTCTCATTGACTGACCAATCAGTTTTCGTGTAAGATCAGACTTGTCCTTAGAGACGAAGGCGACTATATTTCCGTGTTCTTGCGAGTGTCGATATCTTGGTCGAATCGAGGTAGTTGTTCATTTTTTTATGGACGTTATGTGTTGTTCTCGCAACGTTTCTCGTTTTTGGTTCATCTGTGTATGGTTTGTGGCTATTTTTCGAACCACAGGTAAGCGATTTTGCTCGGTGTCTGTATAAACTAACATGTAAGCTTTAATAACGTTTGACGAGCCTCCATTTGTAGTGACGGATCCATTTTTCGCTTTCTCTGTCGAGCATAACCACCATTTACTTATCACGTTGGATTCCTAAAGCGGACGTTCGGTTCTTTTTTCTGTAAAAAATGCTTTTATTTTAAGTGATGGTAATTTTGGATTTCAGATGGTGGCAGCATCACCTGGTATGAACCTCCTCCGGTTAAGACAGAAACAGATAACACGGTGGAAAGCATAGCAGACAGCATACAGCTTTTTAAAGGACGCAGTGGATCATTGCGTTGGAACTTTACTCTGACAGGAGAAACGTTTGCTTCGGCGACATTGAAATCAAAGACTACGACGGTTGCTTCCATTCAGCCGACATTTGGAATAGTCGCGGTAACACCAGGTTTTGAGCTTCGTTTCAATGTCAGCTGGATCGATTCCCAAAGAGCCACTCTGATTATATTCAATGTAACAACTGATGATGAAGGAGATTTTTCCTGTGAGACGAGTTCTATTCTACTATCAGCCTTTAAAGTGTGGACACGCAAGATTCAAGTGGCTGTAGTTGGTAAGGAGAAAATTGATTCATTGTAAGGAAGTCTAGTCTACTCCAGATCATCTTTGAAGGCTACATTTTCTTAAGTATGTGTAACCTCTTTAAGGATATATCTAACAAAATGTCCGCAATTTTTCCACTGTCTGCGCTTTTATAGATCATAGAAATTATGTCATAAAATGTTCAAAACTCAAGTGGAATGGTTTCATTGAATAAGCCATAACTATTTAGTTTTAAAATATATATATACTGTGCAGTTGAAAGGTTTTTTGAACAGCAATTGCACAGATGGACCTGAAGGGCTTGGAGCTGATGATACCTTAAGTGTACCTAATCTTTGCTTAAATTTGCCTTAACTGCAAGGCAAAACTAAGAATGAGACAAGAACGAAAACAGCCCAAATTTAAAACTACAAAGATTTGAAATACAGTACCACTCAAAGGTAAGTTACATGTACCCTTCTCTCGTGAGACATTTCACGCTACAAGAATCGCATAGATTGTTGTAGCATACTCGTTGTAGGCTACAGAACCCTAAAAAGTGTGTTGGGTTAAAATTATAATGCAATCTTAATAGGCTATTGTAAAGCTTGACAATAGTGCACAAACAAATGTAACGTCGTTCCGAGCAAAACGGTTACGTTTTGTTTTGCGAATTCATCGAACGACTGCTTCCTTTAGCAAATGAATGACTTCAAAACTTCTCTTCGACTGAATTAAAATTTACAAGACTTTAAGTAGTTGAATTCAAGGAAGTTTTATTCGGGAAGATCCTTTCAGTTGATTATAGCTTAGGAAGCAAATGTTTCATGACCTTTTTGTGGAAGTATTTATCTATTTCATCAAATGACTGGTTGCTGTAGTGCATGCAAGGCTTCCAAACTTCTCTTCACCATTTTTCCACTGAACTCTGCTGAATTAAAATTAACAAAACTTTATAAAACTATATATTTATGGAGCTTTTTTTCATGAAGATGCTATTAGTTGATCAATTACCTTAGAAAGCAAATTTTTCATGATGTTTATGTGGAAGTAAAATTTGCCATCAAACTGTATCAAACGACAGGTTTCAACATTTTACACTCCAGTTGTTTTGAAGTTATGCAAATTTGTGTTGTAAATAAAAATAACATCAAGCTGTTGCGGCCTATTACCGCGCATAAACTGTATCCGAGATCCGGAATGCGAGGGTTACCTGGGATCGGCGGGAAAAGAGCAGGTGTTACTATTACTTAGCGTACTTCATGGATGTAAGCGAACGGTTAGAGTAACACAAGACGCAACGAACATTAAATTGGCGACAAGGATGTGAAATGGCAAAGGTACTTGGATACAGGCAATTTCATAAGTTTGACATTCAAATGATCCCGAAACGGTGAACGCACGGTTCTCCAAATACGCCGACCACTTAAAAAACAACGATATAAATGCTTACAAGATAACGGACAAAGTACAACTACCGGTCGCTGTTCCTGGACTCGATATATAGGAGACGCGATGTTCACTATTTTTGAAGACCTTGACGACACGAAAGAGGATTTAGATGGAGCGACTGAAGCATCGTGGAACAAATTCAGGGAATCGCAGAATCAGTTGCGTAATATTGACAAATTTCGACAAACCAAACAAGGCAAAGACGAATCCTGGTATTTATTCATATCTAAATTGAAAGCAGAAGGCAAGCATTGTGATTTCCCAGCAGGTTGGTTGGACAAGGAAATTCTAATGGTGATGATCAAGAATGAAAAGACAAAGAACAAG
The DNA here is from genome assembly GCA_022457155.1 of Cladopsammia gracilis. NCBI lineage: Eukaryota > Metazoa > Cnidaria > Anthozoa > Scleractinia > Dendrophylliidae > Cladopsammia > Cladopsammia gracilis. The sequence goes on along the minus strand of JAJGOT010000512.1, from coordinate 85,757 downwards.
AACAAATGTCAGTAACCCTAAAACAGTAATCCATGTTGTGAAATGTGTGATATTTAAGGTCTGCATATGCAGTTCAGTAGAAAAAACTCAAGAATATATTTTCCACTATATGTTCCACTCGAGGAACAGTTTCATGTTAAAGTTGACTTTCAGCGGCATCACTGTGGTAAATACATGTAACTTAAGTGCTGACGAAAGTTTTACCCTTCAGATTCCAATGTTTTAGGTCACAATTCTCTGTATTCAGATTCACTTAACAACATGTAGTCTAGAAAGTTTCTAAGCAAATATTTTCTAGCCAAATCCCTAACCAACGCACAAATTCAGTTGTAAACAATAATACTTTGTCTCACTGTAATTACATGTATAATAGCTATACACTGTATTTTGATTTCCAGTGCTTAAAGTTTTGCATGAGTGGAAACATTTGCATCAAAACTAGACAGAGAACAATTTGCATACATATGCCAAATAGTCCAGATGTGTTATAATATTGTAAATAATAACAAAAGTAAATTTGAAGATTTAATGGCAAATAACATATTAAGTAAATTACTTTTACAGTCTATACATGAATTACAGTACCGCCCAGAGATAAGCGAGCCATCAAACGCGTTGACAAAGAAGAACCAACGCCGGTTGGTCTGTTTTTGCTAACGCGTTACCTAATGCGTTAGCCAGTGCCTTTGCTATTCATTTTGCCACCTCTAGCTTGTTTTCGTCTGTGCTCTTTCTTAAAGCGACACAAAAAACGCTTCAACCGGCCTGTATCGCTTGACATTTGAAAAGCGAGAAGCGGCGTTCCAGCGATCGCGCGACTTGAAATCGGCTGGCTTTCTTCCAATAATTCGTTTATCTCGCCGCTCGCTTGAGTAAAATAGTTTCGTTGATTGATTCTGGATTATTTTTTTCTTTCTGTTCAGAATTACTTTTGTTCGGTTCAGAGTAACGTTTTCACTCAGTTCTGAATTCGAACACATGAAATATTTCTCAGAATCCCAGACATTCTGGCGAATACGTGTGTAAACAACTCGTTAATGAATTAATCTAATTAATCTAGTTAATGAACTAATCTAATTAATGCCGAATGTTTTAAATAACATGTTTTGAATAAGTTGAATCACCTTTTAATAAGCTTCTTGGTTGTTTGCCTGGAGAGACAGCGGATTTTTGTTTTCTCTTCACGAGGAGCTGTAAAAATGTTTAAAATTCGTGCTTAAAATATATTTTTCAAGTAGTTTTTAACGATGCTTAAACCTGTTTAAAAGTACTAAAGTAACCTATTTTGAAACGCCTGTATATTTCGTGAATAAAAAAATGGGTCATGTATCAAAATATATTATAAATAGTATTTAAATCGGGTTTAAAAGCCTTTCAAACCACCAGAAAATACAGTCAAAAGAGACTTTGAAAGATTTAAAAAACAACATGGAGTCGCATTTGCAATAAATAATGGTTTATTCACATTTTCATAATTGTGTATGTCAAAATACAATACAAATATATTTGGAATAGTTTCTAAATTACTTACAAATCATTTTAAAACATGGTTCAAACGCTATGATGATATATAAATATACAATGTTTTGAATTCGAATTTATTAATTCTTTCCCTTACCAAACCAAACACTATTTTAAAACTGTTTTTAATGTAGTTTGAAAAACTATTTTAATATATTTTTGAATAATATATGAAAAATATGTATTTGAATGATGTTTTTAAAGTAGTCTTTGACTTATTTTAATGATGTTTAAACCTGTTTAAAACGATATTGAAATATATTTTTAAAACCTTTTCAGAGTGTAGTTTCGATGAATTCAGATCCGCATATACGTTTTAAGATATATTTCAAATACGTTTCAACACCTTAGAAAATAGTTTTAAAAACAGTTCACAAATCTTTTAAAAATACATTATAAATTCTCCAACTATTTAAAAACTGTTTGGAAGGCTATTTTAAATGTATTTGTATTCAAAATACGTTTAAAATTCGTGCTTTAAATGTAGTTTTTAGATAGTTTTTGACTTATTTTAACGATGTTTAAACCTGTTTAAAACAATATTGAAACGTATTTGAAATAGTGACAAATTAGCATCAAAACAGTTTACAAATTTTTAAAAAACAATCCTTCAACTATTTGCAAACTGTTTGGAAAGCTATTTTGAATGTATTTGTATTCAAAATACATTGAAATCTTCGTGCTTGAAATATAGTTTTTAAGTAGTTTTTGACTTATTTTAACGATGTTTAAACCTGTTTAAGACACTATTGTGACGTATTTTGAAAGGCCTCTATATTTCGTGAATGGAGAAAATGGGTGATGTTTCAAAATATATTATAAATAGTATTTGAATCTGGTTTAAAAGCCTTTCAAACTACCTGAAAATACACTGAACATAGATTTTAAAAGATTTTAAAAACAACATGGAGTAGCATTTGCAATAAATGGTTTATTCATAATTATGTCTGTCAAAATACAATAAAAATATATTTGAATGACTTTCTAAATTCCTTACAAATAATTTTAAAACATGGTTCAAACCCTATAATAATATATAAATTTAGTATATAACGAAACAGTGGATAGCATTTTTGGCGCGCTCTGATTGGCTACTGAAACTCGGAATAGCAAGTGCTATTCACCTCCCAGCAACTTCCCACCACAACCCACCTCCACTTCGGCGAATAGTTGTTAAATACAATTCGAATTTACTAATTATTTCTTAATATAAAAAATTCAATAAAACAGATGACAATGTATGCATGTAATTTGCTGACCCCAAAAAGGGTCAAAATTTGAGTATTTTAAAGTCAAAATTTAAGTATAAAATAATATTTTGGTCCTTTGAAAATTAATATACTGATTATTTATATCAACATCCGTGAACTTATTAATGGTCTAAATTCTTGATTATGCAATTATTCACAATCATGACCATTCAATAGGCCATTTCCGAGTTACCTTTAGCCTCTCTATCAAAGCGAGGCTAGGTGCAAAACCTTTCATATGAAAATGAGTTTTCATTCACATGAAAATAAGTTTTATTTGCATGTGAATGAAAACTCATTTTCATATGAAAGGTTTCGCACCTAGCCTCGCTTTGATAGAGAGGCTAAAGGAAACTCGGAAATGGCCTACACTGTATTTGATTCACGAATCCCATTCCTTGATTCTACATTTCGATTTTTGTTAAATACGAAAATTACGATGCTTGAAGATACTTTTTTAGCACTTTGATAAATATGCTTTGTGTTTAAGCAGTGAAGTTTTAACCATATCCAGACCGGGCTTTTTTTGACCGTCTGGGACCGGGGGGGGGGCTCCAGAAGCCCCTCCCCCCATGTAACTTTGAAACCGCTTATGCTATGGCCACCAAATTTACACAGGATAATGTTGTCATGAATTCTAGCAACTACAGATACTTTAGTGTCATAATGACGTAACGTGACGTCATTATGACGTCATATAGTCGATTTTATTGGCTAAAACAGTCTTTCAACAATATTTTCTCAATTTTGAACATATAACAACAATACTTTAACAGCTACCTATTTGATAAAAGTCTTATGTTTATCAACACTGCTTTTGTTGTTAACAATAACAGTGACGTCATTAAGACGTCACATACAAAGAAATAACCAAGTGAAACGTTCTATATGGCATATCTCTGAAACAAACGGTAGTGTTCATACCAACTTTTCACATATTGATGCAGGAGTAAAAGTTAATGAATTCGTACACTTTGTTGCCATGGTAACAGCATGTGACGTCATAGAAGTGATATGTACATATCTTAAAAACTGGAACAGATAACTTTGCAAATTATGGCTTTTCATGTACCTAATGAATTCAAAAAAAGCTTTCTTGAGTGAAAAGGACATTTTTATGATATTTTGACAATAAATGTTTAGAGATAATGGAATTACACTGACAGGTAAATAAATTTCCCATTTTATTGTCCGCCATCTTGGATCCGCCATCTTGGATCCGCCATCTTGAATTAGTCCAAACGTGTTTATTTCGAAGAAAACACCGAAAAATAAAGCAAATGGACTGCTAAAGCTTAGTTTATTGTGGGCAAATGTTTTACAATCCAAAATATGGCCAAAAATAACATTTTAGAGGGAAAAGGCCTTTAGTACAACTTCGATCCGCCATCCTGGATTTTGACATTTCATATTCCTCATTTTCCTAAAATTAACGTTAATTAACCTTAATTAATAAACAATTATACATAATTTCATCAATTATCGCTAAATTAAGTAAAAAATATCAATTCAATAAGAAAACTTTAAAATAATCTTGATTAAAGCGAAAAATGCTAATTTTGTAAAACATAGGTGTCAAAAAGCGGTTGCTGTGGAAACGTCAATGTCGGTGGACAAAGTACGCGGACAAAGGACGCTGACGGTAAAATGTTCCCAGATAAATTTTAGGAAAAGTCACCAAATTTGGTGGTCATAGCATCGACCGTTTTGAAACGACACAACTTCAAAGTTCGAGCGGGCTCCAAAAGCTCCCCCCCCCCCCCCGTCTGGATAGGGTTAAAATGATACACCAAATTGAAGAAACGTTGTCGGGTGAAAAGCATAAACCATGAACGATGCGACCTAAAGGTTTACTGGGAAGTTAGAAAATTTAATCTTTGTCTGTGACAGAATACACATTATATTAACACAGTAAATGTCTCAAACAAAGAAAACATCTTGATTATCAAGAAATAGAATGTTACTAGCTTGCCAATGCTGCCTCCCCAGAATCCCATTCGGTTTCATCGTTCATGGTTAATGCTTTTCACGGGTCAACGTTTCTTCAATTTGGTGTATAAAAATATTAAAGGAAAACCGAGCACATACTCAGCATCACATTCAAGTTTAGTTGCAAACAACCTACAGTACACTCACAAATCCACATGTATCATTCAGATATTTTGTGCCGTAAGAAGTAAGGAACATTTGCATTGTCAAATCAAAATATTTTAAATTGTTATGCAATAATGTAGGGCACATTCAATTCACCATTTTCCAGAATAAGTGTAAACAGAATACTCTCTGAGAATTGGTTGTTCAGGCACACTTGCTTTGCAAATGTGTTAAAACATGTTTATGATACGAAAGTAGCAGAAGTTGAGTGCTCTTATGGCTCCCAAATCTCAAAGAATGTGATTTTTTTGTGACCATTCTGCATATTCCTACTCCGGAATTAGTCAATCGGACCTACTCTTATCCTTGTGAATCAGCCCTGTTATGCATCCTGCACCTGCTGGGCCTTTTTCGCCTTCATTTGCACATACTTTTCCGCAGAAAAACAATAATAGAATGTACTTATTAATCAAAGTTAATTGAGTAAAAAGAATGCACAATAATAAACAATATTGTGGGTTATTTTTAACCTGATACGTAAATCTGACACTAGGCCACTCAAAGTAGTTTTGCCTCAAACTATACCGACAGTTCTATGCCACTTGCTTTTGAACGGTAATGTCAATACTTCAAAGTCAGTGGGCTATCTTTTGAGTGGCTGCTAAGCACAACAAACAAGATGGTGCACAAAAGAAACGTTTTGGTGGCAAGTTTAATATTTTTATCATTCGTTCTGCAAGCGGCTGCTTTTCAGTGTCGGGCTATTATTTTGCAGTCTACTAATTCATTCTGTTCAGCAGATATCACTGGTAAGTGATAACAATGAAACAATTCCCCAGGATGGTAATTTTATACCACCATTTTTTCGTTGTCTTCTCACCTCGGCTAGCCGGGTAACCTGGCACGAAATGTTTACATGGCAAAAAGATAGCCCTTCTAGAAGAGTGCCTCGGGAAGGTGGGTTACCCTTTCTAACATGTACACGCTTCAATGCATTTTATAAAGAAACATGAAAAGTTGGCTCTCCCAGGGTAGCTCAGTTAACCAGGGCACCCTCCCTCCATGTAAACATGCCCTAAGTGTCTAGGCACTAACATGTATTCCAATTTAGAAGCTCAAGAATTAGGTTGCTACTTATTTTTTTGAGATGGGAATTTTATGTTATACACTTACATGTACTGTACAATCATGTGGAGGAGCATTAACATTAGTTGGTTGCACTTTTGAGACTCAGATCTACACACTGTAAGATGCCTAAACTGTGTATCTGTGATGGACAACACTTTCTCACAAGTCTTGCATATTACAAACTTTTGACGACCTCAGAAATTTAACGACCCTGGCACTTCCAAAGCGATAGCAAACTTTAGCCGATAAGTATTTATCGTGCAACAAAAGTGAGCCAAAGAAACTGCAATGTATGCCAATAGAGCTACTGTAGCACCGAACCACGGTATAAAGAAAGAAAATAATTCTATCGACTCTGGACAGCATGAAATCCTCCTATCAATTTGAGAGATAATCTGTCAAGATCAAAAGGCCAACATCATCAAAGAGAACAAATTCATAACTGTGATCTAAAGATACAATTCTCTCTGAAAGCTTTATGCTTTAGGCTTTTTAAATACATTTTTGGTACCGAGTGGGAGTCATGTTCAGCCTGTCTATTTTTATACTACTGCATAGGTATCTAAAATTTTTTGACAGTGCTTCGTCCTGCTGCGACACACAAGATTACATCTGAATGCATGTGGCACAATACTACTACACGAGGATCACATGCTTGTTGTACAAGATACATAAAATGTCTTATTTATTGAGTCATTTGCGAGAACACCTCTGTACAAGAGCTACCCTTTTTGTCAAAAAAGTACTAAACATGCACAAGAAATCGCACAAAAGCCTTCTGAAGAAATACAACATCAAATCAAAACTACAACAATCCTATCCTATAAGTGACAAATGTCTCATTTTCAACTGAATGGTTTCATATCATTCTACATGTACAAGACATATACACATGGTAGCAACTGAGGATGTTCGCCAAAGAACCGAAAGTCAAGTCTTGCCTAAGGACATTAAATTGTCTCATTCATTGCTTGAGGAGAGAACGTAAGAAGTTACCAGCATATGCGAGATTTACAAGTCTTACACACCACAGTCTTTAGACATTAAATCACGGCCTGAGAAATGTAACGACCCTAGCACTTTCAAAGCGATAACAAACTTTAGGCGATAAATATTTATCGTGCAACAAAAGTGAGCCAAACACACCGCAATATTTGCCAATAGAGCTACATGTAGCACCGAACACCGGCATAAAGAAATAAAATAATTCTAACGACACGCTGGACAGCATAAAATCCTCCTATCAATTTGAGAGATGATCAAAAGGTCAATATCATCGAAGAGAACAAAATGTACTACAGTAAATTCTCTCTGAAATTTTACTGGGAAAAAAGCTTTATTGTAACGAGTGGGAGTAGTGTTTAGCCTGTCTATTATTATACTAGTATCTAATGCTCGCTCATCCTGCTGCAATGCATGAGATTGCATCTGAATGCTTGTGGCACAACACTGCTACATGAGGATCACATGCCTGTAGAACATGCATAAACTAAGTTTTTTCCTATCCCCCAAAGACAAAAATGAGTTGACTGTGGCACCTGGGTCGGTAGTGTAGCAGCTCTCAGAAACCTCTATTTTCATTGTTTGTTCTATTGTTCTCTCGTAGGGTATCGAACCAATGCTGTGAGACCTTACGAGAGCTGCTACATCACCCACCTGGGTACTGGTAGAGCATTGCCATGAGATAATGTACTTCAGGGTTCGTTCTCCTTTCAGATTTTGAAATTCCATGACTTTCTATGACCTTTTCAAATTTTTCATGACCAACAGTTCAACAGTTGTTTTCAAAATTTTATCAAAACGTTCATTTTTTTAATTTTTCATCTTGCCTTATTATTCCCACAACGTATGCTGCCTTAGTAATTTTGTACCATGAACATAATTTTCACGGGAGGCCCACGTACGGAATCACATAAATCACATCTTAGATTGCCATGTGGCCAGCATGGTTGTCCTGATGGTGTAGTGGTTATCACGCCTAACTAGTATGCAGGAGGACGTTGGTTCAAATCCCACTCAGGGCAAATTTTCTTTCAAACATTTATTCAGTTAATATATATGATATCGCCTAATTCTTAGCCGAAGAGGCCGTAGGCCGAGTCGGCTAAAATTAGGCGATATCATGCAAGCTTGAGCGCTATAATAGTTTTATAATTCAACACATTGATAACAAAGCACAGCTTGAAGAAAACGTATTGAGTCTGGTCCGTCATTTTTGCATTCTCTTGTGAAAATGCGAAATTCACATCCATCGTTGCATATACATCATGTAGACATAGCATATATTGATAACTTTTTGACCATATTTGGGCAGTGTATCAATATGTTGAATTATAAGTATATATATATATATATGTATATATATATATATATATATATTTATATTTATATATATTATATTATATTTATATATATTTATATATATTTATAATTCAACACATTGATACACTGCCCAAATATGGTAAAAAAGTTATCGATATGCGTTATGTCTACATGACATATAACCAGCGATGGCGGTAAATTTTGCATTTTGAAGGAAAGTGAAAATGATTGCTGCCTGCAATTTCGTGTTCTTTTGGCGAAAAAGTGCGTGAACTTTCAGTTAAAAAAGGGAAAAGAAAGAAAAAAAGAGAAGAAAAGAAAAGAAAAGAGAAAAATACTGTTCACATGATTGGACAAAAAAGGCGCGAAATTTTCGCGTTGTCGCGGTCGCAGTGTTGTTTCTTGGCGTAGCTGAATGAAAACTAGTTTAAAGTTTAACCGCTCGACAAGAAGTGAATGAAGGAGCACAATTTTCGTGAAATTACTTTGGTAATCACCTCTGGAATATGATATAGACTTGATGTTTCCTCAGAAAAGTTTCTGATCTCGTCATTACGACTGTGGGAGCTAAAAAACGAGCATTCCAAGTTTGTAAACAACATTGATCGACTCAGCTCTTACTTCGATGTTTGAAAATTTGGTGCTTATGGAAGGGACTAAAAAGCCAAATCAACTACAGGTACGATGTTTTAACCGTTTCTTGTATCCTTTAGCTGTAAATTTTTGTAAGCTTAGTGTCCACGCTGCAGTTCTTTCCGACTTTTCGCCGCTATGTTTAGGTGCGTAGCCGTGTGTTTGTTCAATTTGTTTTGATTCTGAATTGAACTTTTTAAGATACGAAACACTTGTAACTAAGACATTCTATGCCATTTTACTGTGTTTTAATTTTTGTAGTCACTACTCTGTCCCGTTCTTTGAGTAGACGAAAGCTCTTCGTAGAAACTGTCAACTGATTGTGTACGCTAAATTAATGTTAGCTTGGCAAAAGTTTCGGCATTCATTGCTTGTTGTTTAAGAAATGGTGTGAGGTAAAATATTGTTGTTACCCTTTTTACTTAATGATAGGTTGTATATCTCAATGATTTTTTTCTCGAAACTGTGATTTGTTATCAATGTGTTGAATTATAAGACAGTTATAGTGTTCAATTCAAGCTTACACAATATTGACAAAGGCGCCACTTTCATTCATGAACTGTGTGATGTTGCAAGTTTCGCGCGGTAAAACATCTGTAAGCTTTTTTTTAAAATAAAAGGCTTGTCGGCGATATTTTTTCTTCAAACTGTGCTTTGTTATCAATGTGTTGAATTATAAAACTATTATAGCGCTCAAGCTTGCGTGATATCGCCTAATTTTAGCCGACTCGGCCTACGGCCTCGTCGGCTAAGTATTAGGCGATATCACGCGCTTATATATATATATATATATATATATATATATATATATAAGTATACGAAGAAGTTAAGATTGTAAAAACATTTTATCTGCTACTTGGAGTTTCACGATCATCAGGCAACTCTGATGACCGTTGCCTGATGATCGTGTTGCTTGCAACACGTGAAACTCCGAGTAGCAGATAAAATGTTTTTACAATCTTAACTTCTTCGTATACTTTTATATTGCTCCGGTTTATCCAGTTGAGCACTCTCAATAGCCGATGAAGACGTCACCGTTTTCCCTGATTATATATATATATATATATATATATATATATATATATATATGTTGTGGTTCAAATTTTTCTTTGGTTTAAAATTTTTCAAACCAGTTTAGTTTTTATTTTTCTTTGTCTCAGATTCATTATCATAATATGAGACAAAGAAAAACAAAAATCAAACTGGTTTGAACATTTTTAAACTATAGAAAACATTGAATCACAACATATACATGTATATATATTAATTTTCTAGGAATGACACAAGCAAGCTAAGAAATATGCCAGCAATAACAATAACTGACCTTTCCTAATAAACATTAAATTAAAATTAAATTAAGGAGTGTTTTTTTATTCAGGAAGAGAAGGACTCCAGGGGAAATTTAAATGAGTTGAGGCATTTGAGGATTTATTCGAGTAAATTAAAAGTGTATACACAAGCACTATATTTAGATACAAACAACAGAGAGCAGGGTTTGCACTATCAATGGTCAGGTTGATAGTCCAATGCAATCCTTTTCTTCCCACCTGCAAATGCAACTGAATAGGAAACTCTGCTAGCAGGCTACGACCGGTAACCAGTTAATCATCACCACAGTAAGGACGCACTTATCAAAAAATAGTACATGTACAATCAACCAAGGAAATCTCTTTTCACACGTCTACATGTATTTTCTTGTTCAAGTAGAGTCAAAGCCACCTGTTAGCCAACTCAAAAATAGGAAATGCCCTACATGTACATGTACATACAAGTATTGCTGGCTTGTGTTTGAGAGACCAACATCGACAAAAAAAAGTGTCAATAGAAATTTTGAATGTAAAGTAGCCATGTACTTATTGATTTGATTGAGACACTCAAGTATGGTTTGTTAAAACTTGATTATACTGTACATTTCCTAGAATAAAAAAAAATAAATAATACAGATGACAACTGTATGTATGTAATTTGCTTACCCCCAAATGGTCAAAATTCAAGTATTTTAAAGTTAAAAATTAACTACAGTCGAAGCTCTCGTAAGCGACCACCTCGGGAATTCGAAAAAGTGGTCGTAACTGGAGCTGGTCGCTTACGAGAATGGGCTCTCGTAAGCGACCACGCCCTAAAACAATAAAGGCTGGTCGCTTACGAGAGCTTTTAGCATAAAGGTTTGGATATGTAAATGAGTTATTTATAGTGTTGTATAGTATAGTATTGTAGATAATATTTAGTTATTGCCTGTCGTAGAAGGGGTTTGCGAAGGTATAGTTCACGCATCCACAGAGATTGAAAACTTCTTATTTCTTATTCAGACGATTACAATGCGTAGCACAATTGCCAAAAAGTGCTAACGCACTGCTACAGCACTAAGGCGCAATTATGACATCATATATCAGTTCTCTATATAAAAACGTAAAACAGCAACGGTTCAGACAACAGTATTTTGAGTCTCTAATCTAAGTCTTCTAAGACTTACTAAAGAAGTTCTTCATCGATGATTGTTTCAATGAGTGGAGTTGTAAATCCACCAAGACATCTTTAACGCGTGCAACGGCTTTACACAGTTCTTCGTTACCCTGCCAATCAGAAAACTCCGCCAACTTATTAACAAGACCCAGAGCTCCCTTGACAGAATTGACCTCTGGAGATCTTGAAAGGAAGATCAAAATCATCGCTAGCTTCGTCGTCATCACTCTCCTCAGCAATCTCTTCTACAATTTCAGAGCGCAAATTCTCTCTCCTGTTTGGCGAAGAGGTGTCTATCGGTGGCTCATATGCGTCTACTCATCATCAAAGCTTGACAGGTCAAGATCTTGCCCCGAGGTAGAAATCTTGGACTGCAAAGTTTCCATCTCGAACTCCTCCTCGCCAGCGAAAGGATCGTCAATCTCAATGGCTTCTGCTTCATCGGGATACATCTCCACGTGCTTGAAACACCGAGTTATAACTTCTGACTTCACCTCCTCCCAAGCGCCCACTATCCACTTGATAGCCATCAAAAAGTGAACAGACTTGATGATGAAACAAGAGGATCTGTCTGTCAGTGCGCTTTAGCTTGTTGTTTAGTTTGGACGTCAGGACGTTTATCCACGACTGACTTCATCCACGTTTTGTCATTACTGAAATAATCAGCTCCTTAAGGACGAGAGATATCTGGCAAATTTGCGAAACAGTGTGGTATTTTACTACTGCCAATTAGGATCGGGGTTTCCTTTCCACCAGCGGCGTTAACAAAAAACGCTGCTGTGATTCTCTGCTTGGCATTTTTCCCACCTCTGCATCGCTTGCCCCGTTCTGCTAAGGATTTCTCAGGTCGCTCTTTCCACATTGTACCAGTCTCATCCTGATTCCAAATGTCAGCTGGTTCAAAACCTCTTATCAATTCCTTAACCCGCTCTCTCCAGCTGTGGAGTGTTTCTTGACAAACATCTCCCTCCTCACTGGCAACACTCATTTGTGCTACATTGTGCCTCTGCTTCCATTCAGCAAGCCAACCATCGGTGCCTTTAAACGAGGTTTCCCCACGCTTTTCAGCGATTAGTCGTGCTTCTTCTCTTAACATTGGGCCATCAACTGGAATATTCGATTGCCGCGCTCTCATATACCATTCCCATAGTAAACTGTTTATCTTCTCGAATTTTTCATTGTTTGATCTTTTGCAGTTGGTAGCACTGTTCGAAGACCATGCCGAAGAGCATAATTTAAAATATGCGTGCATAAATTTGAATACAAAATCGTGACACCATAAAAAGAAAAATAGGAAAAACGGAGGCCATTTTATAACTCTTGCCGCTACGCGCAAGAGTAATGATATAGTTACACAACAATGCATGCAAGTGTGATAACTGTTCATGTAAATGAAAATTCCCTTAATTAAAAAAATAAATTATTCATTACAATAATATGCAGTTTGCTTGTCTCTTAATATTTTATTACAATATGTTCAATGCAAATGTAGGCTGCGGTCACATCTGGGCTACTAGCTATAGTAAAGACGGGGATAACTATAGTTAGCTATTTTGGTAATGTGACCGCTGCTCTGTTCGCTCTAACTATTGTTAGAAAATTTACGCCTCGGTGATACAAAACAATACAGACTGCATCCCATAACTATAGTAGCTTGGGTCCAGTCCTTCTTGTTCTACATGTGTCTTGACATGGCGACTTGAAGTTGAATGTCATATTTATGTAAACTGAAGACTGTGTTTTATACCCTGTCCCCAGTCTGTCTGCAGTCCATCCTTTACAATACAGAAAAAATTAAGAAAAAATAAGAAGAAAATAATACTGTACATGTACTTCATGTTAAAAATCAATATCATTTGAACAAAATTGCAAGATTGACAGAATTTATAGAAATATTAAAATTCAAGTTTTAGTTTCTTATAAGCTTATTTATTCAAATGAGCAGGCTGAAATTGGTTCTGTTCTGGTGTACCAATACACACGGACAAAAACAAAAGACTGAACAAAATACAACCTGAAATTTGTGAAGACTGTGAGCCCGTACAGTCACCAAGACAGAACCCTGAAATTCGTAGACAATCTTCAGTACAGGTAGCCAAAAATGATATTTAAACTGGTTTACATTTTTAAAGTAAGTTTACTTACCTTTGGAATCACAAGAGCAGCAAGAATGAAGCGCTTGAATATTGGTGCAGTATTAAGAACTAGCTAACATGGCGATCAAACTTGACTTGACGATGGATGTAGGATGGAAGCAATCGTATGCATAGCGATAGTTGATATTTTGTATTTTGATATTTTGTATGTATATGTTGATATTTTGTGATATTGTATGTTGATATTTTGTATTTTGCATGCAGCTTATTCAGAAAACGTGGAACGAGAAAAAGGCTGGAATCACAAGTTGTCTTTTCAAAGCAAGTGAAGTTTTGAGCGCTGAAAAGCGAGCAAGACAGTAAAACATGGAAATTCGTTGAAAAACTGCCCGCCGGGAATGACTGTGTTGCGCATGATCATTTCGTACCCAAGACTTCTCGGCCGAGCGACCTAGCGACCCAGCGGAAAATTGCTTTGATCTGGTTGCCTTTGATTTACTGTATTGTGTTTTACATTGTATTCACTATTATTTTTTTCCGCTTTTCCAATGCATTTCTTTTGAATCTCTCGTTCTTCGGAAATCATTCCTATTTCCGTTCCAGGTAAATCCAGGCTTTAAAAACACCTCTTTCAAGAGCTGTTTAGGCAAGGCTAAAATATTAAAACTGCTGCGTCAGCTGTGAGCTCCTTACCGGTTTTCACTTTTTTTTTATTGACATGTGAAGTACATGTAAAGATTTGTGATCCAAATGGTACATGAGACATATCTCATACAACAGTAATACCGCCGTTGAACTAAGCTGTGTCTTTTTCCCGTTCTCGCTCGCGAAGCGGCAATCTCTTATGTGTGTGCTTTCACGTTTGAGTAGATGTCGGACTGTTGCACCCCCTGTTCACTCAAAATAAAGAGATGTTTCAACTCACTTTAATGGGTTAAGAATTAACTCATATTTTGAATTTGAGTGAGAAGCACTGACTCACTAAGTTTTAAATCGTAGGTTTGAGTGAAAGTGACTTTCACTTGATTTTCTCAAACTAAGGAGCTGTTTCAACTCACTATGTTGGATTAAATATTTAAGTTAAATTTTAAGTAAACAAACTCAAAATATCGAGTAAAATGCCTAAAGTTAGTAAAAAAAATTAGTCTGTTTTACTCTTTTGCGTCAATTTACAGATATTTTATAATGCCCCACTTGCGTCAATTTACAAAGATTTTACAATGCCCCGTTTGCGTCAATTTACAGAGATTTTACAGTGCCCCGTTTGCGTCAAGCTACAGAGATTTTATAATGCCCCATTTGCGTCAATTTACAGAGATTTTACAGTGCCCCATTTGCGTCAAGCTACAGAGATTTTATAATGCCCCATTTGCGTCAATTTACAGAGATTTTACAGTGCCCCGTTTGCGTCAATTTACAGAGATTTTATATTGCCCCGTTTGCGTCAATTTACAGAGATTTTATAATGCCCTATTTGCATCAATTTACAGAGATTTTATAATGCCCCGTTTGCGTCAATTTACAGACATTTTATATTGCCCCGTTTGCGTCAGTTTACAGACATTTTATATTGCCCCGTTTGCGTCAATTTACAGACATTTTATGATACCCCATTTGCGTCAATTTACAGAGATTTTATCATACCCCGTTAGGTCGGTAAACTTTATTTATATTACGCTTTGTCAATTCATATTACATGCTCTTCCGTCGAGCCTTAAACAACAATAGATTAATTACGTAAGTAAATTAAATTATCTAACTAAATTCATTATCTATACGGGATTATACTAAAAACTATAAAAAATATCCTTTATGAACTATCATTAAATTAGATAGAAAGTAAATGCATGATTTAAAAGAGCTAAGAGTGGGCTACATCTTAGCGCTCAAAGGCAAGCTGTTCCAGAGAACAGAACCGCGATATTGAAAACTCCGTTTGCCTGCTTCAGTACTCGGTCTAGGAACGAAAAGTTTGTATTGATTTCTTAGATTATGTGAGTGAACACTGGATGTAGCTTTAAAAATTTGTATTTAGACGACTCGGAGAAAGATTATGTTTGTTTGTGTCAATTTACAGAGATTTTATAATTCCCCGTTTGTCATTAGATGTTCCGCTTGGGTGCCACATTAATTTACATAGATTTGGTAACTAAATTAAAATTAAAATTACGAAGTGCCATTTACAAACATTTTGTATTAGAAGTCTAGGCATTATAAAATCTTTGTAAATAGCAGATTTACAAACATTGTTGGCAGATTTCGTAAATTCTGTAAATTGTCTCTCCTCTCATTACAGCTCCTAGAATTTATAAACATTTCACAAACATTTTATAAAGAACAAGACAACAAAACTATATAAAATGTCTGTCAAAATAATTTACAGAGATTTTGTTTTTAACAGGTGAAAGTACCAAGTCTGTAAATTGAAGATTTATAGACATTTTATGAAGTGTGTAAATGATCCAAATTTTCCAGTGGTCATGGTTCAACATTTGTTTTTTAAATTAAACGTAAGGATTTTTGACAAACACAAAAAATAAAAATACAGCACATCACTTTTATAATGTTCAGTCCGAAGGAAACAAAAAAAGGCCCGAGCGCAATGCGAACCTGGGACTTTCGGATGTAATTCCGCGCGTCACACCACTCGACCACCGCGACCACTGATTTAAAAGGGAATAAATTTTTATTACTTGAAGGTAGATAATCATCAAAGCGCGTGTCTCAGTTGAAAATTCCTTTCAGATCGATTTTAACGTTGCATTAAAGATTCCAAATGCGAAACATCTTTAAGCTTATTGTTGTTTATATTCGTTTACGCCAGTTTAGTTATTATTATCGCTGGATTCACGCTGTTCTTGTTACAAAACGCATTCGTACCAAAGAATTACGTCAGTTCACAGCTGATGAAAGGGTTGAGCGAGTGAGTGACTCATTTGCACACTCGTACCCAGTCGCTATTAATTTTTTTTTTTGGCGGGGGAGGGGAGCGAGAGAATATTGGATACTAGGGTGAATTGAGGCACGCGGGCTGTCATGGGAAGGGTCGAGGGAAAATGGCGACTGACAGAAGAATGCAAATCACTCACTGAAGGGTGCAGAAGCTTTTTTAAGCTTTTGGCTTGTTGTTTTGGCCATTTTTTTTACATATGTCTGTTACCACGCATCCAACAAAGGCTGTCCGTTAATGACACGGCTCAAAGTGGCGTTTTATGAATTTTTTACTCTTCATCCGAACATTCGGGAAACGGGACATTTCTCGGGTAGAAGTGGAAATCAAGCTGGATCATTGCTAGAAGCTGGCTATCGGACGATATCAGGCAAAACTAATATAAATATGGCCTTTTTTACTTAAAAAAAAATGTTATTGTTTTGGGTTGCACAAGTGTGAGGCATCTATTGTTCAGAGGTGCGTGAAGCATAATGGACAATACTGGGTCTTTAATGAAAGCCAGAACTCATTCAAGTATGTGATTTGTTGCTGTAGGGATAGAAATTATCACTCGCCCACTTGTCCAAGTGAGTGTCAAGTCTTCTTTGGCGAGTACATATTGTACATTACACATGCCCAAACTGCCAGTGCTGCCAAAATTAAGGTTTCCAACCCTGTGTTATGAGCTATTATGTACATGTATATACTGCCTGAACAAGAAATCTCCATTGTCTGTGTCATTGGACACCACTTGGAACTGGGGTTCTCCAGCAGCGACAAGAAATTTTATATGGTGCTAAGAAAAGTAGCATGCATTGTAAATGAACTCGGTCACTATTGCATTTGACAACATCCCCTAGCATCTGATTAGCTCAGTTGTGGAGTCATTGTTCATGTAATCAAAATAATTTTAGAAATGATCAGTTTTTTAACTTTATCAGTAACTTGTATTCCCACCTTATTATGATAGGAAATCAACATTCAAAATTAACATGGCTTAAATTTATGCAATTTAGAGGGAAAATTAATGCAAAAGGGACGGTTAATTTCTTATAATAAATTAAAACATACGCATCATTTTTTTTGTTGATCTATGACATTCTTGAAAAGTGTTTCATTTCACAAGATTCCATGCTTGAAAGTGACAGTTAACACTGTGCATAGTTTTCTGATAAAACAAGGCATTATAAGTGCTAAATAATAAGTACATGACAACTTTGCAATAAGGCTTATAGCTTTTTACTGTAAAAGTTTTGTTTTAGTGGGGATTTGGGGTTTTAAAAGCAGCACATCACAAAGTTGGGATTGCAAAATTTACATTTTCACAAAAGTGACTAAGATGGGGTCTATAATTTGGTCACAGAATAGACTATAAAGCAGCCTGAGTAGCAGCCGTTTTCTTTTCGCAAAGAGCGTAGGGCGCGCGAAAGCTGGCGCGAAAAGGAGCAAAAAAATGGGAAGGGGGGTCCTTTTCCCGCTCAAGCTTTCGCGCGCCCTATGTGCTTTGCGAAAAGGAAACGACTGCTACGCAGGCTAACTATAAAGGGGTCAGTGCTCTGAGAGGCCAGTGCTACATACTCAGCAAAAGTTGATTGCAGTACCCCCCTCGGGGCCAGTCATTTAACAGAAAACCAAGAATGCTTGTTAGTGGCAAATACTCTTATTCAGGCCTGTAACCCATATACACCCCAGTGTGTAAGGGATAATGCTTTCTTATAGTCTTGACAATGCATGATGGGCACATGTTTCTATTTCCCTTCCCCAAGTGGCCATCCATATCAGTCCAAGATAAATTGACGATAGGCTGCCTTCCTAAAGGCCCTTTCATTATTGTCATCTCTGTCTTTACGAATATCTGCCTGATTTCTTATGCAGAGTTGCAGAACATCCGGATCTATAAAACACAGTTTTTAAATCTGGTAAAACTAATGTTACGCATCTGCTCTGGCCACAGCATTTGTTTTCTATTTCCTGCGGCATATAAATTACACAAACATTAAACTTGCCCCATGGGAGTGACACTCAGGAGCTGGGGGCTGGGGCTGCTGCTCTTACCAATGTTTGGTGGATCAGTTTCAGGGACAACCTGGGTATCCTGATCACTACTTTCATCATCATCATGGTCATTGTCTTCCATAATGAGTAACCCATGAATGTAGTCCATACTACCCACCCCATGCTGAAGACTTCTCACACACAGGTTTTTGATCATTTAATTGTCTAGTGTTCTATGAAATCCTGCAACAAATAATATTTCTTTTAAAAATTGAATTTATAACATTTTATGAACCAAGCCTTTATAAACAAACTCTAAACTATATTTCCATAATTTCATCAGCTGTCTTTATATTGGGAGAGGTGTCTGCTAAATTAATTAAATTTTGTACCATGGATGACAACAACAGTAATAAAACATGTGTATTAAACAGAATCTTTAGTCCATATAATAGCAAAATACCCCATAATATATATCAAGGTAAGTACGGAATGAGATTTATATTTCATCCACCCGAATTCATTTGTGAAACATACATATAAGAATAGAAATAAACACTAACTTGAAATTATTCCAAAAGCAGTTATCAACACGAGTTTACTTGTCAAGTTTCTACCAAGTTTCTTTTCTAGAAAAGGCAAAACAGCGATTTGGTTTGAAATTGTAAAATTAATACGGTGTAATTTCGATAACTCGAATTGTTATTGTATAACATAGAATAATCGAAGGTTTCATTCAAGTGGAAACCATTCATTTGGTTGTGGCAACAAACCCGTTACTACCGAAATTACTGAACGAGCTTTGAACTAACATACACATTATCTAATATTGGAGATAGATGCGCGTGAATTAAGTAAGCTTACCTTGTTTCGCCATGGTTTCGATAATTATATTGCGAACCACACTTCCACTGCTCCGAGAAAATCACACCTTGAGTTTTGCAAGGCAACCACGATTTTGTCACCTCACAAGCCTTAAGACTTTTATAACACGATCGACGAGAAATAAGAACTTTAATACCTCTCTTTAACACTCGGCTCTTGTGCTTCCATGCCTTCAAACCACTTGAATAAGTTTTAAAGGGGTTTAAAAAAGTTATACAAACACTTATGCACCTGAAAATGTCCAATATCCGCACTTCCCAGCGAAAAATTGCCTCAGTCTTGCCAAATTCAAAATGGCGACTGTTTGCAAATGCGGTGGGTATGACAAGTTCATGACATCCTAATACCCTTGGGAAATTAACAATGGGTCGCCCTGGGAACGAGGTTGTGGGTCCGGGGGTACTCCCCAAAACTTTTAGTGGCGGTATGCGACGCCGTTCTTGAAATCCTAACCGGTTTAACTAACCATATCCTCAATGCCCTAAAATAGCTTGTACGAAGAACTAATCCCCCGGGCAAAAGTCCACAAACTTAAACTAAGAAATCTTTGTTAACAACTATTGTCCCTTTTTAGTTTTTCATACTGATTCCGAAAACTCGCTTGATGCGCATGCGCATTAACGAGATAAAAACTCAGTCTAAACTAAAATCCTTCTTACCAAACGGCTAAAAGTAGAATACCCGTTCAAAAGCTATAGAAGGAGCAAATGGCATTTAAAACATGAGGTAAGAGTCATGCAGGCCTGCCAATCCCATTTTACACCGTGTGAGATTCGTCAACAACCAACATTTGGATATCCGGCCTTGTGTTTTCTGATTCAACAAATTTTGAAA
The DNA here is from genome assembly GCA_022457155.1 of Cladopsammia gracilis. Lineage (NCBI taxonomy): Eukaryota > Metazoa > Cnidaria > Anthozoa > Scleractinia > Dendrophylliidae > Cladopsammia > Cladopsammia gracilis. Next base: position 65,604 of record JAJGOT010000512.1, on the reverse strand, counting down.
TTCCTCCGATAAACAGGACTCAGCAAAACAAAATATCAATCTAAAATTCCCTTCAGAGATGGCTTTCATGCAATATGCGTCGTTCTCCTTCAAATGGATGGCAGGAAGGCTAAGCTCAGTTAATTCGTTGACTTGTTCGACCACGATGCTGTTGAGCGGCGAAATCACAAGAACACTAGCTTTCGGGTTCGAAGAGAGTTTTGCTTGGCCAAACACTTGATATATAAGGCTCTTTCCGAACCCAGTAGGCAAAATAGCGAGGGCATCGCATCCTTCGATAAGAGCTTCAAGCCATGGCAAACAATTGGGTGACATTTGCCTCCAATTTTTTAACTCTTTCCCAGACTCCCAGTTTGACCCTTAAAATCACTGCGAGAACGCCATTTTTTTAAGGGAAAATCAAAATTTCGCCCATTTATGAATTACTTTCGGAAATCCACACTCGGATTCTAGTAATTTGGTTATTACTCGATCTGGAAACGTTAAAACATTTTAATAACTTAAAAAAGAAGTCCCGTCATTTTGACCTTGGAGTGACCAACGTCAAGTAAAGGCTTATATGAAGTTCAACCGCGCGGTCATCGCTTTAAGTGGTATAACTCATTTTAATAGGCAGAATGTCAACATCCACACTCGGTTTTGAAAAGAATGGGATCTTGTGAACATTTTGGTGGGAAATATGATTTAGTTGGAGCGAAAAAAATCCCGTCATTTTGCCATTTTTTTCAGTGCACTATGCTTCGACTGAGCCAATTTTGTCTTCTATTAGTCTGTATATATTCGCATGCTCTTCTGTCAATGCATGGCCTGGCAATTTGTGAATTACTTTTCGGAAATCCACGCTCGGATTCTTGTAATATGGTTATTCTTGTAATATGGTTATTATTTTATCTAGAAACGTTAAAATATCAATATTTTGGAATGTTCGATCTGCTCTGGTTTCAACGCTAGTTTCAACAATTGAACTCGGAAATCGAGATAAACATTCCTGGAGCTTGTCAGCCATGACATCGATCTCGAGTGTTCTCGTCACTGCGGCGTTACCGCTTGTTGAAATATTTTCGATCAAGAGCCAATCAGATTTTTGAGTTGGCAGAGCAACTAATAATTCAAACGCCTGGGCTTAGTCTGTAGTCTCTCCTTTCCCGCGCGCCTGCCTCGCCCCAGTTTCGAGCGGTCATTATCCGTTCGCTAATGTTTTTTCGTTTCTCGCTGAACGGACTAAGCTGGGAAAGAGAGACTGCTCGTAGTCTATAGTCTTACAGTCATGTAACTAAATTAGCTTAAACCTTTAAGTCTCAACAGACATTAAATAAATGTCATGTTGTAGGACAGAAACTAATTAAATATGTTATTACTGGTAATGAAAGAGTATGGTCTTTATACAAAAATCAACTTGACACAAACTAAATAACTTAACTTTTTTTATTAGCTGTGCACTGTATGTTGAAGCCATTTTAAAACGTTCAGACTTTCAGTGCAGTTTACGATGCAACTTTCTTTTCTCATAGATTTGCTTTGCATGCTCTTTTAACAGATCCACCAGTCATCACTTACATCTCTCCTAACCAGACAGTAAACGAGGGTAGTGTAGTGACCCTCAACTGTACAGCTGATGGTAAACCAAGTCCAAGCATCATCTGGACAAGACTTTCTGATAACAGTGTTGTCACCTTTCCTTTAAACATCACTGGTAAACAGGATGAAGGATTCTACAGATGTACTGCTGATAATAGTGTTGGTAATAACGACACTGCTGATGTCTTTATAACTGTTCAATGTAAGTTAAACAGTGCCTTACGTATTATGCTAGCTCATTGTTACAGGTTTACTGTGTCCACTGCTAGCACTCGAGACATCAGCATTTGAATTTATCTATGGTGGCCTATTTACCTTATAGTTAACTATCAACTTATTTTGTGTTTTACTCCACCACTGATGTAGCATCATAGTTTCTCTAGTTAGTACCCCTTTATTCACATTTGGTTGTTGCTTATCTCTGGTATCCATTTGTATTCAGTGTACATGGAAAAAGTCATGGAAAATGCTGCTAGACGAGTATCAATATATATATAGGACTATATATAGGACTATATATAGGAATATATAGGACTATATATATATAGACTATATATATATACTATTAGTTTTCAAGTACAGACGTTTACAATGTTTTATGACTGAAAGACAACAACAACAACAACAAAAATACATCGCAATAAAGACAATAACAATCCTCCTTAGCTGAAGCAAAAAAAATAATAATAATAAAAATAGAAATTACATACAATATACATATACATACATACATACATTGTGGGGGCACGGTGGTCTAGTGGTTATCGCGTCGGACTTTCAATCTGAAGGTCGGTGGTTCGGTGCCTGGTCTCTGCCGTCGTGTTGTTTCCTTAGACAAGAAACTTTACTCCGCACTGTCTTTCTCCACCCAGATGTATAAATGGGTACCGGCGACAAAATGCTGGGGGTAACCCTGCGATGGACTAGCATCCCATCCAGGGGGAGTAGCAATATTCCTAGTTGCTTCATGCTACAGAAACCGGGTTAAGCTCCGGCCGTGTGGGCCATAGTGGCTCGTGTGCGACTTATACATATAAAAAAGTGCTTTTTTTCTTCAATATCGCTTTACAGGTTATATAAAACAGTGAAAAAAAAGGGGAGCAAAAATTGATATACATAGATGAAAGAAGGTTGAGGTTTTTACATGGTTTTCTATTTAGGAAATACGTCAAGACTTGGTGTTACGGTGTTATAAAGCGAGAAGAAAGAAGAGAAGTTTTCTATTTTTGGTAAATTATTGCGCATTTTGCATACCCAGATAAAGAATCTGGCAACCAAGAGATAAACGTTTTGATGCTCCCAATGCAAATCATCTGGCTTTAAACCCAATACTAAAGATGGCGAAAAATTGAGTATATTTGAAGCTTCTGTGCGATTAGCTAACCATTGTTTAAAGTCTTGCCAAAAAAGAGTGGTTTCGCTACAGGTCCAGAAAAGATGAATAAGAGTCTCCTTTACAAGAACGGAGTTTTGTAAACTACCTTCCAATTAATACTTTCGTCTCTTTCAAGCATGCAATCCGTGGTCCATTTACTTTGGTTATCACTGAGGCTCTTCTGTTTTTTTTTTTGTCAACAAGGAGTTTGTAAACTAGTCTACTAGGTTTGCTCATCTTTAAAAAAAAGTATCAATTAAATTTTCATATTTGGTGTTACCATAGTGGTTGTTTACATCATATGTTTTCAATAGTGATTTAATGGCTGATATAACGCCGTGGAAAGTTATAAAGTTTGTTTTGATGTTATAACGTTCTGTAAAATCGGACAAGGAAAGGCAGTTTGTCTCGTTTCTAATCAAATGACACACATTTTTGACTCCCTTAAAATACTATGATCTATAGTAAATTGGTCTGTTTCCGACACGTATAAGGGAATTTCGCCACAGACTTTGTGCTTTAAACTGTTCGATGGAGGAGATACTGTCTTCATATTTAATATCTGTGAATGTTTGTAGTATTTTCAAAGTAAAGGGATCTGATATCTTGATGTATTTTGCCAGATCTTTTTTACTAAGGTTGCCTCGAAAGATAACTTCACCACCAAAAGGTCTTAATTGTAAATCAAACAAAAGTTTCCATTTCCCATGGTTTTCTGTATCAAGGTATGTTTTTTATCCAGCTTAATTTGAGAGCTTTGTTAAAAAGTTTTGTATCGATCATCCTTAGCCCTCCATTTTCGTAGTCACTGATCATTATATCACGCTTTATTTTGTCACCCTTGCCATCCCATAAGAAATTTAAAAAGATATTATTTATCTCTCCTATGGCGTTGTGGTTTGTTGGCAGAGGTGACAAAATGTAAACAAGTTGCGATACAGTTAAGCTTTTTAACACAGTGATTTTACCAAGCAAACTTAGACGCCGCAGTTCCCAGCAGCTTAAACTATTTCTAGGTTTAGTTAATCTCTCGCTATAGTTAGCTTCTACAGTAATTTCAGGATGGTCGAAAGCCACACTCCCAGTGCTTTAACTCTATCTTTGACCTATTTAAAACTTTTTTCAGGGCAGAATTCTACTTCTTTTCCGACGTTGGCGCCGATCCACATCAGTTCTGTTTTTTTTTTTTTTTTTTTTTGTTATTTAAGCGTAGGCCTGAAATTTTACTAAAAAGGTCTAAGACTTGTAAAGAACTTGTAAACGAGTCCCTCGATCCATCTAAAATTAGGGTAGTGTCATCTGCATATTGCCTGATATTAATTTCTTGTTCATCAATTGTTATGCCCTTGATATTTTTGTTTTTTTCTGATTGCCTCAGCTAACACTTCTACACATAAAGTAAAAAGATATGGAGAGAGGGCAGCGTTGCTTAACTCCCCTTTCAAGTTTAAAGAAGTTACTAGACCAACCGTTATTTAGGATGCAGCTTTCTATGTTGTGATAGAAAAGTTGAATCCAGTTTATAGCGTCTGGGCCAAAATCGTAATGACGAAGAGTCTTTTGCAAGAAAGGCCACTCTACCGTGTCAAAAGCTTTTTCAAAGTAAAGGAAAAGAAGGAGACCAGGAATGTTTTTTTTTTTCTGCTGTATATTTTATAATACCATCGATGAGTCTGATATTCTCTCCAATGAATCTACCTTTAAGAAAACCGGTTTGGTCATTGTCGATTAATTTCGGAAGAACCTGTTTAAGGCGGTTTGCGATCGCTTTTATAATCACAGTTTAATAAAGATATCGGTCGCCAGTTTTTGATAAAGTGCGGTTTAGCATTTTTCTTTGGAATAAGCTTGATAATACCACGCCTTTGGGTAATTGACATCTGTTCCGTTTGATGTGCATAATTTATCGATTTTAGAAAATAATCAGCAATATCATTCCACAAAACTTTGTAAAATTCTGCAGGAAGTACATCAGAGACTGGTGTTTTGTTACATTCCATATCCTTAAGTGCTTTTAGACATTCTGCTTTGGTTAAAATACCCTCGCAACTTTCTTGCTCAGTCTGATTTAATTTTTTCTCTGTCGGCGTCTCAAAAAAGATGTCGTTGTACTCTTCGTTTTGAGAGTCAAGTTTTGAGCGGTATAGATGTTTGTAAAATGTTTCACACTCTTTTAAGATTTCTTCATCTGTAGTAGCAAAATTTTCGCCCTCTTATCTTAATTGGCTAATTGCTACTTGTTTGTAGTGCCGTTTCTCTAGATTTGTGTTTTTTCTCCCTCGTTGTGCCATCTACATCTTGCTCTCAAAATTGAACCTTTTGTCCGGTATTCAATTATTTTTTTCCAATTCTGATTTTTTTGTCTCTAGAGTGTTTACGGCATCTTCCTTTCATTTCAACGGCATACTAGTAACCAATTAATCGTTCAGCCAGGGTTCTGTTAAATCTTTCAACAATCCCTTGGTCTCTGTGGATATCAACGGGTCCACGACGAATGGTTGTTTTATGAGCCCCCATCTCTTTGGTCACAGCTCCCATAAACTCTGTCCCCAGATCGACTTGCAACAGTTGTGGCCATTTCAAAGGCCCGCGCCTATATACCCGAGCCAACGCCTTCGAAATTTCATCAGACTTTTTCGAAGTCAAGGGCTCTGCTGCTTTGTAACGGCTTGCTACATCAACAACTGTCAAAGCATATTTGTAAATTTTCCTCCCATGAGGCAGTTTGTCGTGTGGCAAAAAAAAGTAGATCTGCTTGATGCACTGCATTAGGAGTTTGAACATCAAACTTGGGTCGAGGGATATGGCGTGGTGCAGGGAGATATATTTGCCAAAGGGCCTGTTTGCAGGCCACTTTTTAACCACCTCTTCAGAGACCTTGGCTGCTGCAACTAGTTTTTTGACAGCGGCAAGTCCTTTCCAGTAGCCTTTGGGGCTGTAATAGATCTTTGAGAGTTTCGCCTCCATATACATATGTGTTTTACAGAAAGCGAAACGCCGCATATCCAAGGGCGAGTGCGCCAGTGCCGATAAACAAGAGTTCGCCTTGTTTCTGCTGTGGGCCTGGTTTATAGAAGTCAGAGAACTCGGGCTCTTTGGGGAGCGTTATTTGCTGCTCCAGATGTGTTTGGTTGTAGAGCACCAGAGCTTGGTCAGTGTCTTGAAAGTTGTGTTTCGCTTGATCTTTGATCCGATCATTGCTGGCAATCCAGTCGAGGAGCTTTGTGCAGTCTTTTTGATATTTAGCGTAGGCCGCTTGATAGGCCTCTAACGCCTTGTCGTGTCTGGTCTTCTCATCCAGAGCGGCTTGCCCGTTGTCGCCGGATAAGTATTTTGCGAGATAATTGCCACCCGTGAAAGCGGCAGCATTCAAAATTGCTCCAACAACCACAATAGCGATCAAGGCCATTGCTATATATATGATTTACATTGAGGCAGGGAGGATCTTCTGGTCCTCGAGGTATTTCTTGAGCGCAATGCTCCCAGCCATGACGGCAGTGAACTTCACGTAGTTCATGAGATTCGAGCTGGGGTCGGCCGTGAGATTTTTTTTGATGACCTTTTTGCCAACCCAGCCTATACCTGCGACATGGCCAGTGATTGTGGCTGCATCGAGAACAGATTTCACAAGCTTGTTGTCAGCCATGGTGTATATATATATATATATATAAGATTTTTTTTACTCCATCTCACGAATTCTTCGTCTCGGTGGTGGGGGAGTTTGAACTTCATTCACCTTTACAGGCGCAGGCGTCGTGGCTTTGCGTCTAAGTGTATTCATAATGGCCTCGCGTTGGTAATAGACGCCCCAAGCGGATATAATCACCCCGACAACACCAAGAAGGAGAAATGCTGAGTTGCTGCTAGCTTCTTCATTTGTCGAGTTTTGGGGTGCCGAGTTTGGGGCAGGCTCGTTTGTTGCTTTAGAAGCTTGTGCTTGTTTTTTTTGCCTAACCTGCCAGGCGGTTGCGTTCAGCAAGCCTTTTGCCAGAAGCAACACGACCAGGGTTTTTGGCTGGAGCAGTCTTTGGGGTATCAGAGGTAACGTGCGTGTTGGTTGTGGGTGCTGCTGGCGCGACTGTTTCTTCAGGCACCGTCTCGAGTGGTTGCCCCATCATGTGTATATATGTATATTTTTTATTTCAAACCTTCGTGGTTCCTGTCAGGTTCCTGTCAGGTTCCTTCGTGGTTCCTTTCAGATTATGTGTCAACTACATCAAAACCCTCGAGTGGATAACCTTCCCCATCTCTGCTTGGGTGTACAGGTGGAGAAGGTTGAGGGGGCAACTCTTCTGGCTCCTTTGTGAAGTCGATGTGTTTTGTAGTGATCAAAACAGCATTTGCCAAGGCCAAGCCTTGCCCACAACGCAGTGCAACGCTTCCAGCAAAATATGACAGTTCATGGTTAATCATGTAGTCATTTTTTTGGTCCTTCTGCAGTGCCTCCACATCGTCAATCTTAACAACCATGCCGGCGCATTTGCTTACGAGCATTATAACGCTGTCAATCAGAGACTCGGTCGTCTTGTTGCCGACATAGGCTTCATACCTTTTGTAGTACTTTTCAACCTCTTTATCCGTCAGGCGCTTCACCTGCTCGTGTGTGAGCTGGGTACCGATGGCCTCTTTTGATTTGCCGGTTGAAACAAGGACTGCCAGTTTCTCGCGTTGAGCTGGAGTGTCATTACCTGTTAAGACTTCAGGAGTCGCTGATGGCAAGGAGCTATCAGGCTCTGCCCCTAGCAGCTGCATGATTTCATTATCAAATGCGGCCACGTCTTCTGGTAGGTTTGTTGCCATTGCATATATATTATGTATTTATTTTTCAATTATTCTCTTGATGTCAGGCAAAAGACTTTCAACCTCCCGTATAAGCGCCGTCATGGTGGCTGGGCACACAGTGAGTTTCAAAGGATAGCGGTTAAGAAGCATGAGGCGCAAATCGTCCGCGTCAGCGGTTTTGATTATATGTATTTGCATCTCCTCTGCATGACTCTGCAATTCACCCAGAGCTGTAAAAAGACCGTGAGCTTGTGGATACTGTTTGAGGTGTTCATGGTTCAGCGTATATATATGTTTTCACATTTTCACTTCAATCCCATATGGGTGCCGCAGAGAGAAGACTAGGTGAGAAAACTTGTGTCCCTTTAATTTTGCAATCAGCTCTTTGTACTCTTGTTGTTCAAGCTCACCGGCATAGTCATCGAAGATGGCCTTCGTTGCTTTGCTTGATGGGGTGTAAAAAAGCACAATCGCTGCAACGTTTTCAAGGGTTTCGCAATGCTGGTTAACTGTTGGGTTAGCACCCACACTGACAAGCCGCTGTGGCGAGCACTGAAGCCTAGTTTCGCAAGTTGACTCGTGCGACCTTTCACATCCTTCGAAGCAGCACAGTCATCGAGCACAAAGAGCGTGTTTGTCCCGTCGAAGTAATAACTGGCTAAAGTTAACCATGCTTCAATCTCATGCTGCTGACAGTCTATCACGAAAATGCGTGGCTCCTTGTCCACGAAACCGTCGTAGGTCTTGTTGTGGACAAATGTTGGGCATAAGAGAACAATATAGTCAAACTTGCCCCTGAAGGGACCGCGCAGCTGATTCAGAAGATATTGTGTTTTGCCAGAGTTAGTTGGTCCGATAATTAGTGCATTGAATGGCAGCTTTATTGGGTCCATTATATATCTAGTGAACAGCCTGCAGCTGTCTGTCCATGATATTCATCTGTGAGTCGCTGATGGTGTAGATGTGGCAGTGCACGTTTCTCGAGCCGGAGGGTGGGTGTCCTTTCCATCTCAAGATGTACGCCATCCTTTGTGTTGACGAGGCGTTGACCGTTGCCATGAAGGGTTGTATCAGCCATTGATCTAAGGTCGATAAGGAGGCCGAACTTGTTGCCCGTGAGATATTTGGTTAGATTCATGTTGGGCCTACCGTCACCCCTCTTTTTGAAGAGTCGGCTAACCTCACCCTACATGTCGGTCCCGTTGATGCCTTCGTTGTAAATCCTGTTGGGGGAGCCGTTTATGGTGACATCAACTTTGGTGATGTCTGGGTTGAAGTATTTTTCTGAGTCCCTGGCTCCTGCTGTGTAGGGTTCGATGAATAGCAGAAGGATGGCTTACAGTGACCTGCGCTGCGGGCTTACCCTGAGATTCAGCCGTGCGTCTGAACCCTTCGAGAAGGGGACCACTTCCTCTCGCATAATATGATCGTAGGCAAACTCCTTTCCGCTAGAGTATACACTTGCTGCCTCGTCAGCCAGCTGCTTACTTCGGATTGTCTCGTACTCAAGCTGGATATTTGTCAACTTGTACACAAGCTTGCTTGTATCCGAACCCTTGACAACTTGAGAAGCCTGGGCGAGCGTAATCTCGAATATCAAATCGTTGTAGAGTGCTTGTGGGTACATTACACCGTGGTCTGTTATAATCTGGTGGTCAAGGTTGATGCGATATTTGTTTTTGTAAATGGTCTCCAGCTTGTTTTCCGCATCCACGACAGAGGTCTTCTTGTCGCCGGCACTAGAGCGAATCTTGCTCAAGTCTACACTCTGGATGCCCTCGGGGAGCATGTTGTCTCTCTTGTCAACAGAAAGGAAAAGGTCCTCAAAGATTTTGTAAATATCATATCCAACGGTGTCCTGGACAGTGGTGGCGGCAAACTTGACAACGGCCTGTCAACTAGTGCTCTGGAGACATTTTGTACAAGATAGTTGTTTGCGTGGCCGCCGGCAAGGTCGATGTTAAAGAGCAAGGCAAGCGAGCCCGACACGATACCCTTATGTTCGTTGAGCTTGGGCACCGAAACGTACAGGGTCTCGCCGGGCTTGGCTGTAGAGCGATCAAATGTGATGCGCTTTACGGTGCGCTCTGCTTTCATAGCCCCAAGAATCTTCTCGGCGTTCGTTGGGAGTAGATTTGGTTGCACGGCCATAGCCAGAGTATATATATATATATATATATATATATATATATATATATATATATATATATATATATATATATATATATATATATATATAAATTTATATTAATATACATCATGGCAGAAGGTGGATATGATATACCTGGCGAGAATGAAAACACCGGGCTTGACTGGGACATAGACCACGATGATGACGACGAAATAGAAGTTGACACAACACGCCCTTTTCAACCGGGCGCCGCATCCACCCCATATCATGGTGGTGAAGAGCACGAAATGCATACACTGCCTCGCGAACAGAGCGGATTTGATCCTGAAGACATCCCTCTGCTTGAAGGCGACTTCTTAGATGCAACTGCTAAAGCAGAGATGATCGATACAGCTATGGACTTGATCAAAAGTCTCCGTCCGAGAGTGGATTTCAGACGATTAGGCCCTATTGGTTTCGGTAAAAAACCAGGAAACGAAAACAAAATAGTCTCCTTTGGGGCAAGAGGTGGTGAAACTCCCGTTTTCAAGCAGGATGGTTCAGGGCTTCTTAAATCATTCACAGACAAGTTCAAAGGGGCTCTTGGGTCAAGCGCTGAAGAGATCGTCTCTGAAGACAATACAGCTGTAAGAGAAGAAAGACAAAGATTGAAGGAGGCGGAAAAACAACTGAAGGAGGCGGAAAGAATTGCTGTTGAACAACAGAAAGCAGCAAGTGAGGTTCAAAATCTCAGGGGAAGAATCGAAGAAAATCATGCGAGGATTGAAGCTCTAGAGCAGGAACACGGTTCAAGCCTTGAGAGTCAAACCGAGCTAGATCGGTTAAAACAACTAAAGAAAAATCTTCAAGGCGATCTTGAAAACCAGAAAAAAAGAATTAGGTGCTATTCAAAAAATACAAAAACAACGAGACCAAGAGCAGGCAAAGGTTGAATGCCCGGCCTCCATTCCCAAGAATGCTGCTGCGAGTGTTTGCTTGTGCACCCAGAATGCAGTACACAAAGGCCTCGATTGACTGATTCATACGAGCGAGCCCTGGCTGTGTTAGCCCTTGTGCATAATTCGGTACAAAGTGCTCGAACTGACTAACAGCGCCTTGGTCGTTACGAACGAAGTATATGCCGTTAGCTCGATAGTTTGGGTCTTTTCTGTTTGTCACGCGCTCGTCATCAAACAGGGCTAGATCGGGATCAGGATAGTCGTAATCAGTAGAAAGGGGGCCATCATAAGCGACCCAAATGTACACATTGCCAAGACCGTGATTTTTTGCCGTATGTGAAGCGGAAGTCAGAACTGGGGTCTACACCGAACTCTTGGCAAATCCTCTTGTATGCGTCGATGTTGAACTTGTTGTCTTTCTGGTTGAATGTAGGGTCGTCTGGCAAAGCACTCACGCTCTGTTCCCCACCCAGCTTGTAGAGTATTCGTCTTGTTGTGAAATAGACGTGAAACCTGTAAAATGACCGGAGCTGCGGGGTTAGGGAGAGAGTAGAGTTCTTATCAAACAGAAGGTCACGCGAGATCTCGCAGCCGGTTGTTGCACACCACAGAGCGAAGTTTAGTTGTTGTGGCCAGAAACTCATTTGCGGGCTGCCGAGCCACTTTCTCCCATATTTCGCGTTTGGAACGTAATCTGTGTGTCTCTGAAAATGTTTCTGTATTTCGTTGTGAAATAATCAGTTGGCGTGACATAGATCTTTTGCGCTTCGTCGTTCAAGACAGAGCCAATCATCATGTCTTTGTCGATTGAGGTGGAGAAATCAACAGCAGGGATTGGTTTTTGTGTGTTTCGGTTTGACGTCAACTGATAGGGAAAACCACCAATATACTCTAAGCCAAGGGCGTCTTTCAGAGCTTGTGTCCAATTCTTGTGCGGTATGTCTGAGGGCATAGCCCAGGAGCCTTGCCCTTCTGGGAAGAGCACTACTGCTGAGGCTTTGTGCTTTTCGTCGAAAGAAACTTCTGTTGTAAATCTTGACATATCAGCGTGCGGGAAACGCCTTTTGAAGTCTGAGATAGCAGTCGCTTTGACCGCTGTAGAAAGTTTTGCGGCTTCTGGCGTTCTCATCCAAGCCAGTTGCGGATTTACTGTGGGTTGTGTTGTTCTAGGATGTTGATAAATATTAGGGGGGCTATAAAACGGGGGCGGGGGCCCGTAATCGTGGCCACCAATGTCTAGACCGAGATTTGAACCAGGATTAAAACTACCAGGGCGTCTGCCAAACATGATTATATAAATATAATTTAAATAATTTAAATATATATATATATATATATATATATATATATATATATATATATATATATATAAGTAACTTGAAGGATTAAAGAGGACACATCGATTCTCTGTGACTGTGACTTGTGCCTCACAGAAAAACTCTACTTAATTAGAGCCAAGAAACCGTCTTTATTAAACAAAAGAACAGAACCCATTTCTAAATGCCGCCACGAGAATAAGTTTTACTTAGCAAATTTCATAAGCCGCCAACAATAGCTCTATAGAATCTTTATTTCACACGTTGATCATTTCTCACGTAGAGCAGATTAGCACACTAGCGAATTAATTAGCCACTCACCTAACTTGTATGTAAGAAGGTATGTTCTTAGTTGAATAAAGTTGTGTCTGACGAGCGCTTAGGCGCGCAACTCAGAGTCACAGAGAATCGATGCGTCCTCTTTAATCCTTCAAGTTGCTTATACTTAGCTCTGCTACCGCAGCATTGAGCACTTTGTGCCAAGGTAGACTTTACCTCCATATTTATATATATATATATATATACGTTTATGGAGGAAAGAAACAAATAAACTACCTTTTCATCCCGACAAGCCTGTTTCGTGGTTGCCTACTCATCAGGGGATTCAATAAGAATATTCCTTACCGTCGCTTCTTATATACAAGATAATTTACATAATAACAATAACAAATCTATGCGGCGCGAAGTTTAACAGTTCAGCTGTTGCGTAGAAGGGCTTTGTTTCTATGGCGGCAAGAAGACACGAGTTCATTACGTTTGTTAAGTGTAGAAAGTTTCGGTCGGCAAATGATTAGAAATTTTTCCTTTAGGCAGAGGTTGCATCTTTTGCTTGAGCTGTTGTACGGTGAATGCGAAGACAGGATGCGCCATGAAATATAGTGTTTGATGTTGTTGTCTTTGAGAGTCCAGATGTACTTGCTTAGTTCAGTTGAGTTTCTGTGTTTAGAGTGGCGGAATGATGCGGTGTGGTTTCGGTATCTTGTTTTGAAGTCGTTTTCCGTGAGTCCGATGTATGTTTCTGTTGTGTTGTTGTCGTTGCGCGTGACTGTAGCTTGCTAGATGACTGATGATTGTAGGCAGTTTCAGTCGAGTGGGCATGTGTTTTTTTGTCGGCAGTTGCATGTCTTCTTGTCTTGAGTGGTATTAGAGTTAGCTGTGGCGGCGTCGTTCGCTTGCGTGGATGACTTTAGAATCTGCTTATTATGGTTATCAATTATCTGTTTGGCGTTATTCATGCAGCTGTAACTTATTTTTATGGTGCTGCGGTTGAAGATTTTTCGGAGCTTGTGATCTTTAGGGAAGTGCTTGTCTATTAGGGCAAGGAACTTGTATCCGATGTTGGTGCTGGTGTTTTTGCTAAATGGAGGGTTATACCAGATGATGTTGTTGCATTGTCTGTTTTTCCGTCTGTTTGTTGTTGGAGGTTGCCGGCGGGAATGTTCTTTGCAGTGATGGGCGGGTGATTGCTATCGCGGTGGACGTATTGAAGTTTAGTGTTCGGTTTAGTGAAGGGCTGATAGGTGCTTTGGTTGAGGTCAAATGTGACGTCTAGGAAGTTAATGACTTGTTTGTTAGCTTCTATGGTAATGCGTAGTCCGTTATTATTAAAGATGCGGCATATTTCTTTCTTGGTGTTCTCTGTGTCTCTGGGTGAAGCGTTAGTAATGGCTAGTCCGTCGTCTCGGTAAAGTCCTACGTTAATATTTAGGTGCTGGAGTTGAGATAGGAGGAAGCTTCCCACGAGTTCGCATGTTTCTTCGCATTCACCGTACAACAGCTCAAGCAAAAGATGCAACCTCTGCCTAAAGGAAAAATTTCTAATCATTTGCCGACCGAAACTTTCTACACTTAACAAACCTAATGAACTCGTGTCTTCTTGCCGCCATAGAAACAAAGCCCTTCTACGCAACAGCTGAACTGTTAAACTTCGCGCCGCATAGATTTGTTATTGTTATTATGTAAATTATTTTGTATATAAGAAGCGACGGTAAGGAATATTCTTATTGAATCCCCTGATAAGTGGGCAACTACGAAACAGGCTTGTCGGGATGAAAGCGTAGTTTATTTGTTTCTTTCCTCCATAAACATATACTTCGCTCTACATTAATGTATTGAGCACTGTTTTACGAATATCCAGTTCTACACTTGATATATATATATATATATATATATATATATATATATATATATATATATATATATATATATATAATCATGGTTATGCTAAGAATCTTCACACATTCAAACCCCCACACAATCTACTTCGATCGACGGCTTCCGAAACCGAGTTTCATCCGGCTTATCGTTTTCTGGCTTTATAATTCGTGGCATAATTTGAAAGGAGACGGAACAATAACATGGTATACAACTGGCGAAAATAAAAAAGGAACTGTCTTGAAATTACCCGAAGGACATTACACTCCAGACACTCTGAAGGCTTGGCTAGAGGAGTTATTTAAGGGTCAACCAGTAAAAGTATATATCGTAACCGATGAACCCAATGCGACAATGCATGTGAAAAAACATTTTCCTAATGATGCAGAACTTAGTCCTAATTTGGCTAAATTGTTCGGTATAAGTACTAAATTACAGAGTAATACATACATTAAAAAACTTACATCACCAGCGATGTATTACGTTCACTGTGATCTTATCGATAAAGAACAAACCTTACTCAATGGAAAGCCTTCAGATGTTTTAGGGATAGCGAAAATTGTGGACGTATTTTATGGCAGCTACAATAAGTATGAAGACGCTGAGGACAGAGAAAATGCTGCATATCTTAAAACATCGTCTGGTGAATTTGCAAACAGTTTAACAATTACAGTCAAGAGCGAACACGGAGAGCTTTTTGATTTTAATGGCTTACCTTTATTTTTTGAAATAGAAATAATATAAAACTATATACACAATGGTGGTGCTAACAATCGTCGCGCCTTCGAACCCTCACACCATCTACTTCGATCACCCGCTTCAGAAACCGAGTTTCATCCGGCTCATCTCGTGTTCGATCTACAATTCGTGGCACAATTTGAAACAAAATCAGGAAATATACATAAGACCATTTGGCTCAGAAGGTAAATACACTAAGATTGGTGTTATTCCTGGTTTTTACACTCCTAGCAGTTTAGCAAAAGTTATCATTGATAATTTTGCAGACTATGGAATAAATCTTAAAGCTGAATTGTATTCAGCTCGTGGTGCTATGGTGATTTTGAATCCAGGAGAGAAACATGAAATAGCCCTTTCACCAGGTTTTGTAACATTTCTTTGCGTCATCAAAAACACTCCCTCATTTAATCAGTAGAAGATTCGAAGCTCCAAGCACTTACTTTATACACTGTGATCTGGTTGATAAAGAACAGAACCTGTTCAACGGGAAGCCTTCGACTGTTTTGGCTAAATTTGATCTTCGCAGAAAACCATATGAGAAAGTTTTCTATGAATCAACACAGCAAAACATTTTGCGTGACGTCTCGTCTGACGATTATGTAAACAGCATTTCTCTGTCTGTGAGGGATGAGCACAATGACCTTTTTGACTTCAATAACATGCCTCTTGAATTTGAATTAGAAATAAATTAATATATATATACAAACCATGAGCTCGGCTAACGTGTTGCCATCAGCTCCTAATAACAGCGAGACCCAAGCACTTTATCCAGTCTTATCCAACGGTGAAGACTTCAGACTCAAGAAAATCTCTGACTTGCAAAAGGAGCTTGAGTCGGAGGCTGACCACTATAGACAGGTCGCAAAGAAATACAAGCGAACACACACCATTGTTCACGGAACCGCAGTAAGCCTTGCTTTCATTTCTACAGGCTTGTCTTCAGCCACAATCGCCACAGCTCTGACCGGAGTCGGGCTCGTCGCCAGCCCTGCTATTGCTGGTGTTGCTTCTGTGACAGGTTTTTCAGCGGTCGGCCTCACTGTGTTTAGCAGGCGGCTCGAAAAAAAAGATCAGGAAACATGAGAAAATATACACACTCGCCCTTGCAAAACGAAACTCTGTCTGTGAGCTGGTTTCAAAGGCTCTAACTGACAAGAGTATCAGCGATTCAGAGTTCAAAATCATCCTCCGTGAAGTGGAAAAGTATCACGAACTAAAGAACGAAATACGTTCTGGCAAAACAAAGCCCTCACAAGACAAACAAACTCAAACTCCAGATCTTGAAAAACTCAGAGGCGAGCTTCGCAAAGAAGTAAAAGAAGAATTAAAAAAAAACTCAATCGTCTTGCCGCAGCGTCCAAGTCAGATTTGAAAGAGTAAACTCGGGTTTCTCGCTTTCTATAACAAAAGAACGCAATTGTGTGACAAAGCGTGACATATGACGTGACATTGTGCGTGACTGTCACGCGTGACATTGCGTGACACATAACGAAAAGGGACAAAACCCTAGTCAGGCGGTGCTCTGGTGGCTGTTTCTGTTTGCCTAGCCTAGGCTAGGACTTTAACTCCTGACAAGGGAGTTGTCGTTTCCCATTTAGCCTCTGGGAGCGAGGGCGAGTTCTCCTAGGAGATCTCTGGTTGAGCATCCCCCTGTATCAGTTGGGCCGGAGCTGGTTCACCAGGGGGTCACTAACTGACTCAGCAACCCCACTACCCCTGGTCTGAAAGTGAAAGATATGAGAACAAAAAATTATAATTTCAAATATCGGCTTAATCAGCTATTCAGAAATAAATCTCCGAGATTAACTGATGACGAAATTAAACAAACTGTCTATGTTTACACAAGCGTGAAACCTCATCTACCGAACAATACCAATTATAATTTCGCAATTCATAAAATCTTGACCCTAATTCTGCCAGAGGGGCCAAGAAAACAGAGACTTTTATCTTACATAAGGCTTCCGAGGCAATCTATGTGTCTAAAATACCAGCCTTATTGGCAGGCAGCAATTCAGACTGAAGCGATTGCTCTGCCATCTTATTCATAAGGAATACCTCAATTTGAGCAGTATCGTCACACATTGATCTTGCGGAGCTGAACTTGGCTGTCTGTCGAGGAACTTCAGAGTGCTTGGCTATTTTTTGCGAAGGCTTGCCAAGTTCTCGTGAAAGCGCTCGACCTTCGGTTGAATACTGTTCAAGAACCCTTCGTGCTTGACAATTTGGAGTTCTGTTGCGTCCAGCAATTTCCATACAAAAACTGCCACCGGTCTAGGACCCTCGTCTGGAGAAAGGAAAGCCTTTTTCATTCTGATGTAACGCAAAAACTCCTCGTCTTCGTATTCTTTGCTGAACGACATTCTGACCGCGCCGTAAGAACACCATAACTCTTTCTCGGCTATTGAAGACACTATTTGCTCAAACGTCTGAGTTTGTTTAAGAGCACCAATGTCAATTAGCTGTTTTTGATCGCGTGTTAGCTTGTGTTTTGAAAACAAATAACAGATGCCCCAGGCGAGCGCTGTGTACCCTTTTGTCTTGTAAATATTTCCACCGTTTAAAAGATTATTATGATTCAAACTTGGCTCTGTCTGTTGTAGAGAGCATATTCTGAAGTAAGAATCAACAAAAAGGCCTTTGTTGAACAAAGATCCGCTAAAAGCAAGGCCAGTTTGTAGCTGGGTTGCATAATAACGAGGAACTCGAGACAGCTATTTTCCGCTTGAAAGGGCACTTAAACTCCAAAAGAATTAAAGTGTTTTCTTTGTCTAGATAATATCCGTCAGGACTGCATGTGATCTTTCGATATAGTGGGTGGTCTATTGCTAGATTGAGGAATATAGTATGAGCAAAAACTCAAACAGCGTGCTTTTGCTCAAAGTACTTACGAGCGAGCGGCTCGAACAGATTGTCCCAGGTACAGGCTGTATTTTTATGCATGTCTGCTGGCTGTATTTTCTTTAAGAGCAAGCTCTTTGGTGTTTCAAATGGCGAAACTCCGGTCAAGGCTGCAATTTCTGATGCGCCAATAGTATTTTGCCTGTAGCTCACCCAGTCGGCGCTCTTTTGTTTCAGACCAGTGTTCCTCGATTTGAGAAAGTTCAAGAACACTTGTGTTGTCGTCATCATTGATATACGAAGTGAAAGTGTTTCTTCAATTGGTAATAATAGCGACAAGTTGTTGTGGAGTCAGTCTTTGTGCGGCTTCAAGAATATATTGCGGTACAATGGATGGAGGAGATGTTTGCCCTCGAGTTTCTTCAAGGCATTCACAGAGTTCACATTTTCCTTTTCTGCATCCATAACAAAGAAGACTTCCATGTCTTGAATGGTTAAAGGCCGTTCGTTTACTTGATTGTGTCAGAACGCCCTTTCTTCCTCTCCCCATCGTCGCTTATGTACCCGAGAGGGGTTTCTCCAATTGGCTATATATCGCTTGCCGTTGCGGGCTCGGGCAAAAATGCATTTACCCCCCAAAAATCGAGTACCCCTGATCAAAATTACACTCTAGTTAATCAATAATCAATGTACGCAGTCGGACAGCCATTTTTTATATGATTGTAAACCGTTGCCTTTGACAATCTTCGATTGCAGCCGGGACAAAGCTCTTTCGGCCGTGGTTCTGTTCGCAGCTTCTTACAAGCGTATTTTTGATGCTCAACAAGCGAATGACCTTGTGTAAAGTTCAAGCCGCAATGTCTACAAGGGTTATATTCGAACGTCCCTTTGTTCTTTGCATACAAGTCATCACCTTCTTTCAACTCAATTCCCCGCATTTTTAAAAATTCAACAGCAGTCATTCCTTTACTGTTTTACCTTTCTTCAATTGGCTGTCTCGCTTGCCGTTGCGGAGCCTCTTACGGGGTTTGAGGGAGGGGTACGTATAGTAGTTGGTGGGGAGGCACGTCAAATACGGTTTTTCAGACCCCTAAATAAGCCGCCAAACGCCCGAGTTACCGGGCCCCCAGGGCGAATGCAATGAGACCTGGGGGCTGCACAGCCATCAGTTGTTGGATCTTTCGCTGTGTTTAGCGGAGAATTTAAGTCGTTATTACCCTGTATTTTATTGTGGTTTGCTACTCAAGACAGGGATACTAATTAAGGGATGCTCAAAAGCCGCTTCAGTGGAAAAAGAAGAGCTTTCAGAGATTAAATATTGCTTCGAGGAACTTCATACTACGTTATTATCAATGCGGGAGATGTTTGTTTTATGGATTTCAGAACAAAAGAAGGGGCGATTTCAAGAATTTCCAAGCGGTGTAGGGAATTAAAGGTAAAGCAGATTACAACTTTCGATGGGAATTTATGCTGCTATCAATTTTTGATTGACTTTTCCTTTGTGTTCTCGTTAGTTTTGGAGACATGTTCATAAAACGTGCTCAAATTAAGTCGTGTTGTTATCTTGAATTTTATCGAGGACAGCTCTGCCTTTATGCGCAATAAATGGTAAAGGACGGACCATTATTTATTTGACGGGGGAGTTGAAAAATTTAAAATAAATTGTTTGCAGAGGCTATATAAAACACTGAAAAAAATTGAATGCAAGCAAAAAATAAAGAAAAAATTGTTTGCTGAAGTATGGCAATTGGACAGAGACACAAAAATATAAAACAAAAAATGTTTGCATGTGAAAATTTTCAAATTGATCGTCAAATAGATAATGGTCCGTTTTCAAAAGAAGGTTTCCTTGTCCAATTTGATGTGTTTGTTCATTCGTTACATAGGTTGAAAAGCGGTTTTATGTAAACAAAACAAGACTTGCATTTTATAGTTCTGAACTTCACTCGCGTCGTGCAAATATGTTTTTGTGTTTTTTGCAATTTTGATTTCTAAATCAGTTTCTCGGGCAATTTTTGATACGCAACAGATGTATTTTATTCGGAAATAAGTAATAGTAGTTATTCTAGACCGAGAAAAAAGTTGTTTTTGTGAACCTTTGTACGGTCTGGTTAAATGTACTGTGCAGACGGTCGCGTAATACTGTTTTTTTTTTAGAATTGCTAAAATTAAAGATAGTCTGGTCGTCAATCTTAATTCTTGTGCCTCCGACCTTTCACTTATCATTGGCTTTCTGTTCAGAGAACTTCGCTGTTAGGCTCAGCTTATCTATATATATTACGTGCAAGAGCATTTCGATCAAGAGGCTTAGGCAAACGAGTATTGGTCAGTTTTAGTAAACATATATGGAGCGGCCATCTTTGTGTCCCACTTAGGGACACAAGCATGGCGGCCAAAACTTCAAAGTCTTGATTACACGGAAAATCTCATCACAAAAGATTGGATTCGATAAAAGTTCCATACAATTAGCTTATAAGTATCTATAATGCCAAAATAACTTTCAAATGGTTCAATTTTGTTTATTTTCACGGCTTATCTGAAATAGCCAGGCGAATTGCGTGACACATTTAAAACCTTTACAAATAAGAAGCAAAATATTGTTAAAACATGAGACTTTTTGTGAACGATTGCAACTCTGGTATCTGCATACCATATTAGAAACAGCTTAATTGTAGGATATGTATAGTTTAGATTTTTGAATTTTTATGACGTCATATGAAAGCCAAGAATACTAAGCACGATATAGTTTCTGCCCTGCAAATTTGTCATTATTGTAACAAAAGCAGACATTCGTGTTTGAATGCAAATCTCTTCAGTTCAACATGCATGTAGCCACACTGCAATTTGGCACTTTCAAAAATGGTATGTGGCTTTTAACCCTATTCGGCCTGGGGGGGGGGGGGGGGGCACAAAGTGCCCGCGCTAACTTTCAACATTCATAACTTCCTTAATATGTATGCAAACGCCATCAAACTTTGTGACTTTTCCTAAAATTTATCTGGCAACAATTTCATATGACAATTTTTTGATCACGACTTGATGTTTCCATGGCAACAAGATTTTGACGGCCATTTTTTTTTTAAATTTGCATATTTATACATTTGAATGAAGAAAAACAATGTTTATTGGTGTAACTTTTATATTTTTACGTCATTTAGCGTTCATTTATTGGTTTTTATTAATTTTGGGCGAATTTGGATGGTTTTTAAGAGCTTTTAAAAAAATTCAGAAATCCAAGATGGCGGATCCAAGATGGCGGCCGCATAACTAATTACCTAATAACTACGTCATATGACGTCGTCGTTTCATTATGCAGACCGCAAAAGAGACAGTTTTGGGCGTGCTATGTACCCTCTAGGTTTCATTGTCATAGCCTTAATGTTCTTGAAGTTACGAGGGGGGGGGGGGGCACAATGTGCCCCCCCCAGGCTCAGAAACTCAAAAAAAGCCCAGGCTGAATAGGGTTAAAAAAAGAGATTGGGTCCACCTACATGTAAATAATTAGTTGCCTAAATTTGAAGTTAACACTTTTAATAACAGATGGTTTGGTACTGCTGCATGCAAAGCCAGGATGATAGCCATTTTGCTCATTAATTTATGATGCAGTCTTTGTTGACAGCCTTACATCTAATAAAATTATTAAAACAAGTATTTTTGACACTGGGACACTGATCTAAGAGTATCCTTGTAACATATAGCTCGTGACAAACTTCTTTAATCTATTACAGACTACAGTCCAGAAAACACAAATTTGACAACTAATTTGAGTGACAACATTGCTGCTGTGAATACAAACTTCAACCTGATCTGCAGTGCACAGGCCAACCCACCTGCAAAATATCGAATATACAAAGAGCAGAAGAGTTTGTTTAACACAACAGCTGGCAGTAATGTTCCAGTAGTTTATACAACATCAGTTACTGAGAGAATAAATGAGGTGAAGTTCAGCTGTACTCCATTTAATGACTTTGGTGATGGACCCACAACAATGATTACTATTACAGTGCACTGTAAGTAAAGCGCTTATTGATATCCATAAGATAATTATTTACATGACTTTATTCAAGTTAAGTATTATTCTTCCTTGTAGCTTATAGCGATCAGAACACTGCCATATACAGTAAGTATTCCAACAGTGCATGATAAAAAAATCATCTCTTATTCGCTAAAATCGCTGCAGCTTTCAAGGCATGAAGCTATAGAGCCGAAAGCGTGGATTCTCGCGGGTGTCTGCTAACGAATTTATACCGTAAAAATACCCCTTTTCGCCTCCTTGGTCCCCTGAAATAATGGATAATTTTTCGAAGTTTAAGGATTATCAATAGATTGAAACTCAATTACAAAAATTCAAGAACAACTAAACCTAACCTTACGCTGCTTCGTATTCACGAGAGGGATCTTTGAGCTCTTTGATTCATTACCATATTTGGGGGGGGGGGGGGAGAGAGGGATAGCATACTATTCGCGACAGTCCCTTTCACGCCTGCTTAATAGGAGATGGAGATATGTAACCGTGCTTGAGAGAGTAGGAAATGAAAAAGGATAGGGAGAGGGAGGGAGGGGAAAGAAGAGCATTTTGTCTCCCTTGTTACACTGTATCCCAAAGGAACTTAAAAATAAGATCATTTCTTTCTTTTAAGGATTTTAGGCATGAAGACATTAACGACATAATGTAAACCATTTGAGATGCGGCTAGAGCTTTGACAACTGCGATTTTACCAATCAACGTTAGCCTTTTATTTTGCTTATAATATAGAGGGCAAAATTACTGAATGCTGATTGGCTGACGAAGAGGGCATTTTTTCTTAATTGAGGGCAACATTACTCGCTCCTGATTGGTCGAGCATCAAAATTTCTCACTCGTGATTGGTTGAGCGCGTCGTTCCCGTTGCATTCTGTTGGCTTGGCGGGATTTTGAAGAAAATTTACAAACGGAGTGTTCGCATGTTTCGCCGGAGATTTTGTTATAAAAAAGGAATGAAATCGGAAGATACCTAAGAAAGGAATTCTACAGGAGAATTACAGCATTTTACGCCAAACAGGAAGCGATTATTTGTGTCAAATCTTGGATTAACTAGGCGCCTGCAGCCAGTTTGCGACGTTGAAGACCTCGAAGAAATTCATTCATGGCGACAAAAGGTTTTAAAGTTCCATCACTTCAATGACAAAATGCGGATTTCTGCGGACCTAAAGAGAAGAACTTTGACATATTTTGCTGAAAGGGAAAATATACGTATAACAGGAGAAAGAATAAGGTTAAAATAAGTGAAAGAAAGCAATTAAATCGCCAAACGTGCAAGCAAGTTTGACCTCTCGCCTTTTGTTGTTGTTATCAAAGCGGCAAAAACTTCAAAACACAGGTACGCTTAAATAAAACTTCCTTTGTTTTTGTCGTAAAGTGTCTTTTATCGATAAAAATCAGGCTAGGTTTATTCTCTAGATGTACATAACAGCCATAATATATATCTTCGACCGAATAGAAATTTATTTAACCACGACCACAGTGAGTTGAAAAGTTTTTCTTGTCAGTTTGCGAGAGAATACACTTCGGGTGGTTTCAAGTCTGAGTAACCCTTAGAAAGTCTGAAAAGTTTCCCTATAATTTTGCCCTCTAAAATATAAACAAGTAATCGCATGTTCCCTCGTAAAATTAACGATTAATATCACTTGTTTTTTTCCTTAATTTTACTCGGGCCCATGCGATTACATATACCAATTGTTTAAAACTTTCCCTACATTTCGAACCTTCTTCTCATAATTCTTTTTCAGACTCTCTTCCTGATTGACACAGAACCAATACCCAGAGCCTTAACTTTACCCTTTGCCCCCCCGAAAAAACTACACATAAAAGAGTAAAAACTAGATTATAAATAGACTAAAAATAGAAACAGTACAAGAACAATTAAGAACTATTTAAAAACATTATCCACAAGAGCAGCTTGAAAATCTAAATACTGCACAAGAAAAAGACAACAAATATGTACCCATGTGCAGTATATACATTCCTGAGGAATGTTTTAAAGTAATGTGGATCCGGATTCGAACGAAAATAATGTCGGATCGACGGATCGGGCCAGAAAATAGCACGGATCGGCAGATTTGCATACCCATATTCACCCCTCTCCATATTGAATTTGGGAAGAATTATAGCCGGCGATTCGCACAGAGTACCTGCTGGAGTTCCAACAGCAGCCAGGTCTTATTGAAAGCACTGTAGTAATGTATACATGCTTGTAGCTTTATGGCCATGTCATATCTGACTTTTTTTGACTTGGCAGAGTCTAATTATAACTTAACTTGGTGGGCATTCCTGCAAATCCTGTGCACCCCACTGCAAGTGAATGCCAGTGTGTGACTATTCCACTTGTCAGTCAATATGGCAAAAACATGGACATTATGTTCAAACATTCATTAATAATTCATAAGCATATAAAATTATTAGGCTATCACAGGACGCAAATCCATCATGTGCATGGACCTTTATACCTGGTCATCTAAGGTCATTCTGAAAAGCCTGGAGGCGGATTTCATTTCATTCACAGGGGAGTGTTCTTTATAATAATATAAAGAGTACTACTGAGAGCAACTTTTTATATAAAGAATACTAACGAGTTAAAATACTGTTCCCTCAAACCAGTTTTAAAAATAATTAATGCAAAAACCTAAAATAAAAAGTAAGTAAATTAAACACAAATCCACTTCGCAGCAAGGCAACTGGCACATTAATTTTTAATTTCACCTTTCATGCTAAGTTTAAAGTTACATAATTTTTCAAAATCATGAGAATGCGTATAAACATGAACTTATGTACTTGTGTACAACATTTATAGTACAACTGTTGAAGACTGATCTCTCGGTATCATTATTACCTCCACTAGGCACTGGGATATCGCAGTTATTCATCAGAAATTTCAAACTCGAGATCGGACAAAACACAATCCATTTCCTTCGTCTCTTTGTTCTTTTCCTCCCATTTTTCGTTCATAGCTAGACTTTTGAGGGGCCCCTAGAATTTCGTCCACTCTACGTTTCTGATCAAAACTCGGCTTTTCATACTTCAAAAGGGCACTAGAACGATGACCCATTCATAAATTTCTCTTCCACTGAATTTTGGAACAGTATTGTTGCGCAAGTTACCCTCAAATTGTGAGAGGTTTTTCTTGTTAATCCAGCTTCTGCACATAATTTATCCGGCAAAATCTGGTTCAAGGAGTTAATTCCAATAGGCGCATTATCGTAACAAAATTTTGTACTATCTGCGTTTGGGCTAAAGAAAAAGGCGTCCTTTTTAGGAGCTAACAATTTCACATGTTCGAGATATGTTGCATAGCAATTTATAAGACACGGAAAATGGTTGGGTTTGTCCAAAGGACAGCAAATGTGCCTCGCTACACGAGGAGAGTACTTCAGGTTTTTCAGACCACCATGATAGGTTTTAGATACGCTTTCATCAAAAGTTGTCGAGTTAGAGTCAACTGTGAAATTATTGTACCTCAGATCCCTGTGGTCTTTTGCATGTATACCAAAAAGTTTTTCGTTATAGAAATACCTTTACCCCACAAGATTCTTTCTCCTTCCTCTGTTATTCCTTTTCTTTCGGGTCTTTTCGACTTCCTCGCAATATGTAATTTGCTTGTTTCATTTCACCGTCCAAAGCCCGTCTGAAATTCATCAATCTATTGAAAACAAATAAATTAATTTTAGCGTATTTCGTGTGAACCATTAACTGCCACAGCATTCAGTATATGCCCATCAATTCCATATTATATTAGTTCTTAACTGTGATTCGTCTTGCCCAATAACCTTTAAGTTACTGCATTTTATCCATTACAATCCTGTATATGCCTTTGAATACCACAACAAATGCTGTACAACATCCATGGAGGGTAATGTTCTCCTGTATCTTTACACACTTCCATTACAAATTTGGTTAACCAAAAATTTAGCGACTCTGCCGTCATATCAGCCAGATTGGTTTCCACCTCTTGAATTTGTGAACAGTAAATTGCAAAACTGCTTTCCTCTTCAGAAGCTTTCTTATTTCTTCTCCTCATTGCCTACCACTCGGAAAAAGTCTTCACTGACCACTTACTGACGAATTGTGTTGACTTTGGTACGGTATTATCTAAGATTTCTTTCTCTTCATCAACCGTTTTGGGTTGGTAAAACCATCACTTCGAACTCATGTTGTTCTCATATGAGCTCGTTATTGATTGAAACTTCACATGGCATGCTAATTTTTTCCTTTTTGCAAGAGAAATTACAATTAATAACAATTGTTCGCAGGTTCATTCAGAAAAACAATTTTCTTTATTGTTTTGCCATTGTTTGTGTTCCTTGGGGACACACTTTTGGCTGTTCGTTTTTGAAGCCGTTCAAAACACTCACAGCATATGTTTTATTAAATCTAAAAATTGTAGCGCTTTGCACTCGAATTTTTAAACTTTATAAAACACTCACTGCTGTTTGTGTTTTAAACATCACTTAAAGTGCCTATCACCCCTAGAAAGTTATTTTCAAAATCAACTCTTTGTACATTAAATAATTGAATGGTACAATATTTCTTGTTTTGAACGTCGCGTTTGTGAGTTATTGAGATTTGAATTTACAAAATGCTAACTAGATGATGTCAACCCGGGAATTTGCCATGATTATTTCTACGCCAATTTACAATGCGCAGTTTACAGCTTGGGGATAATTAATTTGATAAATGCTAAAAATAAACTCTGGATAGTAAATTGATTCGTAAAAAATATTACTTGGAGGTGTAAACAAGTAGTTGTATAATAAATGATTCCCGGGTTGACGTCATCTAATTAGCATTTTGTAAATTTAAATCTCTATAACTCACAAACGCGACGTTTAAAACAAGAAATATTTTACCATTCAACTATTCAATGTACACAGAGTTGATTCTGAAAATAACTTTCTACGGGTGATAGGCACTTTAAACAACAGCTTCCTTTCAGTGGTTCATCAGCTACATTGTAGCAAACCTTTTATTTAACTCTTTTCTGTCTGAGACCCATTTTAGTGGGTCCCTGATTAATAACTGTGGTCAATTGGTATTAAGACATTCAATGAAATTGTACCACTATTAAAAATGCTCTTGGAAGATCAGACTGTTCATTTAAAGAGTACAATTTTACCCCAAGCCTCAAACATCTGTGTTTCGTGAGAGCTCAGTAACCTGAGTGACTCAGATCATCTATAAATTATTTCTAATTAATTTTAAGATACCTTGAAATGTGATAATCTAATCTTTCGTGAGAGCTCAGTAACCTGAGTGACTCAGATCATCTATAAATTTTTTTTTAATTAATTTTAAGATACCTTGAAATGTGATAATCTAGCCAGCATACATTAAATATTGCTAAGATTTCATAGAACATCAAATTTAATGTTCTTATAATTATAAATAGACCTTTTTGCTGCTGAGATGTTTTTGTCAGCTGTGAAGTTATAAACTATTTATTGGACATTTTATTGGTATAGGCCTCTCTAAACTAATATTATATTAGGCCTCTCTAAACTCATATAGAGCGTATGCACATGACGTCACGGCGGCCATATTGGTGTACCAAAACAATAGAACGGCGGCCATGTTGGTGTACCAAAACAATCCTGTGGGATTTGAACGCTTTTCTTATGTTAACACTTTCTTTTGTTCCAATAAATTTGCATAGCTGCTTGCCACGTGAGTGCATACGCTCTATATAATGCTTCGGTCTTACCATTACCAGAGGAATTCGCTAAACAGGTAGACAAAATCACCTTCGATTTTGTTTGGAAAGGTAAACCCCACAAAATCAAAAAAGCTACACTGATAGGCAAAAAAAGCGATGGCGGCCTAAAGATGATAGAATTCGACTCGATAAATAAGGCTCTAAAAGCTTCTTGGGTTAGAAGATTTAATAATGACGCTGACTCACCTTGGAAAATTATTCCAAATTTCACAACACGTGAGTCAGGCGGCTTCCAATTCCTACTGTCTTGCAATTACAAGACAAAAGAATTACAAGCAAACGATATTCCCATTTTCTATCTAAGTAAGGGATAATGCCCGAGCTCCGGGCCTTCTTAAGAAGGTCGAGGAGCGAGGGCATTATCCGTTTTAATGCACCTTTTCATTGTTTTAGAACAAGCAAACCAACGACTTGCTGTGAAATTTTGCTCATTAGTGACAGTAGTGATTGTCTAAATCCCGTAAGGATTGTGCAAGCATTTTAATCATTGTAATGACTCCCGTGGGCGAATTTTTTCTTGCCGTTACAATCAGTTTAGAATTGATCTACTATGGCCTCGATGAAACGCGGTGATGCGATGTGAAGCGCCGTTTGTGATATTCTTTACTGGCCAAGTGGGATACTTTTTACAACAAGATGCGTATAAAGTTCTCAAGTTAATGCAAAATAGGAAAAAGAAATCAGGAGGATGCAATCTTGGAAAAAATGTGAGCTAGCGAAGTGAAATTTTAATAGTACACTTTTGAGACGTTTTAATTCTTACATGACAAGGGTAAAAAGTTCCTTGACAGTCAGTAGTAGCAATAATCAGAAATTTAGGGATATGGGCTTTAGATTAGACTACGAGCAGTCTCTTTTTCCCAGCTTAGTCCATCGAGCGAGAAACGAAGAAACATTAGCGAACGGTAATGGCCGTGCGAAACTGGGGCGCCCCCAGTTTCGCGCGGCCATTATCCATTCGCTAATGTTTATTCGTTCCTCGCTTGATGGACTAAGCTGGGAAAGAGAGACTGCTCATAGTCTAGCTTTAGATAAAAATAGGAAATTCACTGTCGATAATTTTTCATTCCACGTTCAATGTAATGGAAAATATTGAGATTTTGCCTTATAGTGTCTATAGTAAAGGTTTATTTAAAACTATTAACCAAGGCAGTTGAAAACCTAAAAACATAAGTCCCTCGGAGATACAGGGTATATGTTGTTGGTTCAGAGGGATGTTTTGTTTATTTTGTTGACATGTACATCAAAAGTATTTGTCAGGGGTGTTGCGAGTGCTATCCATGTTGGAATTTTTAATAAATTATGCTGATGTGCTAAATTGAGAAGATTCTAGAAAATCACTGAGGTGGGACAGTAGGTTATTA
Organism: Cladopsammia gracilis; assembly: GCA_022457155.1. Classification (NCBI taxonomy): domain Eukaryota; kingdom Metazoa; phylum Cnidaria; class Anthozoa; order Scleractinia; family Dendrophylliidae; genus Cladopsammia; species Cladopsammia gracilis. The sequence goes on along the minus strand of JAJGOT010000512.1, from coordinate 36,644 downwards.
TTGTGATCAGTGAGGTGGAACAGGAGGTTACTATTTTTAATAATAACCTCCTGTTCCACCTCACTGACCACAATAATGACCTGTTGTTCCATTTCAGTGAGCATGTATGCAGATTATTACAAATAATAACCTGTTCAAAACAATGAAACGGTGCATTAAAAGTACTTAATTACTGGAAACAGATTAAAAAAATTAAGTCCGAACAGATTCAAAACGATGTAGATGCGCGCTAAAGTATCATATGGAATAATACAGATTTCAAAGTTGAGGGAGCCCCTATTTTCTATCAGTCTTGGTACAACAGTGGTATAACAAAAGTGAAGCATTTACTTCATCATAACAACAACAAGTTTTTGTCGTTTGAAGAATTTACAAAGCAGTTTAAAATCAAAACTAGCTTTTTAACGTATTATGGACTCTTATGTGCAGTTAAAAGTAGATGGAAAAAAACAACAATTAATACGCAAACGCAAACGACGAACGCAAGTTGGCTTGACACAGAAGAGAATCTCTCCAACGCTGCCCTTCACAAAATCATTGTTAAAAGTAAGCTTCAACCACCAAACACTGAAAATCGAATTATTGGATATGGAATAGACCAGTCTGAAGTGTCGGTTATATATAACTGGCCATTTAGTGTCACAAAGAACGTAAAACTAGCAATGTTCCAATTCAAGATAAATCACAACATACTTTATACTAAAGACAAGCTAAAGAAAGCCAACTTAGTATCAGATGATTCTTGTTATCTTTGTAAAAATGAAAGACATACAATTGTGCACATGTTTGTAAAATGCCCCCTAGTCGTTTCCTTTTGGAAAAAACTTCCACTTATGGTGGTTACAAAATACGAGGGAAAATATACACCTGTCTGAAGTTACCCTTCTATATGGACCTATCCATCCGCTCAAGTACCAACAAGTGCTAAGCGTAGCACTGCTGATAGCAAAATATTTTATTTACAAATGTAGTTTAACAGAAGAACCTCTAACTTTTCAGGTTTTCAAATTACAATTTCATGACAACACCATGGTTGAAAGATATATAGCTGTAAGAAACAAACTAAAAATATTTTCAATGAAAAATGGAAACCTTTTATTTCAAATAACTTTATCCCAGCTATTGACTAAACTTAGCACAGCAATTTTTTTTTTTTTTTTTACTTTGTATATATGTTTCCAGTATGTATCCGGGACGTATTTAATTGGTATTTGATTTTTGTGTAAAGCTTAATGATAGTAATAAAATTAATAATAAAAAATATTAACATTAGTATTAATAATAATTATTGTATACTAGTACACTGTAGTATAATACAAGTAGTGTATTATTGTAGGGTTTGCCTTGTCGCGACCTTAGTCTGTTCGCTAGACATTTTCAAACTCTCCTTTTTGTTTAATAGTATTTCCTTTGTATTATTATTGTATACATTTGGTGTGTTTGCAATAAATACTAATACAGTCATGTTTTGCGAATGGCAGATCCACCAGTGATCATCACTGCACCAGCATCGCAATCAGTTATAGAGGGAAACGGAGCAACTCTGTTCTGTAATGCGACTGGTAATCCACCACCCAGTATCACTTGGACTAAACAAATAAGCAACAGTGTACTGTCTACATCTGATACACTTACTCTGACAAACGTGAGGAAAGAAGATAATGGAACAGTGTACAAATGCAAAGTGCAAAATAAACTTGGATCAGATGAATCTACTGCCATGATTACTGTGTTGTGTGAGTATTGATTAAATGTCTGTTGAATGCCATAGTTCATTCATCGTACTTCTACTGAATGTTGTATTGTATTCCATGCTGGCTTGTTTTCCATGTCAGATTATACATGTACATGTAATGCATACAAATTTTCCAAAAAAGTCTAATTGGTGCAGTGAAGGTAGTTTAAGCAGTGGTTTTATTTAAGTTGTAGACTGTAGTTTTAATATTAGTTAACGCCCATGTCACAAGTGTAGGTTGGGTGCCCAGGAACCTGGGGGCTGGGACTGCCAACCCCAGAAACCCAAGGAGGTAGAGCACCTGGTCCCCATAGGCCTGCCCTACTCGCAACCCAACTACGTGCGAGCTCCACACACCCTGGCCAAGCTAGCCCCAAAACCAGTGGAAATACTAGCCACTAGATATTAAATAAACTACAAAATAACAATTATAATAATCATAAGGACTAAAGAATCCCACTCCAGACCCACATAAACCAACAGGGAAGGGAGGGAGGGAAATGCTAAAACTGCCATCATAAAGAATGCCTTGCTAGCAATCTACAATGCAACTGAGAGCACATGAGATGGTGCACTCACAAGTCCCCACAAGAGAGACCGCTGAATAGTAGACCTCCTGCATGCCCACAATAGACTGAAAATGCTGCAAAACAACACACACACACAAACGCTACAGGAATGCTAACATGCCACAGTACGCCAGTGAACCCTGATGCATACAATGTATGATTAACCTGACTTGCTCCTAGTCGTTAACTAACTAATTAAAACTTAAATTACATTTAACCATATTATTATTATATAGTATTATATTGTTGTTATAACATGTTGTTGTAGAACATATAGTGGGGTACGTCAAACTTTCCTTTTCGTTCTCTATGTACACAGGGCTTGAAAAAAACTAAAATTTAAGCTTGCCTTTTGGTAAAGCAAGTCTTAAGTATTACTTTCCCAGGCAAGTGTTTATAAATGGCAGCTTGTTCGTATCCTTGCCTGTTGGGCAAGTGAGTGGGGAAAATTACTTGCCTGACACAAAAATCTACTTGTCCCGGATGACTAGACAAGATTTTATTCGAGCCCTGTGTACATTTTAGTATTGTTTAGTAATTTCATTTATAATGTGATGATATACATTCAATGAGTTTGGTGTTTAACAATTATTAAGGTAATATAAAAATTATAATAATATTTTGTAACAATGCGTTGATGTGAGAAACGATCAACATGAACTAAAGGCATTGATGTGAGCTACTTAAAACTATTGTATTACTATTTGTGGCAGGCTGCGTAAAAAACCTATGTAGGTTATTTTGTCCAAATTTAAAGAGACAATCTTTTCAAAGTGTATAATATTAAATTATTAAAATTTCACATATTAAATTCCAAAGTGAGTGTCGATAGCGCAATGGTTTGATGTTAGTTTAGAAATCCAACACTGTCTGGATGGTCAATGGTTCAAGACTCGCGTATGTGTATTTCTTTTTTTCTTCCCTCGTTTTTGGTTACTTTAATTTTCCAAATGATACGCCCAAATCTAATTTCATGAATTTGCCGCCATTTTGGAGAAACCAACCATTCCAGAGTAAATTCTGTAAATACATACATACATACATACATACATACAAATATATATATATATATATATATATATATATATAAATTCATTGAATGTAGATCAGACTTCAGAAGATATTCATTCGTTTAATTCATTCGTTTAATGCATTAAACGAATGAATATCTTTTGAAGTCTGATCTACATTCAATGAATTTGTCTTTGCTCCTCTAATGAATTAGAGGAAAATCCATTCAACTGAACTATCAATGCTATTTATGCCTTGTTCTTGGAAGAACAAGGCATAAATACAATATGTACTATTATCATGCAAATAAGTTTAGCCGGTTTATTGTGTTTCCATTCCACTGGAAAAATTATAGGCGAATGTTATAAAAATGAACCTATTGTATCTAAGGTCCTCAAGAATGATCAGTTTTTCCCGGTTTATTTTAAGTTGAACTGGGGTTTGAAGTCAGCTTTTATGGAATTAATGTTGTCAATGGATTCCTGTACAAACACGTACAATTTTGCATCATGTGCCATGTTTTGCCAGTTCAACCACGGAATACATTATTTTTACATAAAAATAAAGCCACTTCGGACACATTAAAAAAAGCAATGCAATTAAATATTACCCGAGCAGTTCCAACTTGTAATAATAATAATAATAATAATAATAATAATAATAATAATAACAATAACAATAACAATTAAAATAAAATAATGTTTTGCAACTGGCAGATCCCCCAGAGATCATCACTGCACCAGCATCCCAATCAGTTGTAGAGGGAAACGGAGCAACTTTGTTCTGTAATGCAACTGGTAATCCACAACCAAACATTACATGGACAAAACAAGGAAATGACAGCATACTGTCTACATCCGATAAACTTACTCTGACAAACCTGAGGAGAGATTATGGAGCAGTGTACAAATGTAAAGTGCAAAATTATCTTGGATCAGATGAATCTACTGCCACTATAACTGTGTTATGTGAGTATTGATTAAATTTCTGCTGAATGCAGTAGTTCATAATTAATGCAATGTGATCAATTTCGCATTCTAGTTCAATTTTGGCGACCTATACTCAGCCGTCAGTTTGCTATTTCCGGATGGTGACCGCTTAATAGAGGTTTGGGTGTACTCCCTACATGTACTTTAGTACCTGAAAAGTCTGGAATATCCTGCCAATTCTAGAATTGGCTAATATATGGTCCTAATGATAGATTTAGGTGGGACTTTGGCCCACTTCAGCATTAACCTGAGTGAGTAAAAGCCTTTTGTTTGCTTTTTTAATGTCAATTTATTCAGGTGAAATGTGTTGGTTCCATTTGAGATCCTTGCTTATTATAACACCAAGCAATTTTGAACTATCCACACTTTCCATAAAGTTATTCCCGATTATCAAAATCATGAGAATCTTGTGTGTCGCTGAGTTTGGTGCCAAACAATTAATTATTAATTAAAATAATAACATTTTATCACATATAATTGAAGTTGAACACGATTTTTTAAAATAATTTTCTTTTTTTATTTTATGATTTTCGTCACTTTACTTACACTAATTACAGTACTTAAAAGATTACATTGATCTCAGCACTTACTTACACAAACGCCTCACGCAAAAAAATACCTCACTTCTTTACACTACATTACACCACTTACAAAAAAATAATATATATATATATATATATATATATATATATATATATATATATATATATAATGTTATATACACCCTTTTGCAAAAATATTGACACCTCAAAATATATATAAATATATATTCGCCCTTTGTGTTTATATGGCATACGTGACGATAGGCGGCAAACAGTTCTCGAGGTGGGTACAGTAGAGTTTGTAAAATGCTACTGTACCCACCTTAAAAACTATTTGCCGCCTGTCGTCACGTATGTGATATAAACACATGTCAATATTTTTGCAAAAGGGTGTGTATATATATATATATATATATATATATATATATATATATATATACACACCCTTTTGCAAATATATATATATATATATATATATATATATATATATATATATATATATATACAGTTATGTATACAATTATGTATACAATGTGCCCTCTCGGTTGTTACCATAATGGCTTTATGGCAACTCCAACATTGTTGGATTGCATTGTGGAGTCACGAGAGTGCTCAAACTGCGAGTGTTATAATATATATATATATATATATATATATATATATATATATATATATATATATATATATAAAATAACTGAGATACTACGCGCGTTCTGATTGGCCAAAGACCTATTAACTATTGTGCCGGTAAACTCATAGAAAACCGCGCAAGCGAAACTGTAAAGTAAACAAAGTTCAATTTTCCACTGCATTAACACAAGCGTGAGGAGAAAGAATTTCACAACTCGAGCCGGTTTAGTGTCTTATTGCATATTGTGGTCTGTTAAAAGATGAGAAGAGAAGATATGTTTCTTGTAAACGATAAGTTGCTGTTCAAACCTACAAAATAAAAAAAAATTCCACGCACGCAAACAAAAAACGGCTTAACGACAAAAGAACACTAAGCTTTAATATTTTAAAACTGATATCAACAACAGAAATATATTTTCATTTAACATTGGCTTGGAAAGGCTTACATGCAGCGATCAATGACAATCAAAACAACCTCGATATGTACTTTGTGAAGTTCATTGAACTGAAGGTTTAGCTATTGGTGGAAAGCTCAAAAATTATGGATTCCAAAAAGAAAACAATGGCTTTCAAACTGAGGAATTTTCGATTGAAATTCACTGAACTGAAGTTTATAAATGTTCCTACAAATCCTAAGATAACTTCTAAATAAGACGGATTTTCACAGTGGAATTAAAAAGCAAGGCTTAAGCTTATAGCTTTGTTGCTTAGGATAATTATTTTACGCCGATTCCATTTATCTTACGCTTTTTCGTGTTTTGTTTTTGAGATTTTTTCATTGAATACTTTTGTACCCGATGCAGTTTAAATTCTGATTATGTGTCCAAGCAAGGATGATCAATTAGCAAGAAGAAAATGAAGCTAACAAAAATTATAGGTTTATGGTTAAACAAATTATTTTCATGGAATGATCAAACAATTCAACTGTAGGCTTAAAAAACAATGAGCTTAGTTTTCATTCAGAACTTAAAATGTAGAGAAGTACGGGCTTCATTGTACACTTCAAAGTAAGTGGATAAAGTCGAAAACATTTTCAGAAGCTGAGTTTCTGGAACTAACCTTTATTCCAATTGAAAAGTTCTTGACAAGAAGGCAATCTTTGAATCCAACATACGCCATAAAAATTTTAGGCCTTCAAACTTTCCTCGTACATTCATGTTTGCGGCGGCAGATACCGGACACAATTTTCTGGATTTCCCATTCAAAGAACTTTTGAATCATTGAATATATTTTCTTATTTCAGCTGATAAATTCCAACTGACGAATTTCAAAGCGCTAAAACTTTTCATCACTTTCGTTGAACCCGTGAATTTGTCAGTGCAGCTTTGTCAGTGGCATTGTGTAAAGTTCATTCTTTCTTTTTGCTCTGATTGGTTTTCCCGGTCATATGATGAATGTTATGAGAACAAGCTACTTGATCGGCACAAAACTACAACAAATTTCTCTCTTTCCAAACGCTTTTCATAGTTATTTCATAAAAGCAATAGAACACATTTTCTATGACTTTACCGGCGTAATAGAACCACTTGGGATGTTGGGAGAACACTCGAAAAGCTTGTAAACCACTCGCCTACGGCTCGTGGTTTACAAGCTTTTCTCCTGTTCTCCCAACATCCCGCGTGGTTCTATTACGCCGGTAAAGTCATAGAAAATGTGTTTTATTGCTTAAATATATTATCTCATTTCCGACAACCCTATACAAAATAGGACCTATTTCGGTGAAATCCGCGAAATATTTGCGTTACTTCCGATCTACGCCACATTTGGCGTACAGGAAGTAAACGATTTAAGCCAATTACGTGGCTAGTTTCAGCCCCCGACCGTGAATAAGTTTCACGCAATGAATTTTTGAAATCTGTGAATTTTATGGCGATCTGCGGGAAGAAGTTATGGCGAAATTTAGACGTGAAGAAATCCTTTTGTCGACTAATTTCGACGGAAGAAGTGTTTTCCTGTGAAAATGGAAGACATTTGAATTGTCAGACTTAAAATAAGAGCGAAAATCTAGGTAAGAGAACACTTATAATTTTAGAGTGCAATTCACCGTGAGGCGCTGTCTGGCGCATGGCACACATGTTGTCCAAATTGCGATGAAACGCTTTCCAGTTCGGCTTTTTACTGTCAAAACCTTGCATATTTTTGTGAAATCTATCTTCAAATTCATGTTAACGAGTCCAGAAATCGATATTTTGATGAAAAACGAGGGAAAAAAGGCTGTTTGTCGCGTTGCTACCAAGCACAAGGGAGACGCTGAAGCATTGAAATTACGTATGCAAATTAGTATTTTACCTCATTAGCATAATCTCATAGCGTCAGAAAAAAAAATTGTAGTAAATTCTAAAGCGTTAATTATTTTAAGCAGATTGGCGGTCTGTTTTGTCAAGATTTCAAAGAATTTTTTTTTTCTTTTATACTTTTTCCTCAAACCACACAATATTATTGTAATAGTGACATTTTTATTAAAATGTTTGCATGAATTATGCGGAAATGTGTCATGTAAATTTTTCGGGGGAAATATTATGGGTTTCTAGTGGGTGAAATATTTTTTTTTTCGAAAGGGTATTCTTTGCCCTTTCAAAAGAGGTATAGCTTGCTATGCTGCTGTAAATACCAGCTGAGATATTAATTTTTCTAAAAAATGTGGTTAATTTTGCAATTTTGGTGCAGTCAGAAATGAGTTATATCAGTTTTATTTGAGATCGAGTTTGAAGGTAGTAATTTCCACTTTAGAGATATGGATCACCAGAAAGAAGGAGTTGGGAGCTATAAAGGGAAAAAAACTAAAGGAATCCTATTTAGTGAAATGTTTTAAGAGAGTTCCATTTTTCCTTGGGATAAAGAATTCCAGGTTATAATTGGCTTTTAGTTTAGCCTTGAAAATTTCAAAAGATGGAACAATTTTATGAATTTTAAATCTGTAAATAAACAATTTTGTTAATAATAGAATATGATTAATCAACATAAAATCTTTGTCTAAATCAAATTTGCCAAAAAATATATTTTTAAACGTGAATTCTAATTCTTCATTATTTAAATTGCAATCCAAGATAACACCTCCTTCCAAAAGAGAGTTGTCACATTACAGAAATAGAACAAATGCTCTAGGGATTCGTCTTCATTCTCACAGAAAGTACAAACAGGATATACCATGCGCGATTTAGGGGTAACACTTATTCTATTGTTAAAACAATAGAATATAAGAACACAAAAGAACGACAATACAATAGAATACAATACCATAGAATATATTAGAATACATAATTTTGCCTAATACAATGGAAGTGTACAATGTACAATGGAGCTGAAACCCTAAATCGGGCATCATATGAAACAGGAGAATCAGCGATATTGAAAGCAAACAGCTTGTCGTTAGTAAATATGATACGATTTAACAGCTTATATTGAAAAGCTTTTAATTTCGTATCCAAAGGAACATTAAAAGCTAACGAATAAATTTTCTTCCAGTCAAAAGAAAGACTTGGATATTTATTTTTAACTCTGAGGAGGAGATACCTGATCCTCCAGACATCGACTAAGTCATGTAACAAAAAAATGTCTTCAATTTGTTTTACAGATTCTCTTAATTTTGGTTTACCGCCATGACTATCAAAGTCTGGATCCAAAATAACATTAAAGTCCCAGCCTATAATGATCTTGCCATCGTCCTCTATATTGATTTTATCCAATTTATCCTTGATTTGGTCGAAAAAAAAAGTTGTTCATCAGATTTGTTTGGAGCATAAATATTCAAAAATATGAACTTTTGATCTTGTACTAATGCCTCCACCAGAACAAAACGACCTTAGTTATCCTGACGAATAGATTTAAGCTCAAATTCTAAAAAATCTCTAATCATGATCATAGTGCCCCTGCTATGCTCAGAGCCATGCGAAAAAATATTTTACCTTTCCATTGACTATTCCAAGTATTTTCAATCTCCTTAGTACTATATGTTTCTTGTAAGAAACAAATATCCGCTTGTTGCTTCACCAGCGATCCAAACACTGCTTTCCGTTTCTCAAAAGACCGAATCCCTCGAGCAAGATACTAAACTTTGACAAAAGACCCCATTACTCGTATAACTTACTTTGGCATAAGAAAAATTTGCATAACTGTTTCCAAATATTCGCCTTCCATAAACTATAGTGCAACAATACTTAACATTGAGAACTATCAATAATAATAAAAAAAAACAATATTGCACGGCAACCAGAAATACTGTTTTGCTGCCGTAGAACGAATCGAGGATAGAAAACTACCAATAAAGAACAATAAAAAATAATTAATACACGAAAGTACCCAAATAAATTCTATTTTCTCCGAAATTCTAAATTGATCTCTCGCCCCTCTCGGTTCCCAAAATACAAAATATAACCTGACTTAAAGAATTTTATGTGAAATACAGCTATATAAAACTTCAATCAAGATAATTAAAGTGGGTTTAAAACTCCATCAATAAACAATTTATCCGGTTGAGCTCGACTAAAGTAAGCAGTCTTACCATCTTTTCTTGCCTCAGACAGTTTTTTTTTTCATTTGAAGTTTCCTACGTCGTGCAATTTCCTGCGGGAAGTCGGCAGACAAACCATACCCGGTGTCTTTTAAAGATTTAGCTTTCGAGAACACGAATTCTCTGTCGCTGTAACGAAGGAAACGAGCTAGAATTGGTCGCGGCGTCCCATCTTCGTTGATCTTGCCCACTCTATGTACCCTCTGAAATTCTATATCACCTTGTTTTACTTTCCAGCAGTTCTCTAGGAATACTTCAAGTTCTTTGAGCGTGTCTTCTCCGTCACCGTACTCGTTAATACCATAAAATCTTAAATGTTCTCGCCTTGAGTACACTTCAGCATATAGCAGTTTGTCTTTCAACGCTTTATACTTTCCATTGCAAACTTCTTTGGCTTCTTCGCCGGCGGCTTTGGCTTCGTTTACTTGCTTGTTGAGTTCTGTTACGCCATTTTTCAGTTCGTCAACCGTTTGCCTTGTTTTCAAATGGTTCTCTTCCAGTTTTTGCACTTTGTTTTCCAGCCTGTCAAATTTCCTCTCCAAATTTAAAACCGGGGAATTAATTTGTTCTAGTTTTTTGTCCATATCGTCTAACCTCGTTAGAATTAACTCGATTTTAGATCCTAAACCTTGTGCCATGGCGAGTACGTCCCAAGTTTCGTCCGTTGAAAGATGACCTTGTTTCTTTTATCCTTTTCTCTTCCGGAGATTTCAAGTTTAGCTCGCTATCTGAAAGGCTAGAATTGCTTGTACGGTTTTTCCTTTTCGACGTCATAAACATCAGAATATTTCAGTTAAATATCATTTGTAAGAAACGAAAGTATGGAGAGCAACCAAACACACGTCTACTCACCTTGCATACCTCGACCCAGTCCCCAAGTTGAACACGATGAAATTTACATATGGCTACCTGTTAACTGCATGATTACCTTATTTGATATGTCACATTATTATTGTTTATGTTGCATAATATTTTATCAAAATTGTGATTACTGCACAGCTTATGCTATAAAAATGATGTGAGGTTACATGATTGTACATCTTAGAGTGTATGGCTGACCCATTGATCTTAGTTAATAAACCCAAGAAACCATATATTTACACTTACATGACTAGTAAAAAAATCCAACCAAATACAATTGTACAAATTGCATTTTTCTCCATAATACTATATTGTTGACCACAGTCAAAAACGTGTGAAAACAAAAATAATTCCTTTAACCTGAAGAAGAGAACATTACTTTTTAGTGCTAATTACCCATTAAATTTTTGTCCTTTATTTCTCCCCATATTTGGGCTCATCCCTTACGTGGTTATTATTAACTAGCTAAATTATCACTATAAACCAGTCTTTCCTACAGGTTTTCTTTCATTAAAGACTATAATTGCATTTCAGATGGAATAAAAATTAGTACTTAATTGGTATTGGAATTTTAACAATAATAATTCCAGTTAAACAGGGGGCTCTGAACTTTCGCTTCCTGTACCCTGTATTCCCATTTCTTGTTCGATTCCGTGGTAGGTTCTTGCCTCTTTGTACTTTTTCTATAATTTCAAATTGAATATTACGCAATATTGCAATTTTTTTCCTATTTCTCCCGTTTTCCGCAGTCTTTTCCTGGCCTCAACCTTCCCGCTTTTCATAGACTTCCTGTCATGAGTATGATATAGGAAGAAATTGAAACTCAGAAAGTGATTTTACAAAAGGATAAGGGCAAAGAATATAAACTGAGAGACAAATAACAGCTAAAAAAACTCAAATTTCCACCGGAATGGCATAATTTTGATTTCTACTACCATCCTTGTAATCCTGCACTTTATCTTCAAACTACTTGTCATGAATGTTTTGTTCTTAAGAATCCTTTTATTTTAAGCTATTTTGAAAAAAAAATAGCTCATTAGCAGGCGCAAAGGTTGGTTTGTGATGTTTGTATGTTAATATGTTTGTTTGTATGTATGTCTTGGGTTATGTCACACCAATCAGATTGCCTGTAGTATGTACACCGTGTACTATGTCAGCCAATAAAATTATCGCTTCTAAAATGGTATTACTGAAGGTCAAAGAAGGGCACGACATGAATTGAAAATCAGCCATCTTGAATCTTCGCGATTGTTGTCTCAAACACTAAAAGTGTAAAGTTTTGAATATTTGTTGGTTGGGAACTGTGCTCTAATCCCGACTGGCTTGCTAACATGGCAATATCGAGGACATTCGGAAATACCGCCTATAATGTGCTCTAGGCATGAATTGTACAATGGTCTGCGAGGGATGAGACGTCCAAAACATGTGGACTTCGGTTACGTTAATAGGTGAGCTTATACTGAAGTAAGAAAGTATAATTTTATTGCAAAAATGGCAAGCAGATTTCAAATAATGTGATGCGGAACATTAATTGTATGTTTCAAGCCTGGGCTACAAGCGATTACTATTTAAAATTGTATTTTTTTTTTGTCAGTCACGTTGTCTTCCCGTGAAAATGTTGAACTTTGTGAAATAAAATAATGATAATAGGCCATACGCTACTGTGATTGTATGTTTTTACTCTCAAGCTTTCGTCGGACACCGACATCGTCAGGAGAAAACTGAAAGAATTTACATAAATGCGAAGCAATATAAAGACTAGCGTGGATTATGATGTAACACCTAAACAAAAGCAAAAACACTTAAACAAAGAATTCAGACTGACAAAAGATTCAAAATAAAATATTCCTAAAAGAAACTTGTCCGTAATGCATGGAGTTCAACAGAGAAAACGTAATGCAATTAATATACAATTTACAGTATTTAAAACGTTTATCTTTCTTTGAATTAATGTGAGCAGATGTGTAGGTTATTAATTGTATGTCTCAAGCGATTACTATAAAGCGAGTAGCGACTGTATTTTGTATGAGCAGTCACGTTGAGTGCACGTGCTAATGTCAAACTTTGTTCTTATAGAAAGTGGTACGTGATGGAATTCAATATGTTTTCGATAAAACGTAATGTAATTAATTATTATGGTGCGTTAAAAAACGCCTGTTTAAAAAAAATATTAGTTGCTACTGTAACTTGAAACATAGGCACGCATTGCGTGCATGAACTATTTTGAAAATTCCCTAAATGATATGAAATGGTGAAAGCAACAAAACAGCGGAAGTAAACTCGCACAAATAACCGCTTGCAGATGTACGTTATTCAAATCCTCCGGCCCACCCCCTACCCTCCCCCCCCCCCCCCCCCCAAAAAAAAAAGGAAAAAAAGAAATGAAGAAAAAGAAAGGAAAATACCGAGATCACGAACTGGGTCCCGTTTCTTGAAACTCCGATAACTTTTCGAGCCCGGAAAGCTATCTTATGTGCGCAATGTATTCATTAAAGATTAAAAATTTGTTGGTTTTGAAAGCTAAGCAATAAAATTCTAAATTGACGAAACAAGTCGAGCTGGTTTGAGGGCGAAAAAATACATCACCATTTTATAGATTCTGATTTTAATGTGGTTGCGGGCCAGAAAAGTTCTCGGGCCTTTCGAGAACGGACCCTCTGGGACCAAAACTCGACCTCTATTTAGGTGGAAAATGCAAAGTTTGCTTTTGTATTCTAGCCTAAAGGGTTAGGTATATCACAAGTTCATGGGATTTTCGGAGTTACTTTATGACGAAACTACGGCCCCAGTGAAATGAGCAACTTGTTTCAGTAATCAGTGTATTAAATGTCAACCAGAAAAGTCCTGCACAGAAATTTGATGCATCCAAATTGAAGGATTATTTTTTCCTGGAAATTTGTATCTAGCCTTTTTTTAAAAAAAACGTTGCTTTTATTATTCACAAAAGAAACGTGGAAATTGTTCTCTTTGGCCTGGAAGACGCAAACTAATTAAATCAAATTGTTTTCAACTCCAAACCACAAGCTAATTAAATTAGTGACACGAAAATTCTTTGAACCACCTGTTTCTGTAATGTCAACCAGAAGAGTCTTTCACAGAAACTAAACACATGTAAAATGAATATTGGTAGTCTCTTAGTGAATTGCAACTAACATTATTCAAACAACAGTTTTTATTCTCCACAAAAAAGTCGTGCAAATAGAAACAGAAACTAATTAGATTAAATCGTTTTCAACCCCAAACATTGAATTTATAGTCACACGAACATTGTTGAGGTTAACATTTGGAACCCAACACCTTTTCCTGTAATGTCGACCAGAAAAGTCTTAAATCAGAAACTTAGCGCATCCAAAATGAATTTTGTTGTATATTTTAGTTGCAACTTAATAGGCAATATAACATGGAAATTTGGTAAACGAACACTGTCCCTTTAATGGTTATAATTTTGTGGTTTTGTGATTATAATCTCATCAGCCCGTAAATTAAGTGGAATAAGTTGATAAGAAATTGATTTATCCTGCATGGTGTATTTGGTTGATCAAAATACTCCAAATGCACTCAAGCTTAAAAAGATACAAATTAGATAATTATTCCAATTGAAACAAAGCAATATTTTCAAGAGGGGTGTTTTTCTGTTCTTTTGGCTTTTCAATTCCCAAAAGTGCCAAAAATCAAAATTCAAGAAGACTCCCAAATTTCGTTTTGTAAAATATTGAAAAACAAATGGAATATTGAGCAGTTAATTTTGGATCTAAGAATAGACAGTTAATAATAATAATAACTCAGCGAAATACTTCAAACCAAAGCAAGTGTTTTTAGATGTCAAAAACTTCACAACCAAAGCCGTATACCAAAAACTTGTTTAACACACGTTCAAAGATCCCACGTCAAAGCAACGTATTTTAGATTATGGAATTGAATCAGAACAAACGACTGACTATTGCAAACTTGCTTTCACTATTACAAAGGAAACTGAACTAGTAATGTTTCAACATAAGATCCTGCATAATATAGTTTTTACAAAAAGTAAGTTGTTCAAAACAAAGCTAGCAGACAATAGCTTATGTTACTTATGCAAATCAGGAAATCAAGACCTTAAACACATGTTATTTCTCTGCCCTATTGTTGCTCAATTCTGGGACTCCTTGAGTGAGTTATACAAAGAGTATATGCCCTCAGCAATAGAGCTTTCTATCGTCAAAATCATGTTTGGAATTCTTAAAAGAGACAAGTTTGATAGACTTATCAATCATTTAATTCTTATCGCGAAATATTATATTTATTGCTGTAGTGTTAAAGAGGAGGCATTATCTATATCAACGTTCCAAGCTATAGTTGTAAGTAAAGCTGAAATTGAAAAACGAATTGCAACTAGGTCTAACTCTCTGACAACTTTTTATCATAAATGGAAGCCGTTAATAGACGCAAAGATCATACAAAAGTAAAGATTGCTCTGTAAGCGAACATATTTCTCTCGACCCCGTACTTGTTCTTTGTCCTCCTTTGCTTGCTGTGTATCTGTGTTTTTATAATATGTGATAAATAAGTATATCCAAATAGCTTGTTTTAAGTTGTAACCTTGTATTGTTAGTTGTTTTGTAATTTTTTTTGTTTATTTATGTAATTTGTAGATTGTAAAGAGTTGTTAACACTAATAAAGTGAAAAAATAATAATAATAACAAAGTTCGTATCACACATTTAATGCACTTACATTATCTACTGTACATGTATTGACAGATGTTGACAAAGTAAAAAGTTAGAATTAATATTTTACATTTTATAACTAATAACTTAGGAGAAGGAATACCCCCCCCCCCCCCTTCCCATGACGCCTCACTTTGGGATTATCATAGTGTTTTACTGGCCATTGTAGAGATATGACCATTGTAGTTAGGTATAGGATGACACCACCCAACTTATGTCACTTACAACGGAGAATCATCAGTGATAATGAAGCATGCTAATTAAGTGGAGTTATGGTTCAATTACGTCCCTACTGAAGACGTGATATCTATGTGGGCATCTGAGCCATGTAAAGGTCCAAGTTCAAATTAACTATTGAGTATTGCTCCAACCAAGGTTCGAATTTGTAAGCTCCTGCTCTAAAGACTGATACTTTCCAAACTAAACTAAACAGACAGCATATAATTCTTACTGCCTGTTAGGTTGCCTGCATATACATTTGTTCATGACAAGTGCACAAGAAAATATATTTTATATTCGGTTTTATGACCTTGCATGTTCTCAGCTTGAAAGTATTCAGTGTACTTTGCATACACAAATCTTTAGTTGTTGCTTTTGTAGCCAGCATAGAGAGATTAATTTGGGGTTTCAATTCTGGCTTTTGCATTGTTGAGAGGTAGCCGTTTTAGGGAAGTTTAGATAAGAGTATATGTGTATGGATTGTCAGCCAGAACATGGCCGTTAGTAGAGGTTACATTGCATCACAAAATGTGCCCGTGATACATGAATTACAGATTGATGTACAGTAGTTCCCAGTGAACATTTCTCGGATGTAATACAATGTTCCTTTATCCACACAGTGAAACAAAACTCATAGTACGATGTGAATGCTTAAAAAGCAGATTTGATTCAGAATTTTTTTGGGCAAGAGAAACTTAATCGACTATAACCAGGTGGAAGGCGGGAGACATAGATGAAAGGATAAAAATGGTAAAAAATGGACAGACACAAGTCAAAAGTATCTGTATGGGTCCTTGGGTCCTGGGGCTAATTCCACAGATGTAAAAAAAAAAATCTATGTTCCTTTAAAGATTCCAAATGTAACTACTGAGTTAACAATTAATCATTATGAAGCCATGGTTGGACATTTGCATGATGTCAGCTGGCTTCCTGGGAATGAACAGCACTAAAATATGTCTTATAAAATACTACTGATTATATTGTACACCTAAATTTGTACATTGTATTTGTCGCATGCAGCCTTAATATCCCTTTCACATTCACGTCATTTGTGATGTTTACAATTGCGTTTTCCGAAACATACTGTTAATAATAAACACATAACTGTCTTTGATATGCTGTTAAACATATTAACTACAAATTTAATATAACAATTAAGATTTCCTAATATAATTCTTAATTTTTTTAATAATGCCAATTGCTAACATGTTCTTCAGGGTCACTAACAATTAAAATCAAGTAGCTTGTCTTGGTTGGGCACTTTTGGTTTGCCTTTTAACAGCAAAATCCAATCACTACTCAATATTCTTGATTGTCTCTTTTAAAACGTCTACAGCGGCTACCAATAACATGACCTGCCGCCTTCAAAAGAGATTGATAAAGTTGAGTTTCAGTGGGTGTCAATCAGAGAAAAGCCGTAAAAATTATTTTATTAAATTCTGACAGGATTTTAAGCAAACAGAGCTGACAGATCGTTAATTTTAACAGCTAAGGGAAGGAAGACTTAATCAAAATTTATTTCCAAGCTAATTTAAACAAAAAAAAACGCTGTCATTTGCAGAAACTTCAATGCACGTGATAATTTGAAAACTCAGTGATGCATGGAAATAAGGAGGATCATAAAGCCGCTACAACGGCTCCAATGTTTTATAATGTTGAATGAAATCTTCTCTTTAATACTGTAACTGACTTCAAAGTAGGTTTTGTTTTAATTTCAATTTTTTCTTTTCTGGTAAAATAGTTTGACCGTCTGAAATAAACGAGAATAGAAACTCTTCTACCTGTGCTAATCCATGAAGATCAAACAGGTTTTGTTAAAGATCGATTTATCGGTGAGAATGTCCGACTTATACAGGATGTGATGGACTATTTGGATAACTGTAACAGCACTGGTATAATGGTTGCTACAGATTTTAAAAAAGGCCTTTGACTCTTTAGAATGGCTTTTTATTAAGCTTTCTATGATTAAGTTTAATTTTGGCGATAACATAATACGATGGGTGTCAATATTCTATCAGAATATCCAAACAGCGGTATTAAATAATGGATTTATGACAAATTTCTTTCAGGTAAGTAGAGGTGTGAGACAAGGTTGTCCTCTATCTCCTTTCCTTTTTATTCTTTGTGCGGAGATATTAGCACATAAAATTAGAGGAGAAGAAAATATTAACCCTATTCAGACTGGGCTTTTTTAGGCAATCTGTGACTGGGGGGGGGGGGGTCCTCGGACCCCCGCCCCTTTATATCTCTGGAACCAGTAAGGCTAGGACCATGAAATTTTCACACAATGTTCACCTCCATACAAGGAAACCTGGCACCCAGTTTTGACCTGCCACACCCAATTATGACGTGACAATGACGTCATTTTCGTTTTTCCGACGTTTCTTTGATATTTTTCCATCCAGATACTTAAAATATCAAATATAACTGTAAAATCATCTCTTTAATATTAAAACATAATAAATACAAACAAGGACACACTTGTAAAGCGAGAAAAAGCAAAAAAGGCGATAAAACTACAATTTTGAAATTATTGTCCGCCATCTTGGATCCGCCATCTTGGATCCGCCATCTTGGATTTCCTTTTTTTTGGTTTAAATTAAAATTTAAAAAATATCTGAAAGAGAAAAGGATCAGAATATATAAAACACGTATTAAACTAATGTTTATTATCCAAACAATGAACTTAGAAGCGTTATTTAATAAATAGTACAAAATGTTTGTCTATAAGTAACAGAGAGCAAAAATTTACCTACCCCTCCCCCCAAAATATTTGATGTTAAAAATTTTTGATGTCTTTCAAGAACTAGTCCCAAGAAAAAACTATTCTAACAAGAAAATGCACTGTAAGTCAAAGAACATGATCTTAAAATAAAAAGAAATTCAAAAACCGGTTGCCATGGCAACATGGTTAATCACACTGACATGTTATGGATACCAAAATGTCCCTAGATAAATTCTAGGAAAAGTCAGAAAACTTCAGCCTCATAGCTATTTCGGTGTAAGAGTTATCACAATTTTACTGGAGGGGGGGTTCGAAAAGCCCCCCCCCCCCACCCCAGTCTGAATAGGGTTAAAGGGATTGAGATTTTAAACGAAGAGATCAAGCTAACTCAATTTGCTGATGATACGACTCTATTTTGCGCAGATATCTTATCCGTGAATAATGCACTTATACTATTAAAAAAATTGGGAAGATATCAGGGCTGTGTTTGAATGAACGGAAAACTAAAGCGGTTTGAATTGGAATTCTGTAGTATTGTTTCCGACGCGAAGTGTATATATTGTGCACAAGAAGACTCTATAGAACATTGTCTTTTTCAGTGTCCAATAGTGACAGACTTTATTTCTAGCATATCCAATTGGTTTGAACGGGAGACAAACCAAAGTTTTGAATTAAATAACCACTATCTTCTCTTTGGGTCTGCAACTAACGATATAGAACAACTAAAAACTGATTATAAAAGACTTATAGAAAATCATTTTATCATATATTTGAGACATTATATTATATCTAATAAAGTGTGGGATAATAATCTTGTAGTAAAAGAATTTCAGAACAGTTTTCGAAGGTATTGCAAATCGCTTAAGATAAATAACCCTTTTACATAAATTTCGTAATTATAACTGATGAATTGCTCTGAATTGTATTTCAATTGTACTGTAGCATTTGGAAATATATTTCTAGTGTTAAAGTTGTGATTAGTGTAATCAGTGTTAAATTTGTGTAATTAGTGTTTAATCAGTGTTAAAGTTGTAATTAGTTGAAATCAATAAAACTTATTTAATAAAAAAAAAGGTTTTGCTTCATTAATTTAGCAGTTTAAGTGAGCATTTATAGTTGACGAAGAAACAAACACATCAACAGGGATGGCTGCTACCTTTTTTGGCTGTAGTTTGATTCTTTTTTAGACAGGTGGACTTCTTTCAGGGCCAAAAACATCAAGCGCTCACCCGGAGTGGCTGCAATTTAACCATCCGATGAACAACCTTATATGTAAACGTGCTGCATAGATTTGTTCATCAAGAAGTCGTTTTTGTATTCTTTGGAACTACAGTCTAAAAAATTGGTCGGTCAAATATTGGTCAATTTCTTTTTTTGAGGTCGTTATAGAGAACATGAGTCAATGATTCGAATGAGTCCCACAAAATCCATCTAATGCTAGGATAGCCATCACTTACCGCTTCTGGTGTCAAGAGTTATAAAAGTGAACTATAGCCCTGGATTGTTTGCATGATATCAGGTATGACTGATAAATGTTTTAAACACATTGATTTATATTTGCACAGTTTGTGTTGTGAAAAGAACCTGAGGGAATCTTGTTTATGTCAAATTGTGAAGTTGTTTAGTATCCACCCTAGGTCTGCTTTTGGAACACAAATTAATTCATTACATGCATTTTAACTTAGCTGCTGTTTGACGTTCAGATCTAATTGTTTTGAATAACAAGATGTGAGCAATCGTTTTGCACTGCTTCTGGCCTTAGAACAAACTCACCTGATGAAAATAATTTCACTTCTATGATCATATAACCAATAACCAATATAACGTAAACTTCTTTTAATCTTGATCAATCTTTTAACTAATGCTTTATTCAGTAAACTGGTATTTTTTTAACCCCAAGTTCAATATTGTTTTTCGTCAACATCTCATCTGAGCACCGTTAATAAACTATGTCACTTAATTCTTTCCTTTACTTCAGGTGAGAATACTTTTCCGAAATAAATTATTTTTTAACAAGTCGTTTGGATTTTTGAGATTCACGTATGCATTAACAACTACATATGAAGTTCTGAAACTGTAATTTAGTGCTTTTTACTTTCTTTTCCTTTGAATTTTCTTGATGACATTTATTTGTAATATATTTATTTGGTTTTACTCTGCAGATCCCCCAGAGATTGTATCTGCTCCATCAACTCAACCAGTAACTGAGGGCAATGGAGTTACCCTGTTCTGTAATGCCACTGGTAATCCACAACCAAACATTACATGGACTAAACAAGGAAGCAATACTGTACTGTCTACATCAGAGACTCTTCCACTGACAAACCTTAGGAGTGGAGATAATGGAGCAGTGTACATTTGTAAAGTGGGAAATATTCTCGACTCCAGACAAGCCAATTACACAATTACTGTCTTGTGTGAGTATTGAATGTGGAGTGCAACATCGGATACTAGTTAATGCAATTGAGGCTTATTTTTCTTAATCCGTAAAGCCCCTATTTTCACAATTAAACAGTCAATTTGGGCTTATGGGTTAAATGAGATATTTCATGCAGGATAATGTTGTTATAATGATATTAAGTATGTAAATGTAACAGTGGTTTCATTAGAAGTCAGCAACTTGCAGATCTTTACGTTTATTTGAGCCTGAGTGGATGCCTACTTTGTCTCCATTTTCACGAAAAATATTGCTTATCAAAATTTCCCAGGTAAAAATCCTGCAATAAAGGTTATTGAAAGCCCTGAAATAGACTTACATTATGTGTCTTCTAGATGCACCATACGTGACAATCCAACAATGTTCTACTCCTGTAAATGAGGGAGAAAGTGCAACACTAAACTGCAATGCTACTGGTAACCCTTTGCCCAGTACTGCTTGGATCAAAAAAAGGACAGGAGAAGTGTTATACAATGAGACGCTTATCTTGCCAAACATTAAACGGAATGAATCAGGGATTTACGAGTGTCTTGCTTGGAACGGCATTGGAAACAACAGCACCAAGTCATGTACAGTTGATGTATACTGTAAGTTAATATTCATATTCAAAGTTGTGGTGTCATACATGTGTGGATAAGTTGCCATAAGAGCCATAAGAGAATTAACCTCATTAACAAATGAAAAGCACAACTATGTGTTTGTAACATTTGGACATTTCCCAAACAGCTTGTTATACTACAGTGATCAGGGATTCTTTATATTTTTGGGTCAGGACTGTTCGAAACATTTTTTCTAGTACGCGTATCAACCAGGTGTCCATATTTAGTGGGTTTTCATGAATGACATAATTACCAGTAATTTCCTTTTTTTGTTTATAATGAAAGATCTGTGCAGTACCACATCCAATAGAACATACATGTAATGATTGGTCAGGACAAAGTATGCAATTTTCAATCAACCAATCTGATTAACTTCAATAACATGGTAGTTACGTTGTCTGACGTTGCAGATGCAAACAATTTCCAATGCTTGGAATTGACCATATTATTATTGTCCATATAATTAACGAAAAATGTAGCCTATGTATTATAGTCACTGTCCGTAAAAAGAAGAGTCTGGCGTAAAGTGGGGTTCGACTGTAGCTTTGAAGCCTTTCTGAGGATTAATTTCCTTTGTATGTCCAGCATGGGATCAAAGTTTACATGTTAGGTGATCCTTACATTAGATCTGTTGGCAGTTATATTGTATCATTTGATGTTATTTTATAACTGCATGTATTAACTGCATTCTGTTTGCATTGCAGATCGTCCATCTTCTTCAGCTTTAACTACTGTTCCTGGTAACACTACAGTGTTGCGTGGCAAGACATTGTCATTAATCTGCAGTACAGATGCCAACCCTCTTAACAGTGTCACATATCATTTCTACTTTAATGATCGCTATATTGGAAACAGCAGCTCGGGTGTGTTGAACACAACTGTTGAGGCAGATGGAGTGTACAAATGTGTTCCTATCAACACAGTCGGCACGGGAGAAAATGCCACTGTTAGCATCACTGCTGTTGGTAAGTCAGTACATACAGTAATGACTTTTAAGTTGTTAAAACGTTGCATTCCTTCATTCAATAAATTATTTCAAATAACAAAATTTATGGGTTAATTTCTTGTTTTCTAACTTTCCATATGTGACTTGTTTATCATATATGTTTTTTTTATGAATATGTTGTTATTGCATATCACGGTAATAAATTCACCCTCCAATGGTTTTTGCAGTTGCCCCATCAATAGAAGTCAACAAAATAACATACACTGTTGTGGAGGGGAACAGGATAACACTATTTTGTAATGCATCTGGTAAACCTACACCCAGCATAAAATGGTTCAGAGTTGGCAGTTCTGAGGTCCTCTCCAATACCTCGATACTCACAGTTATGAATGTGAGCAGACCTGGGACCCCTGATAACATGATCCAGTATCAGTGTACAGCCAGTAATGGAGTGGAGAGTCCTGTAACAGCTGTTTCAAATATTACTGTTCATTGTAAGTCTGTGTTACGTTCTTCTAACTTCTACATACATGTAAGACATGTGTAATGTTGTTGAATGGAGTGTGTCAGGTTATAAAGCAGTAACTCATTGTTTACATATTAAAATGGAAAATTTTGAGCGCTTTTTACTACAAAATGGTGGCCCACAGGAGTGGCCCACTCAGAGTCTATAATCAGTCAGTTTTGCAACCAATCCGTAAAGAAAAGCTAGGAATAAAACTTATGTTCTCACTTTTAAAAACAGAGTTACCTCTGGTTGCTAGGTATTAAATTATTTAAATTTCTTAAGTTTACTTTGTACTTCTCATTATCAAAAATATATTACTACGTACAGCCTGTTCATATTCTCTGCAAACTATTTTTTCACTTATTTTATTGCCATATTCATGACACAATTTTAAGTAATTTGTAATCAACTCTAAAAATAAGTAAATGCAGTATATTTATTATATTAATATATTTTTATGTCATGTCCATACTTATACGTAATTAGAATCATTTTCAATGATTATCAATTCATTTTAGCAAGTCATTTTATTGTGTCAAACCCAGCAAAAAGGATTCAGCTTATTTTTAGGATGGCCAATGACTTTCTTGTTGGAATTTGATAGTTTTTCATGATATAAGCTGACACCCAATCCAATCTCATATCTACATGTAACGCGAAATGAGGTGCATGTATTATGTGCGCTTTATGTATCATCCATTCATTCATTTGTTCATTCATTCATTCATTCATTCATTCATTCAGGCATACATTATCCAGATGGACTTGTTTCAGGCAAGAAGTATCAAGTGCTAAGCCTTGTAGATTTACAAGAAAAAATTTGCGTGAGTCAAAGATCCAATTTTCAAGGTTTTCCATTGGCAAAAATGGTTGCAATGCTTAGAATAAAACAGCATATGTACAATGTCAGCCGTGAATGTGCTGTATATTCTGTTTTGTTTACCAAGAAGTATTTTCATGTTGCTGCACTTGCTCGAGTAAGTGTACAACACATTCGTGCATACATAATGAACTTCCGAAGATGATTTCTCAGCATTCCACTTAGGGGGGTATCACTGGACTGTCGCAAGATTTCCGTTCCATTTGAAGTCAATATTGATAACGCAATGAGTGTCCCTGGTTGTGAATGTGAGCAGACCAGGAACCCCTGACAACATGCTTTAGTATCAGTGTACAGCCAGCAATGGAGTGGGTAGTCCTGCTACAGCTATGATCAGTGTTACTGTCCATTGTAAGTCTTTGTTACGTTCTTTTGCTTGTAAGCATGGAAATTGCCGAATTATTGATGACGTGTTATATGATCTTTAATGGAATTGTCAAGTTTTAGAAGATGAACCGTAAATTATTGAATTTAAATTTTGTACTCTCTCTAGGATGGAAAGGGTGAAGTTCCTTATCATTGTTATGATACCATACTCTGAAGTAGAGCTGTGATTTGTTTCTGTTTTCTTTCTGAGTTAGCAATTCTTAGCTGTCATTGTGTGATGTGGGTCATGCTTATGGTAGATGTCCAGCACTGAAAGACAAACATCAGAACCAAAAAGACATAAGTTTTTATCAAAACACACTGGGTCACATTGTCACGATTAACACGTTGTTGACTTGTTGTGTAACCAATTGTTTCCATGGATTTCTTGTTACTTTCACAGTATTTTTAAACGTGCTTTCCCGGAACAAACAAGAAAAAAAGCAAACAAACAAACAAAAATAAAACAAAAATTAACAATGAAATGAAAACAATCATTGTGTTTTGTTCGAAGTAGAGTGGTTCACATCAGAGATATGTAACCCGTGAAATAGCAATTAGACAAAAAGACACATTAGGTATTAATTCATTTGTTGACTGTCTTTGTTGTTTACTTTTGGCTCATTTATCAAAAATGGTTACATTTCATTCACGGTTTTTGTGAAATCACTGTTAATAACGTTTCATTTTTGTGACATTCCTCTAATAGATGGAATTAAAAGGCGACTTAATTTTTTTCAAAATATGATTATAGGGAAAATTAAAAAACCTAACGTTTCCACTTAAAAATGTTAACGAATCATGACTTTGCCCTAATTTTTATCAGTCCGCAATATTTGTCAGTTTAATTAGATCAGCATTCACAAAACAATGCCAATTTCTTCGGTGATGTAACTCAAATATTATTTACGGGCTTGTGGTATATTTATAACAGTAACTGAAGTACACGCTGGTTTTGTATAATTTACAGTACTAGAAAGTTGCTCACACAATACATGGTTGGTCAATATTATTTGATTTTTCAATCATAATGTCTAATTTTTCTGCTAAACTTCTAAATACTCAGGATTTCGTTTGTAAAAAACATTTTTACACTGATCAAACTGCAAAACAATCCAGAACGAGTCATCAAAAATGAAGTTTCACTTGTTTTAATATACCTTTGCGTGCAAATAACTGATTTTTACCGCAAAACTGAGGGTGTAATTCATACGAGATCATTTTTGTCAAATAAGAAATAGTTTTACGGTTGAATTACTGTGTATCTTAAAGCCACAGGATTAAGAAGCTTAGGTATCTATAAAATCGCCACGGCGACTTGTCAAAACCACCGTAAAGTACAACCTAAGGACCTAAAATATTCTGAAACATATACATGTACACTTCATTGTAATATTCATAAATTTTTAAAGCTCAGTATAACATGGTTTTCAACTCAACGATTCCAGAACAAGTCACAATTGTTATTAAACGTTCAGCACATACAACCTGCCGTCTTCATGCAGAGCAAAAAAGAAAAATACTCCATCGATAAACTTTTCGGCTCTGTGTCTTGACATTGGAAGACTCTGTGGAAAACAATTCTTTAAAGTGGAAGGAACGAATTCTTGAATAAGCAAAATAAAAAAGAGCAATACCAAGTTCCGCCATGTTTTTGTGTTGCAAGTTGTGAGAACAAACATCGCTTAGATTTCATTTAAAAGAACGCACGAGAAGTTGCTCCCCTCCCCTTGTTGATGACAGATAACGGCGGGCTTTCAGTGAATGCTCGTCACTCGCACTTGTCGTTCAGTTAAGACAGGAAAAAAAGCAGAAATAAGTTGAAGGTAGGGATGGGCACGTGGTGGTTGCCCTACATCTATTTTATGGCAAGCAAGTGGTACCTTAAGATTTCTGTCCTGCTGATTATATTTTGCGGGTTTTCTTTTCGATTACCTTTGACAATGCGCGAAAAATTAAAGGCATTCGTGTATGTGTGCCCACATTAAAATCTGTAGGACTGCTGCAGCTGATCGAACCATAAATCATTTAATAACTGTGGTTGTTTTCGTTGCGCCTGTGTATTAACTCCTTGTGTACCTTTATTTTTTCTTAATTTTTGTTTCTAATTTGTATGATGGCACTGTAGGTCTGCATGGATTTGGTTTATTGTTAAAATCTTTATTTATTAATTTTCATTGAATCTAATATTTTTCAGATCCTCCAAACATTACCAGACCTAAAGCAGGTGCAAAGGAGGCTGGAAGGGGCGCCATTATTAAATGCGACGCAGACGGAAACCCATCTCCAACGTATGTTTGGAGGAATGGAACTGGTGGAGTTGTTGCCAATGAAAAGACGTTCACGCTTACTTACGATGGAAATTATACTTGCATTGCGAGTAATACACTGGGATTTGACACGCATAGTATTGTGATTGAAATTCCAAGTACGTTGATTAACGAACACATCCGGAATCAGTGGGTGTGTTATTTTTGAATATGCTTTGCCCATTCTAAATACAGCTCATTATTATTTGATATCTTGTATACAATTTATTTCTACTTTATAAAAGGTGAAAATATTGTTGCTGGTGCAAAAATGTTTTTTTTTTCTAAATTTGTTATAAACATATTTCTTTAGTGTATATAATTTCAGAATGACCAAAATATGTACATTTGTGTATAAAAAACACGCTGTTATGTAACTTAGTGTTTTTGTTAGAGGGGTTTTCAATCAGATGTCGTAAAACCAAAACCAAAGTTATTACTCTGACCAATCACAGAACTCGCAGACAATCCAAAGAATCAATCAGAACTCGAAGTAGTAAGTCGTAAGTAAGTATTTCATAAGTAAGAACAAGTAGTAAGTCACGATTAGTTTTGGTTTTACTTCTGATTGGTTAAGAAAGTAGCCAATCACAAAGCGTAGCAATGCAAAATTAAATCACGGAATTACTCACGAGACCTTCGATACTCAATTGAAAACCGCTCTCAGACCTTTGGTTTGTTTTTGTTGAAGGAAAAGCGAAAAATGTGGCATGTGACATGTATCATACAGTCACAGTTTTGCCACAGCCTTCCATTTAAAAAACATCTGCATGTGCAAAAACTCCCTGGCAGGTAAATTTGGGTAAAATAGTTTGAATACCGTGTATCGTTAAAGAATCTGGAATCGTTGGTTCATCCGCCATTTTTAGGGCCCCTGAGATTCCATACTGTATTGTAGATGAGAAAGTCACTCGTGCAAGAGGTGATATACTTGCCCAAATATGAAATAGAGCCGTATCATAACAATAATAGAAGTGCGTAATGCAAACTGGGTGGGTCAGACTCTTTAATTTCGGTGTGTGTAGAAAAAGAAGGCATGGGTCACAACAAAAAGATGCAGCCGTGATAATTAGTATATAAAGCGTTCTAACTTGTTAAAAAAATATATGATGATAATGTTTGGCATATATGGGCTATTACACACTACCATAATCGGAGGTAGAACGTTATCAACTAGCAAAAATCGATAAGTAATGGAGCAGAAGCTAAGTCATCTCCGTTTCAAGATATTCACAAAGCGCTATTCACAGGTGTATTTGCCGATGTTTATATTGTCAGGTGATTATTATCAAGGTGAAGTGCCGGTAGAGAAGCTGTATGGAGTTGCTGTTAATTTTAATCCAGAATACAAAGATCTGAACAGTCCACCTGCAAAAGAATTTATAAAGAAATTTGAGACCGAGGTAATTTTGTTACTTTGGTCCTGTCTATTATCTTATCATTACTTGGATATGTTCAACTTGTTTTACTATTTTTTGCAATGAGCCCACAGTCCCCTCCTTCTCTCCCTCCCAACGGACATGTAGCCTTTCTTTTTTTTAACCCGTGAATACGTGCATGCGTAATGAACAGGTTATCGGTAACGGAGACAGATATGCAAATGAGCACTCACTCGCTCACTCGCTCCTTCCATCAGCTGTAAACTTAGTGACGTAATGCTTTGTTGCAAACGTGAATCCAGCGATAACAATAAAAGCAAATTGTTGTAAACGAATATAAACAACAATAAGCTTAAAGATGTTTCGCATTTGGAGTCTTTAATGTAACATTAAAATCGATCTAAAAGGATTTTTTAACCGAGACACGCGTTTTGATGCGTATCTACCTTGAAGTAATTAAATTTATCCCTTTTTAAGTCAGCGATCACGGTGGCCGAATGGTGTAAAGGGTGGAATGACAGCCGAAAAGCTCCAGATTCGAATCTCTCTCGGGACGTTCTATTTTTTTCTTTTCTTCTTCGTCGGACTGAACATTATGAAAGTGATGTACCGTATTTTTTTTTTTATGTTTGTCAAAAATCCTCGAACCGTGTCGGTGTGAAAACATAAGCTTACCGCAATATTGCGTTAGCGTTAGCATTTCTTATACACGGGTTGGCTCTCAGGAGCCTTTTTTTTTTTTGCTGAGAAAATAATTGGGAAGTACAAATATAGAGCTGCAGAGAAGGCCTCCCGAAACTCTGAGGTTTTACATTGATATTTAAATAGGGTTTGTTGTCACATATCTAAAACTTATTTCCTGTGTGAATGAGAGATGAAGTACTGCTGAATGGCAATGCACGATGGAATATCGACTTTTTTATTGTTACAAGTTAAGGTTCAAGGTGCATTGTTTTGGTCTAATTGTTTTAAGGTTTCAAGTAATTTGAGACCCAATCGCACAACCTACAATTTTTAAAATATATTGTATTTGGAGAACTTCATCAAATTATCACATTATTTTGAAACCAATATATTCTATGTGGGAAAGAGCCAATGCCGCAGAACAATGAAGTTCACGGTAGTTCTTATGTGGAGCATTACTTATCTATCTCACACAATTATACATTTCAGATTGACAAACTGTATGCGAATGACTCCACGTACAACAGAACAAAAGTAACT